>VXBJ01006240.1:416984-478718 GCA_013400055.1 Nycticryphes semicollaris
AGGGACTGAAGTAATACTGATGGGCCTATAAATCCCCAGATCCTTCTTTAGGCGCTTCTTGTAGATGAGGGTGACATTAGCCATCTTTCAGTCTTCTGGGATATCCACTGATCTCCATTGCCCGTCAAGTAGTACTTCCAAGCAAGCCAACATATTTTATTAAGCAGTAGAGGTCCCAGATGCTCTCAGAGTTTCCTTAGTATCTTAGTATCTTAGTGGTTGGAAGGGACCTTTTAGATCATCGAGTCCAACCGCATTAAAAAACAAACAAACAAACAAAAAAACAAACAAAACCCCACAAAAACAACAAGCAACAAAAAACCCACACACAAAAACAAACAAACAAAAAAGCCACCCACCAACTAAACCCCACACCCACAACCCCACGCACAACACCCCACCACAAACCAATAATCTTGGCCACTAGAGCATGCCCAACTATTCTCTCATTACCTTGCACCAAAGGATAGGGACATTATGATGCTTATTGTCCCTCAGACCAATTTCCAAGCTGGTGCTGCAGGAAAATGTTCTTTTTATTTCATCCCTGCAGTCATTTGAAGGAGTCATTCAAAGTCATTAATCCAAGTCAAGCCACGGGTCAAAGTTGAGAAACGGTTTATAGCTGCAATATTTCTTCCCTGTGCGCTTCAAATAAAGAAAAAAGAACACCCCCCCAAAAAAAAAAAAAAATCCCCACTCTTCTACCTTCCCACCCCTCTCCACAAATTCTTTTCTAATTTTCAAAATGGTTTGATTTGATTTCCTTGAAATATTGCAACACACACAAAAAGTTGCTCCCCAGCTGAGAACTTTTTATATCAAATTTCAGCCCTTCTGCTGTTGCTTTTTTTTTTTTTCAGGAAAAGTTACAAAACCTTGAAAACGGGAGGGTTTATAATGAAAGTGCTAGCAGGGCCTTAGTTGTAGCATTTCCAGATGTGCTGTTGCAATTAGGGCTGGGTGAATAGAGTTGGATAAAATCAAGAGTGACCCAAAGTCTTTGTCAAAGCCTTGAAATGAACCTGGAATTCTTTAGGGAGGTTGAAAAGTTTTGTTGCCTTTTTATCTGTGTATTCAGGGGGTGCTATATCCCATCTTGAGATGGAATTGAATGTGAAGAATGTTTTTGTGGGATAGCGTTTCTGCTTCCAGTCACAGGTAAAATGGGAAATACAGAGACATTCAAAACCAAGGTTCTCCCTTCTCCAACATCGCCAGTTAGCAGTTCCTTGCCTCAAACACCTCCATATTTTGGAAACCTTTTAGCTGTGTAAACCAAACCAAGACTCTTGGATTTGCATAATTTGAGAGTTTGCATCCAAATTTGACTCTGGATTAAAGCTCTGCAGTACAGGCTCAGCTCACAATAACTGAAGGATCTTATTATGGCATCAGAGATGCACAAAAGCACATCTCAGTTAAGGCTATAGGAGTCACAAATGTGTACCCACAGATAGGCTTACTGATTTTTATATTTTTCTTGGTTTTTCACTTCCTTTTTTGAGTCTGAAAAGGAAAACCAATATCTTCCCAGAAGGTGCCCTGGGGTTACTGCAGTGGGTTTCCTCCTCTGCAGTTCATACAGACACGTAGCATGGGGCTTTGGAAGCGATAAGAGTAGCCTGACGAAGCAGAGCCTGTCTTCATCCTTTGGGACAGAGGCACTATCTTTCACATGGGCTTTGCATATAAAACTTTGCAGAAAGCAGGAAAACCAAACCAGTTCATGTCAGAGGTAACAATAATAGCTGGGGAGAGCCAAGCAATCTTCAAACATGTAACTGAAAACAGAGAAGGTTTCTCATACCTGGGTTTGTTTTTCCATGCTGCCGTCTTGACTTGAAGTTTGAATCCCCTGCTTAGATTTCCAGCAGGATTCTCCTTCCATGCCACATCATTTACTCAGTGAGGAAAGCATATCCCAGCAGGATTTTTAATTTTCTGAGTCTTATGTGACATGCTACTCTTGATACCCATTTTGAATCCATGTCTCTGCTCAGCTAAGATCTTTTATTTTCTTCTAACACCCAGTGGCCCCACTCTGCCATTATTGAATAGCTGTATATATTAAAAAGAAAATTAGGAAGTAAGACCTCTCTGAGAACACCCAGGTGCTGAGGAAGTTATATTTGTGCCTCTAGAGGTGGCACATTTTCGTCCTCAGGTGATACCTGATCTAGTGTTATGGTATTGTGTTAACCGAGCATTATAGTGCACAGAAGAGCCACAGCTCAGATGAGATGTAAATCTGAGATCCTGCCTGCTTCCAAGCAAGTACTTTCAGCAGGGGGAAATTTGTGGGGAAGGCAGTAGGGATGACAAGGAACAGGGATTTATTTCTCATATTGTAGGCTGCCCATTACCAGGATTCTTCAGGAAAGATTTTTTCCTTTTTTACAGATGTTCTAAAAATACTGCTCCCCAACCTCATGTTCAAACCTGCCCTAAATGTAAAATACTCTTTCGGGTTCTGTGTTATCTTCTCAGTTGTGATTATGAGCATAGAAATAGAAGTGAGAGCTGAAAGCTCTTGGACCTCTCGCTTCCCAGCACATGCCAAGCGTGATCATGTGTGATACCTGTTTTACAATCCCATGTTGCCATTAAAGTAATGGGACCCCATTACTTCTTGAATCTGCCCATCACAATTACATTGCACTAGCTCTCATCTTGGTATCTTCAAAGACGTCCCAGCTTGGCAGCTCAGGTCCTCAGTACTGGGGAAGGCTTGATTTTGCTAGAAAATATCTGCCTTGCAGAGCTGACAAAGACGTTGCATGCCTCCAGATACGTGAAAAAAACACAAATCCTCTAGGATTTACTTCTGGGCAGCATTTATCAAACCAAGGAGAAAGCTGGGTCTTTGGATCTCTGCCATTTTAAAGCTCTGAAGATTATTTCTGGTTACTGAAGTCTGACCTCTGCATTTCAAGTTGGAGCCTGTACTCCCCGGCCTAAATCTAAACCAGTCTGTTGCGTAGATGTGGTTTTCTTCCAGGGTCAGCAATGGCTTAAATCCATGCCCAGCTCAGTAAATTGGAAATGGCAGAAGAAGATTCTAGGGTGGTGGCCTGAGAGGAAGATGAATGCATCAATTGCAGATAATTGCTGCTCTTTTTGAAAAAATTAGGATGTCTTGAACCTGTTTTCATGTATTAATATATTTTCTGTGTTAGGCTGGAGATAAGGCTACATGATTAAAATGGTTCCCTTCAGCTTTAAAAATCTATGTAGGGTTTGCAAAATTGGTTAGCTGTGTTTGAAGAGTGTTTTGGAAATCTCCAGGGGAAAATATTGCAGCTTAGAGAACCACTTGTGTTTATTCAAGATATAATGAATGGATAGTACAAATACTTTGCAGTATAAGCCCAAAAACCTGTGTTTGGGTTGCAGTGCATATTCTACTTAAAATACTTGTTGTTTTTAAAAAAAAAATTTTTTTACTTGGCTAATCATCTGGGTTGGATTACAATAAAGTGGAGGAAAAAAATGAATAATGACAATTAGCAAGATGGTCATATGACCAACACTAAAACTCAAAACAAGATTAACTACAAATGTTCTAGAAATTGCAAGCCTGCTTCATGATTCAAGTCATTAATGAGTATATTGTAGAGAGCCAGATCAGGTGCTTGAGGAAAACTAATAGATTTATTTTTCCACTTTGACTGTTGCTATTACTAACAGCTTTGTGAGTATGAAGCACACCCAGTTTACTGTAGTCCTATCTACATCATGTTTCTTTAGATTGTTCATGAGAAGTTCATATAAGACGATGTCAAAAACCTTATTAAAGTCTAGACACGATGTACAGATTTAAGTTTCTTGTTTGATTTATTATTGCAAATTCTTCTCAGATATATTCTTTAATTTTCTGTGTTTTTACAAATTGAAATACAAATCTTTTCAGGCTTCATATTAATGAAGAAAAATATATTTAAGATTCTGAGACTTTTCCTGAGAATTGAGCCAACTGATACACAAGTGTCAAAGTCTTCTTCATCCTCCTTTTTTTAAAGATAGGCACTGAATTTGTCTCTAATCTCACCTACGTTTCAGGAGTTACTGGAGATAATATTTAATAGCTGTTGTCTTACACTTTGCTACTCTTGAACTTTCTGGAATGAACTGGATAAGATATCTTGCCTATTATAAATGTGTTTCTAAATTTCTTTTCTTGGGGGCCAAATCAAAAATTAATAACTGCAGAACAACATAATAATAATAACAACAGATAACATTAATGGTGCTTTCTGTTTTTCATGTTCTTTATATATTTTGGTAGATTATTATCCTAATAGTGCTTGCTAAGTAGAAAAGTAGTCTCATCAAATAATGATCTGATTTGTTCCTTCTCACAGGAAGAGAGATGAAGCCTAGAATAGTCTTTCAAAGTACCTGAGTCCTACGCCTCCATTTTCTCCCAAAATAGTTGTATTGAACTGTTTTATTTGAGGCAAAAGTGCTCAGCATTAAGTTAATGGCTCTTGCTGAAGTCAGCTGCTTCATCAGCAATGCTGAGTGCATTCAAAGCCTTGACTCTTGATTTTGGTGGTTTTATACCCATATAATATGTACGAACATATACACCATGTCAAAAAGAAGGACTTATGCCTTTCTACTTCTCTTGACTCATGACACTAGTATCTGTGATCCATTTCCTATAGGCAAGATGATGCAACCACCTTGTTTTGTAGGTAAAGGAATTTAATAATATGGGTATGACCAGAGTGTGTCAGTTAATCTCAGGGTCAGAATGTGCCCTGGCAGTATTTAGATTATATAGATGTACCCTTAGTGCTGCTAGTTTGGCAGGAAGTACAGTGGATCCAGGCTTTCACTATTGGAGAATGATAGGGAAATGTCAAAGACAACTTTGGATTTGGCTCAGCAAAGGATGTTGTGCCAAACTGCATGTTGGACCTGGAGTATCAGATGAGCATCGTCTGATCTGGCCAAAGGACTTCTGGGATGACTTGTTCATTCAATGTTAGCCAGAGTATTCACTTGCCCCACTCAGATGCCAGCAACTGAGCAAGCAGCTATTTCAGAAATTTGCCATCACTGGACTGCATGAACAGCTTTTCTTCTTGCACAACTCAATGTCAGGCTTTGCAATTGACAGGTATTAAGATAACGCTAGTGCTTAGCAGATGCATACATGGAACCATAACAGAAAACTCTAGAGTTAAAGACATCTAGTGGTTAGACCCTGGAATAGGCTGCCCAGGGAGGTGGTTGAGTCCCCATCCCTGCATGTATTTAAGAGTCGTTTAGATGTGGTGTTGGGGGATATGGTGTAGGGGAGAACTTTGTAGAGTAGGGCTGATGGTTGGACTCGATGATCCCAAGGGTCTCTTCCAACCTGAATGATTCTATGATGCTATGTTTCTAACCCAAGCCATTTAAAGCCAGCTCCTGACTTCCTAGGATGCCAAGCATCTTTACCACAGGCAAGGTGAGTATCTGATAGCTTCATAAGTCTGGATATGAGCTGAACTGACAGTTGCTGCCCTCGATTGTATGATCTCAAAATTTCATTTTCCCATTCTCCTAAAGCTATAAAAAACAACCCCAAAACTCAACGTTTTGCTATGATTTTCTTTTGTTCTGCTCCTTAGGAGCTGTACCTTCATGCTACCATATCACTGTGCTAAGCATTGTACAAACATGGAACAGAAAGAGAGACACTTCCACAGGAAGCCTATCTGAATACAGAAGAAGAGGTGACAAATGGACAGAGAGATGGGGAACAGAAGGAAGAGGTGACACCGATGACTATAAATTCAGAGAGATGTGGACTGGACGGATGGACCGTGAGGTAGATGGAAAACTGATAGGACCACTGGGTGCATGGAACAAAGGTCACCAGCACGAAGTGCAATAGGTGACCAGTGGATAGCACTTTTCTTCATGGGTCTGGAACTGATACTGTTGAACATCTTCATTAATGAATTTGAAGATGGGACAGAGAGCACCTCAGCACGATGATAGACAACATGAAACTAGGGAAAGTGACTGGTATAGTGAAAGGCCATTCAGTAGTATCTTGACAGGCTGGATGACAAGTTGTACTTGAGTCAGAAACATACCCTTCTAGCAAGGGCCTCTTCCAATGGACACTGTCAGCACAGTAGGCTGCTGCAGCTTGAAATCTTGTAAAGCTTTTATTTTTAATTGTTTTGGGGTTTGGTTTTTGTTGTTGTTTTTTGGTTTGTTTTTTTTTTTTTTACCCATTGAATCAACCTAAAGAAATGTTTTGATAAGGAATTTACTGTTTCATGAGAGTTTGGTTCTAGATATACTTTGAAAATGAGGGATGGGAACATATTTGTTCAACGTTGTCTCTTCCTTGTGGAAATCTTGAAGGACACCTCAACAAAAACAATTTTCTGGTATAAGGTTTCTTCAGGACTTTGCTTGGTTATTCCCGCACTGAGCCCAAATGTTTGTGGTTGGAAATCATTTATCTCTGGGAGTCATGGGCTTTTGGAACTGAGAAAGAAAGGGGGAATGACAGAGCAGGGGACAGAAGAGGGGATGTCGACGGAGCAAAGTTTCTCAACAACAATCCAATGTTTAGATGAACCTGGAAACAAGTTCTGCTCATCCTTTCTACTCCTGCTTGCAATGCATTCCCCTTGAAGTGTGGATAAATTGATATATTTTGCAGATTTGAATGGCTTCTAAGGTGTATGGAAGTTAGTGACAGAATTAGGCAATAAAAGCTGGACTCTCCAGTGCATAGTTACATTAAAAAAGTTGCCGTTTGTGAAGACAACGATATACTTTTTAAATATGAGAGAAGAATTTAGTACTTGTGAATGGAGTGACAGCAGATGGGGATTATGAATATGCAAAGTGGAATTTTCAGTGGAAGTCTCACTTGAGATATAGTTTGAAGACCTGCCTACTGTTGGTCAAGTAGCTTCTCATATTTCCTACCACACTAGCCCAGACTGACTGCAATCTTGCCCATTAACACAACAACTACTTTGCTGACGGGGAAACACAATGAGGGCAGAATTTCAAATGGTTTCAAGGTGCTGGTAACTTTTACAAACTGCACAGACACCTTTTAGTAGTTAAAGCACGTGTTTATTTCTTGCAGGATTGGTTTGATTAAAACTGTTCCTCTTGCAAGTATGTAAAAGGTGGCTTTAAAACAGTGCCTGAACACCTGCAGGTCTAGAGGTATGAAATCACAGAGTCACAGAACTGTCAGAGTTGGAAGGGTCCTCTAGAGATCATCTAATCTAACTCCCCTGCTAAAGCAGGATTGCCCAGAGCACATCACTCAGGATTGCATCCAGGTGGGGCTTGAAGGTCTCCAGAGAAGGGGACTCCACACCCTCCCTGGGCAGCCTCTTCCAGGGCTCTGGCACCCTCACCCTAAAGAAGTTTTTCCCCATGTTTGAATGGAATTTCCTATGTTCCAACTTGTGCCCATTGTCCCTCGTCCTGTCACTGGGAACCACTGAAAAGATTTCAGCTCCATCCTCCTTCAACCCACCCTTCAGATACTTATAAGCATTAATAAGGTCTCCCCTCAGCCTTTTCTTCTCCAGGCTAAAGGCAGACAGGTTGTTTTCAGCCACCTTTTCTAAGCCTGTTTAGCAAAGCCAGGCCCTGTGTATGTGTATGTACTTGCAATGAACATGCACATTTTAGTTAGGAACCCTACCACTACTTCCACATTGACTGACTTTTACGGCCTTGCTTTCTGGAGCTTATAACACTGTCATACTTCACCTCTAACTAAGTTTTGGAATCTCCTTTCTAAGCTTTAGCAGAAGTAGTTCTAGTATTTCCAAGAGCAAAGCTGTGGGTGGGAGAAAGGAGAAGAGATGGAAGGAGAAGGGGAGATTGTTGTTTTATGTGTGTGAAATTCGGGCTTGGCAAAGAGGCTGCCATATTAAACTGAAAAATTAACATAACCTGGGACTGAATGAAAAGGTAAGAACAGATTAGTACAAGAATATTAGATATGGAAAAACAGATTGTGTAATCCAGTGGGGAGCTGGGGCGAAGACAGGGGGAAAATTGATATTTTAGGAGGGGAAAAAGAAACACATACAGGTAAAGGAGCTGAGAGAGGAAATTCTGAGACTCATTGCTTGAGAAGATTTAGGGATCATGGGAAACAGGACATCTGGCAACACAACAGTGAGGACTGAGAGGAGGCTTGAGAGGGAGGCAGGAATGGCTTGAGAGTGTGACAAAAATTATTGAGAGTGGAGACTGAGATTGCACAGAGAAGATACGTGGGACAAATAATCAGGGATGAGAAAAGACCAGGGTTAGGTGTGCCATGGAATATACAGGTCTGCTGGGTGCGCTTAGGATGTCGAGGCCCCTGCATCCATCTGAGGATGTCATGGTTACATGTATGAGGCTATACTGTCACAGCTGATAACTCTCAACCTTTAGAAACCCCTCAGGGTTACTCACAACAGACAGAAAGGCAGGAATCATTTCACCTGCTGTATAGCTCCACCATGTAAATGTCAGCACCTGAGCCAAGTTTCCATTATGGCCCTGGGAGATAAAATAGGTGACTGGAATGCATATCTCTTGTGAAGTTAGTCATCAGCTGTCATAAGTCTTTCTCTCTGTCAGGTGATGATCTTTTGTGGGACTCTCTCTCAGCTGTTGCTGCAGCACATGAAGATTGTGTCAGAAGACTGCCAACACGCCAGTGGGAACATCTCCAGATGATACTGCATGGTCAAATACGTGGCTATATCTAGCTGATTTCTAGCTTTGATAATTACAGACAGCATCTTCCTGTGTTGAAAGAAAATCCTCAAAGTCACAAATCCTGCCAGAATATGTTTAAAACAAGTTCTAAAATGAGAATAAAGCCACTGGGTGATGGTGAGCTAAATTGGATTTTGAGCTGACCTCTTCAGGAAAGATCAGTTTGATTTTCCTGTTGAAATGCCTCCTGGTGACAGACAACCCATATGAAATTTTAAGTGGATGACACTTGCCCAGGTGCTGACGACCCTTTTGATGTAGAATCTTGTGGTTTGCCTCCATCAGCTGCATCACCCCTCTAGGTACTGAATTACACAACATTGACCTTTATCCTATAAAAAGTTAACAGGCTGATCTTTGTAGATCTTTGATGCAAGATCACAGCTGGTATTGAAGCATGCAGTGGCCTTGCTAATTTTGTCCACAATGAGATCCATCAAGGTAATCTGTGAGTTAATGTCACATTAAGATACTGCGTTAAAAAATTGTGTGGTGTCATACACTTTCTATGACAGTTTTAGGAATGAGATGTTTATAGAATCACAGAATCATTCAGGTTGGAAAAGACCCTTAGGATCATCAAGTCCAACCATCTGCCCTACTCTGCAAAGTTCTCCCCTACACCATATTCCCCAGCACCACATCTAAACGACTCTTCAGCACATTCAGGGATGGGACTCAACCACCTCTCCCTGGGCAGCCTATTCCAGGTCTGACCACTCTTTCTGTGAAAAATTCTTTCCTAATGTTCAGCCTAAACTTACCCTGTTGCAGCTTATGTTGCTGTTATATGTAACATTTTGAGGTCTATGGATGATTTTTAGGATGTCAATTAATGATACATTACAAAGGGGATATTAAACATATCACAGATATATTAGTTCTTTGATCTGTGAAACAATTGCGTCCAGCCCAGAAATCTTTGGAAGGGTCAAACTGTGCAACGCATCTTGGGCTAGTGCTGTCTGGGTTGCAACAAACCCACAAAGTGCAGTGATAGGCAGAAGTATCAGGTAGGGCAAAACACCATGGGAATGTGCACGTGTGTTGGCGAATCTCCTCAAAGATATCATGACGAGCTAGAAACTTAAACAGTATCAGGCAAGCCTTGGTTCAGTGCTCAGCTCATTTGTTCACACTCAGATTTGTGTCCAAAACTTCAACCCAAAAAATGTTTCAGCTTGTCACACTAGGCCAGCTTTCCTCTTCTTCCTAGCACAGAAGAAACCTAGCAATTTCAGCAGTTAAGCCAAAAGCATCAGCTGCAGCATCCTTTGTTGTTGAAACCTCCTGCTCCTCTCAGCATAATGTCTTCCCTACTCCTATAAAATCCCATGTCCAAGGGCTGACTGGAAACATATGGCACAATCCCGTGTACATATGAATTTAACACAAGAATAAAGATCACAAACAAGGCCAGGCTGACTGTCTGATCCATTTGCATACCTTTCACTTAGAAACTTGCTGAAAGCTTCCCCAAATTTTCCATCAGACCAGAGGCGATGCTTGGAGCTGTATAAATGTGTAGAGAGAGAGACACCCTGACCCTAAAGGGCTTCTAGTGTAAAGAAACCAGACAGATGAAAAAATAAGGTGACTCCAGAGTCCCTCTCATTTCATCTCGTTCAGGCTACCAGCTGCTCTCTGTGTCCCTACACTTTTCCTTTTAGTCTCTCTGCCTCTTGCATAAGACAGTGTTATCTGGAGCAAGGACTATGTTTTCCATTCTGTATTTGCACAAGTCCTGTTTTAACAACTTTCTGGTTTGGGTGTGAAGGTGCTACGAGCAGTAACAATACTACCAATAGTAACATTACCCTGTTTTCTAATTTTGCGCTTTAACCTTGAAGTCATCTTTCTGGGCTCAGCTCATATTTGTGGGATCTCAGTTATTTAAAAAAAATAATAATAATTCCAGATAAATTGGCCCTTTTCCTATTTGCTTCACCCAGCCAATGATTAGTTCACAAATTACTTGGTCAGACAACCTGCTTCGCCACTTCCAAGAAGAAACCAAGACCCAGTGAACACTTATCAGGCCGAACACTATTTCCCTCATGAATTCATGGTGATGGGTAAGCTATAAATTTTTTCAGTCCTGTATTGAAAGCCTGAGGGTGCTCATTGAATTCACCATTGTTGTCAGCAGATTCCAGCACCTCCAGCATCTGCAGAGAAATTCATTTGGCCAAACTGCAGAAAGGGAAAGGGTGTGGAGAAAGGAAATAATAATTGCAGCAGCTATCAGTACCTCTGCCATTTGCATGCTGGAGCAACTCCAAATCACTTTTCCCTTTTTGGAAGTCGCTGTTTACTCCAGTTGCTTTGTACTGCACTAACGGCTCAAATAAATTCCATGTGATTCCTATGGCTCAGGGTGGCTGTCATCTGAGTTTATGAATGTGAGATTTGTTTGGCTCCCTCCATGCCTCCCCGCCCCATGAGTGACTGGGGTTAGAAAGTGCGATTATATTTGGGCAGAGGGAGAGAGATGCTGTGAGACGGCAAACTGAACAGACATTGTGAATATTTATTTTTTTTTTTTTAGGTGGAAGGCAGTTGTATTTATGTGCAGTTGTAAAACAGAAAAGATATTGGGTTCTGGTGCAGGAATTATATACTAACTCCAAAAAATGTATACAGTGTGAGCTTATAATAGAAACTTATTCCAGCAGAATCATTTTTTTTTTCAACAAACATGTAGATTGGCATGTGGAGCATGCTGTGCTGAAGAGATCGAAGCTTGATTGTGGTTTCATATCTGAAATTCCTGAGTGAGTGGAGAACTGTGGTCCTTATTCATAGTATTTTGGGCTGGGGGTAGGAGAGGGGATACTGCCATGGTTTTACAAGGGATGAGAAGCCAGAGGAGAAGCAAGTTCCACTTTCCCTCATCTTAACTCCTCTGCTCTCTGTGGGTCTTTTGGATGTGGCAGTGTTGAGGTAAAATGCCAAGAGAAAGTGGAAAACTTTTCCCTAAATCATATCAAACCAATTAATCTGATAAAGTAGGCTTAATGAATGCAATTCACTATGATAACAGGGGAGCAGGCTCTTCTATTTCCATGGGTTGTTTGGGCTTCACATGAGGGAATCAGGAATGCGATTAGTTTATTCCATCCTGGAGGAGAACATAATGTTGTATGGTTAGAGATTTCAGGAGGATGAGGCATTTTCAGCTTTGTCCTCTGAGGTTTTGAAAGACTGAGGCCTTATGAAAAAGGTGACACTTCCAATTTGTGTAAAAAACTCTATCGTGCCAATACTCTGCTGTAAAGGGCCTCTTGTCATAAAACACACAATCTGTCAGCTGATGAAGAGCCTTGAAGACATCACATAAGCCAAGCTGGCATCACCATAAATATAAAAATTTGTATGGTTATGTTAAGTACTCTCTTTTTTTCAGGATGGTGGGGGGAGGGTTGTCATGTCATGAAGTTAGTCAACATGAAGCACTGGAGACGGAGCCGTGAGAAGTCATGTAGTATAATTCTCTAAACAGACTCTGCCAGGACTCCTACCTGAGGAATGAAGTTTTAAGACTACTTCAGGACTCTTCCATACTTCAGTAAGCCTGAGTCCTCCCACTACTGAAACTTCCCACTCCTAGTTTCTAAGGAAGTGATGGCAAACGTGGCAAGTTTTTTAATATTTTGCCCATTCAAATGGAGTCAGAGGTTCTTTAAAGCTCTACCCTTAATTGTTAATTAAGGCTCTGGATAACTAAAAAAAGTATATGTACCTGATCTCAACCCATTTCAGCATTTTTACATGATAAAATTGCTAGTGTTTTTAGGCTGGCATGAATTAATAATCTCTGTTTTCTTATCCTTTCAATGACCCCATCTCAGCCTAGCTCATGTTGTTGATAGAGGCAGTAGAAGACCCTCATTGGGCTGTGATTCAAAAGTGTATGCACAAAATGACGTCTGTTTTCCTGCTTCCTACTGCATTAACTGAGTGATGTGCTGCTGAGGGAAAGCTGGCTAGCATTGCAAGCAAAGGGATCTGGGGTATATGCATTGCAGGACACCTGGGGAGGTATTTGGAAGCTGAAGGAACTCAGGGCAGAAAGGCCCAAAGCAGAAGAGATGAATTTGATGTATTCCAGTGGTTTTCAGACAAATTAAGATACATTTTCTGCTGTAACACATGATGTCATCCTCGGTTCTACTTTGTACTCCAGATCTCAGACAAAAAAAATGTTTTTTTTTCAAACTTTAGATTTGCATAAAAAACTGATATATCCGATGGAAAGAAATTAGGTATTGCCCCATTGGTAGGATTGTTACCATCTAATGCCTGTGGTGTAGTACTGTCCATCTAATCTAGTCATAGTGGGCTCACTGTATAGACAGTGGAAAGAAACTGGTATGTCTAGGAAGTGATTTCTGAAGCTTGTTTTACACATTACAGAATTACAGAATCACAGAATAATATGGGGTTGGAAGGGACCTCTGGAGATCATCTAGTCCAAACCCCCTGCCAAAGCAAGTCCTGCTAGAGGTTGTGCAGGCACGTGTCCAGGTGGGTTTTGAATGTCTCCAGAGATGGAAACTCCACCACTTCTCTGGGCAGCCTGTTCCAGGTCTCTGCCACCCTCAAAGTGAAGAAGTTCCTCCATATGTTTAGATAGAACTTCTTATGTTCAAGTTTGTGCCCGTTCCCTCTTGTCCTGTCACAAGGCACCACTGAAAAAAGACCACCCCCTTCCTCTTGACACTCACCCTTGAGGTATTTCTAGGTGTTAATAAGATTCCCCTTAGCCTTCTCTTCTCCAGACTGAAAAGACACAAGTCCCTCAGCCTTTCCTCATAAGAGAGATGTTCCGGGCCTCTAATCATCTTTGTGGGCCTCTGCTGAACCCTCTCCAGCAGTTCCCTGTCCTTCTTGAACTGGGGAGCCCAGAACTGGACTCAAGGCTCCAGATGGGGCCTCAACCGGGCAGAGTAGAGGGGCAGGATGACCTCCCTCGACCTGCTGGTCCCACTTGTCTCTAATCTCACATGTAGCTTTGGACCAGTGCTCTGGAGGATTCCCTCCATTCTCATGGTCTACAAAAGGAGGCAGCCACAACCTCCTGTGTGGTGGAATTCTTTCCTTTCTGTCAGGAAGATTTTCAACCCTTTTGTAAAATGATTATCCTTCCCCTTGAAACCACCAAGGACTTTTGTTACAATTCATGCTGTAAGATGGTTTTAGACCCCAGCCATTTTAAATTTAAAAACTACATCAAATTTTGGGAGTAAATATACTCCAAGGCAACAGAAGGCAGTTTGTGCTTGAGCCCCCATCACTCTTTCACTAATATAGCTCCTTTTCCTCCATGAGAGGGAATAAGCCCTGATCTCCACTGCCAAAAGCCAAGTGCTTTTAGACTCCTTTCAGGGGAGATTATAGTTAGCTTTTTTTTTTTTCAAATTTTCTCAACCAAGCCCAAGATGAACATAAACACTAAACCTTTCAGCTAGAAATATTTGAGTGATGTCTGGAAACATCTGAAGGGTGTATTCAGTGTCCTAGATTAGCAATCAGTTACAAGCATTTTTGGCTCCTCTTACTTTTATTCAGAATTTAACTTAAGAAACTTGGTCAGGTTCTGAGGCAACCTATATTCAGATCACAGCATGCAAGTTTGTGGCAATATCTCACAATACAATGGTGATTGTCATGTCTTATTTTTCATAAAGAGAGAACTCCTTATTGTATAGTGCATCAAAATAGTGCGCTGTGTTTTAACTTAGCCTTCTGAAAGACAATATGGGGCTGCATATCCAAAAACACAAGAACTGACATATTTAAAGGGGTAAATGATATTGAGTCTTCAGAGAAAAAAAAATATGGAAAAATTAAAGCAGTCTGCTTGGTTGCCATTGAACATATGGATGCCAGATTGCAATGGTGAAAGCCCTCACATGATTTGAATGCTTTGACTTTTCACAGTGGCCTAATTATGATTAAGAACTGCCCTCTGTAACAATGTGCAAATCAATAACTTGTTTCTCTACGCAACCAGGAAGAGAGCTTTTTAGGTTGCTTGGCTGGCTGGCGATCAAGGACGTTCTTCTTGAGCACTGATTGCCCTTCATAGTATATTATTACTCATGGGAATATTGCTTCCTACTCTTCTAATGGTGATATCATGACATTAGTGAAGACAAGCCCCCTTTCTCAGCAGGACAGGCGCCAGGATCAGATGCAGGCATGACTGACTGGTCTCAAGGCACACGCTTTCTGCTTTCTGACTGCTCCCAGAGGGGACTGTCAGGAGGGCTCGCCAGTAAGCTGAAGTGGTGCAGGACTAGTCTTAGCAACCTGTTTTAATGATGCACTTAGCTGTTATCCACTCATGAACTTGCTTTTGCCATCTTTAAAAAGTGAATTTGGGAAAAAGTGCTCCACTATGTATGAATATCAGGCTGATCTGCAGTTTATTTGGCCTTATGCTAACAGAGAGTTTGAAATTCCCAATTCTTTCTGGGAAATCAACTAGATACAGTAGATTTTCTATACCATTACTGTCTCACACAGAAAGTACGGTTGAATTTGATAACAGGGGTTAAACTGGATTTAAACAAACATAATTAGGAAAGAGTTGGGTTGGACCCAGAACATTAATGAAGCAGTAAAGGTGATGATTGGAGAAAAGGTGAAAATAAACCCAAGTGCTTGAGAGAGAAATCTCAGGAGAAATAACTCAGAGCATGGATGGACTTTCTGGCAGGACTGGGGAAGTCCAAGAAGGCTGAAATCAGCACTGATTACAGAAAGACAGAAATGTTCCACTACCCTTAATGAAGAGAGATAAAAAAATCCGGTCCAGTTAAGAGAAACATTGCCTGTGTAAATGTTTGTGTCTTTACTCTGATTATAGAGGAGCAGAAGGCAATTATGCTGCTAATTTTTGTGGCTCCACTGTGTGCCTAATGTTAGGCAGGATGAATACAGGCTTTGGAACCATATTCAGATTACTTATTTCCAAAATCTGTTAGTAATGTTTTCAGACTGCCAAGATTTTTCACGTCCTTCCATTTTTTTGACTGTGTAGTAAATGTTCTGCAAAGCAAGGAGAGAATCACAGAATCTTAAAAAGCCAGGATAAGCTTACTCAGGGCCAGGCCAAAAGCTAAGTGCATAGGGGAGGGTAGGAAGTTGTCTGGGCAGGAGAGGTCTGAAGGTCTGATTATGAGAGTTCTTGTTGTCTAGCAGTGTCCTGAGGAGTCATTCCCTCCATTTTTGTGACTGTTTCTGAGCCATGTGTGTCTCAACCTGTCTGGCTTCCACTGACTTCTTCAAGAAGACAAGTTTGCTTTCTGGTTTGGTGGACTCTAGCCCTGACTACCTGATCCTATGCACCACTAAGCACTGACGCTGAGCATTGAGCCTATTTCGTGCAGCTTTTTTCCTCACAGTTTCACTCACAAGGTGCTGACTCTAGACACAGGTGGATCACTCCGTTTGTGCCTGAGCATGTAGCTGTGTGTTCACCATTTGTAAGGATCAGAGCTTTGTAGCTCACTGGGAAGGAAGATGTCTCAGTGCACTAGGTCCCCAGCAGCTGTACAAGGATGTCTGGCTTTATACTTTAATCCCCAAGCAACTTGCACTATTATTTTCTCTACAACTGCTCCCTGAGCTCCCCAGATGTGCCTTGTCACTGGTGCTATGGTGATGACTTAGAACCCTTAGTTCCCCCCAAGGACAAGTTCTAGTGTCGAGCAGCCTCTTGAGCATAAGCAGCTCTGAACAGCGAGTCGTCTGCTGCTTCATAGTTTCAGTCCCCAAATGGCTAGCTCTGTGTGTTTGACCTTGAGCATCTGGCTATATATAAATATATATATATACACACACACACACTCTGGACAGTTTGCTCTGTACTACTTACAGTGCAGCTCCATTTAAGCTCTGTGTTTTAAATGCTTCCCAAGAGCCATGGTTTAAATTGAGTGGAGTTGACTACTTACATGAAAAGCCATCTTCTCCTGAATCGCATCCATATCCTGACAAGTGTCTGCCAAAAATATTATTTCCACCCCCTCCTCTCATGAAATATGCATATAAAATGCCCCCTGAATGGTACCTAAAAAATTCATAGTCCCTGACCACATTATAGTAATGCCCATGGTGGAACCTAGTGGTGTAAAAGATGCTTTGTGACTCTGACAGAGATGATGCCCTATTCAGGAAATTAATATACAGGAGAAGTCTAAACATACAGGCAAGATTCATGTATATTATTCTGTAAGGGTTATTCATGCCATTGGAAAGAGTGCTAGAGCTGTACTCATTTACAATATTTAGTGTGCTTTGATAAATATTTGCAGTTAAAAGTTAAGGAATATATATAAAACAGTATATGTATACATGTGCATTGAAATATACATGTATTCTACCATGAGGTAAGAGATTTTAAGCTATATTCCTTTTAATTGCATTTAGTAATAGGAGAAGAGCAGTTGATACATAAGCTTTTTTTTTTTTAACCAGAAATGACCTGAGATTGATTGAATTTAGAATTTATAAATATTTCTCAAACAAAAAAATAATTGAAAGACTAGAAAAAAATGCTTCACTTTCTCATTCTGACTTTGCTGGGACCCTGGGGGGAAATGTATGGCTTTTTTTGTTTTGATACACAAAGAAGAAACCAGTGAGTAAAAGCTCTGTAACAGAGATTTATGTTTAATTCCAAGAAACTCCACAGGGAATTGGGAACTGGGAAAATATCACTTATTCTTCCTGTTCATTTTTCGATCCCTAAAGGGGAGATAATTGTCTTTCTGTAAGGGGCTGAATCGACATTCTTGACCTGGCATGCTCTGATTTTTAAATCTTCAAAAAGTTTTCAGCTTTCAGTAAAGGTCAGTTTTCCCCTTATTTATTACATAAAATAACCTGCTAAGGGAGTTTGGGGATAAATGACTCATTATTACGGTAGCACTTAGGAATCTTCTCTGGGTTTGCAACCTGTTGGGGAAGGCCCTGTGTCTACGGGTAATAGGAGACACTGGCTGCTCCAAAGAGTCTTGCAGGCTAAAAGAATTCAAGAGAGGAAGGAAGTCTGCAATTTGTTTTTCTCATTTACCAGGAGAACAGAAGTGCAGAGGTATCAGATGAATTGTTAGGGCTCATACAGGCAGGCTGTAGGACAGCCAGAACCTGAACTAACATCTCCTGCCTCCTAGCATTGTGTTCGTCCCACAAGATCTCCTTTCTTTCCTGCTAAGAGCCTGCTTTTCAATTAAAGATGTAATTTTTCATTGTGGTTGAGACCTGCCAAAGAATGGGGAGGAAAAACTAAACAGAAAACACGAAGGGAAGCCTGCACTGCCTGCCTGCTTGCGTCTCGCATGAGTCACTGTTATTAATCCCTCCTTGCTGAGTGAATAGAAGAGTCACCGAATTCCCACAGAGCCCAGCAGGAAAGGGCTCACCTTATCTGAAAGCCACTTTTTGCAGCATGCGGAGCACTGCGGCTGCACAACACTGTGTCAGGCTTAATAAAACAAGTGGAGAGAGTGTGAACACATCCACTTAGAAACAGAGCCGCGGACAAGGGAATAAACACACCTCTATGAGGGGGTGTGTGTGCTTGTGCTAAAGATCGGTGGGTGTTAGTCCAAAAGGCATCTGTCTCCCCTGCTGGCAGAGACTTCTGAAAAACCCAGCATGCTGCATCTCTGACTCCTACAACCATGGCGCAGTGGCCAGGCTGATATCAGAGCTCCAAGAGGCCAAATCAATGCCTGGCTTTCCTCCCAAACCTTATTAAGGCTGACTAGAGCTGTTTGCATATCATTTTCCAGTGAAGTGATTTGAATTTGTGATTAGTTAATTTATTATTTTTTTTTAGCAGTTTAATAAAGCAGGGACTGTAGTTGTGAATAATTTAACTGATGGGGTTTGCACTCATTCTTGAATAACTTGCTTCGGGGAAATCCTGCCAGAAGCCAATGGAGCTGCACTCACATGCACCGGTAAAGAACTTAGCCCACGTTTCTGTTTTTGGAGTACTATATCAGTTCATTTAAAATCATATAGGAAAAGAACTGTTTTGTTCAAATTAGTCAATTCCTTCCATCCACGCCTAAAGCAGATACTGTTCTGGCAAAAGGTAACATTTCAAGATTTTAGGGATTTTTTTTCCTCTTTTCCTATTCCGTCTTTTATTTATTTATCTTTTAAATTTTATTTCCATCTATGTTGGATATAGCCCAAAAAGTATTTTGAATTTCTAATAAATTTCTGCTTGCAGGACTCCCAAAACATGATGGCTCTGAAAAATGGGCCCTTTGAACCAGAGATTTTCCTTGTTCCAGCAAGTGCTAGCAGAAGAGACCACCTGAAGCTCTGCTACTACAGGGCTACTGCTCCCTATTTCATGCACTGGTCCAGCTAGGTCCAGAAGAGGACAGCTTGCATTTGGGCTTGGTTTCTCCACCAGTAGAGACTGTCCCCCTTGCCCAGGCTCTGAGTTGCAGCCCTGCAACAGGGAACCATCACGCTTGGAGCACTCTGGCTCTAACCGGGCTTCTCTGAGCTTCCAGGATCCCTGCTGGGGATCCGGGAGCTGAGCCCAGATTATATCTACTCTTCCAGGCTCTTGGCTCCAGGAGAGACTGTCTGGAAGTTTTGGCATCACTCCCTGCCCTACAGCTACAGACCCTGTAATCCTGAAGACTTCGGCTTTGGGGAAATCTTCTTGGTAGGTCTTTCCAGGGGCTGTCCCATCTGGAAAGCAGTCTATATGTATTTGAGCTTGGTGGGTCTACCTGGGGGGTGTCCCACCTGGAAAGTTCTCCGTATGAATTTGAATAGCTCTTTAGAGCAAGAAGAGCCAGTGTGTGAAATCTTGGTCTGTCTCTCGTAGGGGACCACAGAAGACAGGTCTTCCCCTCTTGCTCTGTCTCTGGCCTGCCTCTGTTATAGGTTTAGATGACAGCCTGTGGGTCCAGGCTTTGTTCTAGGAGGTGAGATGGGGGGGCTGTAAAGCTGTAAAGACTGAGATGGTAGAAGAATCCAGGTATCTCACTTCCCAGGTGGGAAGCATCAAACTACCAACTTGTTACTACGCTTCATTCTCTGTTATGATCCAGGAGTGGAGGTAAGTGCCATATTGCAGCAGATTCAGAAACACACTGCAAAGATGTACGTACACAATCCTCCATCCTCCCAGACAGAGCTTCCAGGTAGAAAAGCAGGACATATCTGGGATGAGGTCTCCTCAAGTATAGGCAGAGAGACAGCTGAAGAATTCAGCCTCAGCTTCACAGAGGTCCTTCGCTCTGGGTTCTGTTGAGGGCCCAGTCCTCAGACATGTCATTTCACAGTGTGCGCCATCCTTCAGCATTTTGTACTAACTGGTAGGCTCCCCTCCACAACTCAGCTATGTGCCTCTTGTTCCTGTCTGGCTGATTGTCTGCTTCCTGTAAAGGCATGAAAACTTTTCACTCTGTTTTGTGAAGTCCCATCCCAGGACCATATTCCTAAGAAATGTGGCTGTGGCACTGCTGGGAAGAGTGGAGTTCAGATCGGGTTTTTGTGTGGAAAACAGGTAAGTCATCTTAATTCCCAATGGACGTCATGAAATCTCTGCTTCTCTCTCACCACACAGGACCATTAATTTTGTCCATAAAATCCTGGAAACTGTAAGGCTGTGGCTAGTGGTGTAAAAGTTCATTGCTCGTGAGGTAGAAAACCATCACCAAACTAAGGTGGCAATAACTGATCTTTCATTTCACTGTTACATAAAACTGTTTTCAGCCACAAAAGAAAAAACTGGGGCAGTAATGACAAGAAATCATTTCCTTCTCTCACAGTTCTCTTCAACAAGTTGTGAACCTCAAAGCCTATCTAGGTATTGGCTGAAATATTATTTAACATAAGAAATACCTCCATTACTTTTTCCTTTTTAGAACAGTCTAGGAAATTCAATGAAAGACAACTTGCATTTATTCCAAGTAGAGTCTCCCAGCTCCCAGGAAAGTCAGAAAATGGAAACACTACATCAACTCACAGATTGCATCACTGAATGCAACATTACATCTTTAAGTGGCTGAGATCAGACCTGCATGGTCAGGCATACCCTGATAGTCCACATCCTCAGAGAAGAAAATGGCAAAGGGCAGTGGATCTCTGCAGTAAGGGACTATATTAAAGTTACATTTAGAGGTACATTACCCAGTACATTGATGACTTTGGATGAGATATGGGAGCTCTCTCTGCTTCCAGATGCCTTCCTTGATTTGTTTTGCATTTCTCTGAGTATGAGGAAAGTTTCAGGAAGAGGGAGTGTCCATATTTCGCTGGGTGAAGCCTGTGGAGTCTAGGTTTTGCAAACTTCCTGGAGAAATCTTCTCAGGGAAAAATATATCAATCCCCAGCCCCTATGTAGTAAAGCCGTGGCACTGTTGAAAAGCTGGTGGATGACTTTGTTTCAGAATTTCCAAGATGAGAGGACCCTCTCAGCACCTCCAAGGACTGATGAATGGTAGTCTAGGCCCACTTGCTGAGGAGCCAACATGGAAAATCTGCAGGGGGGATGTGAATGATGGAGTTTGTAGTTTGATGCTAGTTTGAATCACAGTCTGATGAGAAAGAGAGAAGGAACAGCCAATACAAACCATCCTCATCCTGTTCTCCCAGCAGTCTCTCCTCTAAAGCATTGCTCGGAGGTGAGCATACTGGAAATACTATTATTACTCAACTCCTGCTACTGTGAGACCGCCAGCAACTTGTGCAGAAGGAGCCAACTCAAATGACAATAAAGTAAAATCCTTGGCAGCTGGGATTGTTTGCTTCTCAGTGTCTGAAAAGGGAAGCCTGGCCTGTGCTCCGCACTCATGCTGTTTTGGAAACTTGAAGTTGTCCATAAGGCATCGTCTGTGCAGAAGCCCTATCGCCAAGCAGTGGGAGATGTTGTCCTTAGCTGTGACAAATGATTGCCAGCAGTGATTTCGGGGAAGAAAGAGCAGCTTTCAGATGTACTACATCTAGCAAGCCAGGGAATTAAGCCGAGCTGCAAACGCCTGTAGTCATGCAAACACAGTGGTGCCACTGAGATGGACCAGATCCTGAGAGCATTTACCATGCCATGTGGGTGGCAGGATTTGGCTTGATGTTCATAGTGTCACATGTCATTCCCAATATTACAGGGCCAGCTCCCGCGGAGCTGCATTGCACTGGATGAGACGGAGCATTGTAATTACAGCGAGCTTTCCATAGGGTCTGTGTTGCTCCTGATCTGGCTGATCCTAGTGATACAGGCCCCCTCACCCCACTGTGCTTCCCACATCTGACCTGAAAGGGTGAAGGACACCTTCCTGTGAGTACTCACTGTTTTTCTGAATTAATTCAGGAAGGTCTGATCCAGTTTTCAGAGAAGCATGGAGAGTCTTTCCACTGATTTCAGTGGCTCTTGGAATGGTCCCTTATTGCATAAACTCCAATTTCTGCTATTTCACACTTCATTTCCTTCCATACCCTTGGGTGAAGATCATCAACTCCTATTGATTTACTGCACTTGAGCTTCTCAGGTTTCTCCATAATTTTTAATCATTTTTTTTTTCTGGAAACTTTAAGTTTCTCTCAGGATCACATTCAGATTTCTCCATAAAAATTGCCCGAGAGCAGGAATTTCCCTATAATTTTTTATGGTTGAAGAATAATGCACCAAACAGAACACAAGAAAAGCTTTTAGCTTCCCTGCTTCCTTTCTAATGCCTCTAATTACCACACTTTGCTCAGCTTTGTCTCATGTTCTTGCAGACATTATTAGGCTTTACCTGGAAACACCACCCTTCTGCAGTGTTTAAGTATAAGGACACTTAAAATCAGACTGATTACAAGAGCACCTGCTGAATTTTTTTTTTCCCAGGTTTAACAGCATGTATTCCTGATTACTGTCTGGAATTAGGGAACTGGAAGATGCAGATCTGTGATGCTGTGGTAATATCAATTTAACTGGCTTTAGTGGAAATTCTTGTCTAACTTGTTCTTCCTCCATATTTCGCATCCTGGATTCACAGCACCCCTTTGCTCAGATTCCTTTGAAGCTACAATTACATTCTTTCTGCTGATTCAGCCGCGGCTATTTTTGTTCTGTTCTGTGATTCTTACCCTGAAAAGCTAATAGGAAATGGCATTTTCTTATCCTGCCTGCCTAGTCCTATGTGCATTCAGAGCCACTGGCTTTCAGTCTTCCTAGACTTGCGGAACAAACCTAGTTAAGACCGAATCAGCTGCTTCTTACTCCCTGTGCAGTCAATAAAATAATCTATTTTCCCTTCAGTTGTTTCTAATCAAATACACCAGAGTTTAATGAGTTGGACACATATCCCTGAATATCTCATTCAGTGGCCATGAGGTACATAGAAACTAAGCGTATAGTTTTTTCTATAAGATCCCCATTGAAAGTAATGCGACAGGAAAAGAGACAACCCCTTGTATCTCAGATCCGAGGCTATGTTTGCAGGGATGGAAAAGAAAAAATCATCCTGCATAACTCGTGTACGCTTGATAGGTGAATGTAATTGAATGAACACATGGCCTTGAGACTCCGCTTTCTCCATGTGGCTCTTCAGATCAGAATCAAATGCCCCACTGTTAGTGGTATCACCAAAACAGTGATTTTCACCCATGTATCACTTCTAACATCAACAGTTTATAATACTGCGGCCCTATCAAAGGTCCTTGGTGGATGGGATTCCTTCACTGAGTGCAAATCCTTCTTTGTTTGAATGTTGCTTTCACATATTTCTTGCCTTTGCCACAGAAAAGTCTTTCTTTCCCCAAGAACCACCAGCAAATTTTGTGTGTCTGCCTAGTCTCATTAAGTGATACTGGTGAAACAAATTTCCTCCCTCTGACTGATCACTGTTATATTCTGTCTACCTCAAGGACTCCTTTGTCCTGTTTTAGTGCAGTGTCTGACCTTGCACCATGAGGTGGCAGGGCAGCAAGAAGCACCACCAGGTTACCCAGACGTAGGCTGTGCACAACCTCTGCTGATACTGATGATTCTTCCCCCATTCTCTCTTACAACATTGCTTAGTACCTCCCAGCCTTACCTTATGATGGTAACCAAGACATCACAGGTGGTGTGGGTTTGCCCTTTCTCAGATATATAAGTGTTACTGTTCTCAAAGTAAAGATGAAAGATGACATGCATAGAGTTTAGGGGTCTCTTTATGAAAACACTGTTGGTTTTGCACTGAAGAACTTGTCCCATTCCAGGTGCTTGGTCCCTGGGTTAAATTCATAGATCAAATTTACTCTGATTCACAGCTTGGACTCTTTTCCATATATTTGCAGACTAAATTGTCGTATTAGGTCTCTGAAAATATGAATGGAGGAAAAGAGGATCATGGACCCCTTATATAAATTGCCAAATGATAGCTGAAAAAAGAGAAGAACTACACTCTCATTCAGACAGCTGTGCTCATTCTGAGGATCGATTCAGATATTCACTTGCTAGCAACTACAATGAAAAAAGCTGCCACTTCTCAGGTATGGATCGCTGGCTCCTCAGAGGCAGTGCAGAATGGGCATAATTTCTTTATACAGTAAATGTCCTATGAGGGATGTTTCAACCATGCAATAACTTCCTATAAAGTTATTGACGAATTTACTGATCTTTCCTCTGCAGTGAGGCAAATGTTCCAGCTGCCCAGCTCAGACCTGTCTCAGCGTACCCTGCTGAGCTCTAGTCCAAGGGCTCAAGGATTTCACAACCAGGGAAGGGAGCTATTGCAGCATGGATTTAGGACTTCCATAATCTGATTAAGGGCAGATGTGATTTGTTCCAGGCTAGGTGTATAGCTTGAGCATATGAAAAATCTTCATTGGCATACTACCAAGGGTATCCTAATATCTATTTCCATTGTACCCTGAGTTCCCTACAAGTAGCTGACTTCTTTAGTGGTGATACAGGAGCGCACAGGTATCTATGATTCTCTTCCATGTGCCTGTTCCTGAAAACGCACATTGCCTCTGCAGCTGTGAAAAGCTGAAGAGACAGCCACCATCCCAAAGTGTCCACCCTTCTACACCACCTCCATGTGAGCCATATCTTGCTTTTCAGGTGCAAGCAAAGAAGCAGAGAAGGGCACCCGCAGACATGAGCAATGTTTGTCTTTGTTGTTTATCTCCATAAATCTGGGGAAAACCAATCAGGACCTGGGAGTGGAAATCTGTGCTTAGTTGACAGATAATGTGGAGCTCAAATCCAACATCTAAATCCTGGCAAGTCTTCTGCTTGATTTCTTGCTTTCATGCAAATCCCAATTAGCTCCTAGAAAAGCCTCACTGGGATCTGAATGTTGAGACTGATGTGCATCGTGGTAAGGGCCTGTCCACACCTTTGATGCTGAGGAAGTTTTGCTCTGGTTGCAGACTTTGAAGCTGAGCTGTGCTTTCATTTGAAACAGAGCTTGGCAGCTCAGCTGCCGAGCAGAAGGGAACTGTGCTCCATGGCTGGTGGACAAGCTAACAGAGATGTGTTAACAGCTGCTAATGTGCTGCAGCTCCAATTTCAATTTCAGAACATTGTGCCTAAAAAAAAAATTTTAAAAATATGTACATTAAAAAAATCAGAAATTAACAGTTAATAACAAGAGAATATTTCACTGGTTTCTCTTTTGACATAATGGAGTAGGAGGCTTGGTGAACCAGGAAAGGATCTATAACATAACATCCTGAGACTGACACAGAGCAGTGAACAGTCAAAATAGCTCCTACTCTGCCTGTAATTTATAGAACATTTTATTACATGGCACAGATTTAATAGGTGAAAATATAAACATCAGGATAACTGGAGAAAACAGAACTTGGAACTCACGTCAACATACAAGGCTCCAAGATTACATCCAGAACCTCTTTTTTCCTCTGACACTCTCCTCTCCAGGTCTGAACCATGTTCTCTTCATCGCAGCCATGTGGTTGGGTGGTGGGAGGAAGACATTGCAATGGCTTTGCTGTGTTGCAGTTTGGAGAGGTGAATGGATGCAGAGTTGTGTCTGGAGAGGCACACTCCTATGCTGAAGGGTTGGTGTAAAAAAGGCTAATGCACCAAGCAAATAGGTTTTGAAGCAGATGACTCAACTTCAACAGGATAACAGAAGAGCAAGTATGGTCACACATGGAAGAGGTCACGTGGATAGTGGAGATCATTTGAAGCAGTGAAATGGTGATTCTTCCCCTGGTGCAAACAACAAAATTCCCCCGGGGATGTTTACCAGCAATAAGCAGGAAAATATGTGTAGGAGATGGCCTTGCATCTGTATTTGCATTAGTGAGACTGTTGCTGCCTTGTACATCTGGTGAACTTCAAGGAAGTTGTAGGCTAAATGGGAAAAGATTTAAAGAAGTGATTCAGGATCTGGAAGACCCACCTGATAGGGTGGGCAACTGGGGAGTGATTTAAATTGATTTAAACATAGACGGGCACCAGGAATTTCCCCATCTCTCAGACAAAATTAGAGTCTGACTGTGCAGTTTCTCCCTCCACCCACTTTTTTTGGAATATTTCTGTCTGTTGGTTTGGTTGCTGGCTCTGGTCTCAGCTCAAAGGTAGCATTTGCTGATGGTTGCTACGTCACTGTGAGTTAATGCTACTTGTCTCTCAGATGGCATTTGACTGTGGATGCTTAATGCAGACCAACACTTTTGCTCAGATGAAACTTAGGAGTCATAGCCCTAACCATGGCCTGCAGGTACAGCTCAGGACAGTTCATAATAGAGTATCTTCTAAAGAAGTTATTGCATGGTTGAATGTCTTGAACTGGGAACTGCAAGTATTCCAGGTAAAAACTTGGCACAACCTGTGAGACTTACCCATTAGATTCACATGCCCAAAGTTGTGATAGCTCCTGCAAGACTTCATGCTTGGGTGGTTTCCCAGAAAGTGTTGTCCAGCTCTTGCACAAAACGCAAAAATCACCACGTGAAATTCTATGGTCTGTAGTGTCCAACAATCAAACTGGATGGTCCAAATAGTTCATTCCCTCTGGCCTTCAAAACTGTGGCTACTCTAAAAATAAAAGCCTTGAATTTCCCCCTTTTCCATTCTGCAGTGAATGCTTGGAAGAGGGAAGGAGGCTGGATCTGATTTGAATCCAGGGGACAGGTTAGAAACAAAATAATAAGAAGCATTAAAGTGAAAATGAAGAGTAGCCAGATCGCTGAATTTTAAAAGAAAAACAAACACACAATAAAGCGATACCTCCGCTGCTTGGACCAGCTCCTACTCCAAACCACCTATCACATCTCATTAGAACAATGTTGAGCGCTTTGGAAAAGAGGTACCTGCCTAGGATCCACTTTCAAAGAAAACTGCTGGGAGTTTACTTAGAGATGAAGAAAAAAAATTTAGAGCCTTTATAAGAACCAGAGAGAGTAGAATTCCTCACTCCAAAGCAATTGTTATATTTTAAATATTCTATTAAAGAATCCATTTTCTTCTTTTTCCTTAAATGGCTGGGGATAGGTTTCAACGTACATCTTGAATTGGGCTCTGCAGCGTAAGGATTTCCAGTGGCATTTGGTTTTGATAAACCTCCTTTTTTTTTTCTTTTTTTTTTTTTTTCTTTTGCCTTGAAGCAGTTTGTTCTCTTGGCAAGAATACAGAGACTGGCAATTGTAACTCACTTGTTGTTGCCAGCAGTGAAGAAGGCTTGAGGTCCTCTTTTTCAGCTGTAGCACGTTTGGATGGTTGGAACCAGAGCAGTGAAAAGAGGGGGAAAGGAGGAGGGAGAAGGAGGGTGAAAAAAAGAAAAAAAAAAAAGGCCCCTAAATCTGTTCTTTTCTCTACTGTAAATTACAACCCTGCTTTTTTAATTTCCTTTCCCAGCACAATGTTATTCATTCACTTCCAAAATAAACAGGGGGCTTAGAGAGTGAACAGCTTGGGAGAACAAACTGTCCTCTTTTCACAGTCCTTACCTGTCAAGAGCCTGATTAAACACATATACGCTGATGGCAAATATGGTATGGTGGCCTTTGGGAAGCTTGTGCATCCCAAGGGTTGACACTAGGCTGATGCTGAAGCTCTGAGGTCTTCATAGAACCAATGGGTACTTGTTCAGCTGAGCTACTGAATGAGGCTAAAAATACCGGGGTTTCTGTAAAGGCTCAGTTTTTCAAGCACAAAACCTTTAGGACTAGCGTGGAAGAGACTGTAAAGAAAGATTTCTCAGTTGCTGAGCCCTTTGAGAACCCTGATTTGGGATGATAGGGGGTTTTCTTCAAGAAAGGTGACTTGGGATATAGAATTTCTTTACTGAAAAACAGGCAACATAGAAGCTCATTCTAATTATGTAAATGTATGTTTACTGTTTGTGTTTGGCACAACAGGCCAGTCCTCTTCAGCATAACTTCATGGATCTTCCAGAGTGCCCCCATGGAGGGATGTGATTTTATGTTTCTTGATGAGGAAGTCAGATGCTCCTGCTTCATAATTTTTATTTCCTCAGCATATTCCAGTATTTCCTTCAAGGAAACCCTATGATCTAGGCAAAAGCTACAAGCAGGACTCACATTGCACAGATCCTCTCCTGACCCATCTCACCCATCCTGTCCTCTCCTGCCCATCTGCTGACTTCTACAATACCTGTAGTATTAGTAACCAAGGCAATTAGTAACCAGGCAATTAGTAAGCAAGGTTACAAAGCAGAGTGAGAGGTGGAGGTCTTCAACTCTGTGACTCTGCTCTGAGACTGCAATAATCCTTAGCAACTTTATTAACTTGTATGCCCATATTGCCCTGAAAATGTCACAGCCTGAAGTCTATAATTTTCAAACATCAGTAAGTGGTGGGAGTAAATGGAAGCAGGAAGAGTGCTGGGATGGAAAAGCTACCCAGAATCAACAAGAAGCTGTAGGTCTTGGTGTCCTCCAGCTCCAGCCATTGTCCCTGCCCTGGGGATGGTTCTGGTAAGTCACCCTTCCTCCTGATATGTTGTGTCCCCACTTGCAGAGACAGGGGGCACCTCACAGAGCTGGGAAGCTGCAGCTGGTCCCCAAGTCTATAACTCCAAAGCAACCTTACTGCTGATGGTGGCAGGCTTTGGCAGAGACCCAAGAGGAACGTGAGGGCCAATTCTCTTAGTGTAAAAGATGGGTGCCCAGACAAATACATTTTCAGTCTAAAGGAAAGAAAAAGAAGGATAGACCGCCTTGTTTTTTCCATTTACTGTGTATACTGGGTGCAGCTAACTTTTCAAGGTTGTTTTCTTGAATTTTCTTTCTTTCTTGCATGACTAAAGATTCTGGAAAAACTTTTAGATTTTTCCTGTTTACATAAGCGGCTTGTTGTTGCGTGTTTCTTTTTTGTGTATATATTTATATACAAATAATGCTGGAATACGAAATAATGACTGGTTTGTAGAAAAACCATCCGGAAGTTTCTCTGTATCCAACCCTGTAAAGCAAGAACCAAAGGGGGTTCTTGGGTTGATTTCACAGGCAACAAAGTTAAAATGGATGCAAGGAAATACTTCTGTTTAAAGCATATAATCACCCTAAGGAATTCCCTGCCACAGGAAATCATTGAGGCAGAGTTGAAGAAGGTCAGAGAGATATTTTTAAAGGCTCAAATGTTTATGTGAATGAGCAACACAAATGTACTTCTTCTCAGGAGCCAAGAAGATGGAGCAAATATTATAGAGATTCAAAATACATGGCCACTACGTCAAAAATCTAGGCATTAATCAGTGATTTAGGCTAAAAAGGTAACCATTTTTACAGTGTGTTTCACTATGCACCAGCTGAAAAGAAGCCATAAGCCAAATCAAAGTACTTTAATACTTGGAAACATACATTTTGGGGATCCACAGTTCTAGAGCAATACACTGATACTACCATACAGTTACACCAACGTGTGTATTTTCTCAGAGCTTTAATCTTAGCTTTTCTCACTTAGAGTTTTGCTATAGAGTAATAGTTTTCCCCTCTTTTTTTCTCCTTGTTTGTGTGGAATATCTCCTTTGCCTGTTACTTGTTGTTACTGACTGGTGGTTATGAGTAACTTATTTGAATACCAGAGCTCTCATTGCTGCTGTCACCAGTGAGTATTCAACAAACAAAACCTAGCACAGAAACACTACAAACTGGAGTCAATTAAAGATTCTAGTGGACTGGAGTTACTAGATGTCATTCTCCATCGTCATGCTTCTACTGGTACCTTACATTGCAGGAATTATTATAGAAAACCCAAGCAAGAATATTCTCTTTCTTTAAGGCTAAATTGGCTGCAGTTCCGAATATCTTGTGGGCTGACCTGAAAGTGTGGTCCACAGCCCACATAATGTCTCATCCTCTTGATCTGTGACTGAATCAACTTCCCCATGTGCAAGTATTTGCAGAGGAGACTGTGCTGCTGAGTTTGTGGTGGAAGGTGTCCTGGGAGGATGAAAAGCAACTGCAGAGAGTCAAAAACAAACCAGTCAAATGGCGCAAGGTAGTGATCAAGCTGGCCAGTCCCCCTACCAGTTGATCAGGTTGGCTGTTCAGTTTATCAGGTGGTGGTTCAAGTTTCAGAGGAAGATATAAACCTCCCTCTTACACCTTGTTGGCTGTACAATAATTGCAGTGCTATGTAATACCTCCTCAAACTTACCTAAATCAACTGATTTCTTGATGGAGCTTGATTAGGACGCTAATATACTGTGGTATTAGCCATAAAATTATCCAGGCACTAACACTGTAAAGAACTGAGGAAAAAATGCTGTGCTGTGGCATTAGCCATAAAATTATCCAGGCATTAACACTACAAAGAATTGAGGAAAAAATCCTGTGCTCCTCTTCATTAGAAGCCTTTCTTCCATATTGCTAGGGGTCTGGGTAGGCCTACAAGTTCAGGTTCAACCCTTCAGAGTTTCTGATTTCCAACAGTGGGAGTTTCCCAGGCTTCTGGTGCGGTGCAGCCACTAATTTGTTCTAAATTTACTTGTTAAATTTACCATTCTTCCTTTCTCATGTCCTCATGCTAAGGATGGGTGAGGGAAAGCCCCACATCAGAATAACCTTAGAGATGAACTAGAGTTTTGCCTGTGAAGACTTTTAGTCAATTGGGAGTGACATTTATTTAACCAAGACAAAAGGCCTGTGGCTTTGATTTTGTTGTCACGCAGCAGCATAGCTCTGGAAAAACTAAGCAAGAAACTGCTTAAATTCAGATTATAGCAGGTCCTTTTTTTTTTTTTTTTTATCCCTTCGGAACAATAAATTGGCTTAAAATACAAGACAATACCAAATAGTTATTACTCCTGTGGAGAATTAATGAGCCATGGCATCTAAACTATTGAGTGGTCAGACCATATGTTATTAGAAATGGTGGATGCTCTACATTGGTTAGGGCTGTTATGCATTTGTGATTAAGGCTATGAAACTTTACCAATAAACACAGCTGAGAAATGAGCATAAACAGTCAATCTGTATGGGGGAAAGCAGCCACGTGCAGTAAATGTAGCAAAATGCAATTTAATGAGCCTTGTAGAGAAGTCTTGCTGCATCCAAGAAACTTTCCCACAAACTAATATTGCCTGAGACCAACTGCTTATCAAAATAATCCTTGGTCTTACTGGACAGTGGTTCTATACACAAGGAGAGTAAGAGATGCCTGACATTAATAATCTCATCACTCTTGGCATATTTACTGCTGGCCATATGTATCTTCCCTGTTTGTAGGACCAGGCAGAAATGATCAAGTGCGCTTCTTGAGTGGCACCAGTGAGATGAGTCACTTTTGTGCCTCAGTTTACCCATCACTCTAATGCAATGCTAATACATACAGCCAATACAGCTTCCTGGCTTTGTATTAGAGGGTTTAATTAGTGTGTTAATGCATGTCATTATGCATTTCAGCTCCTGTATTTCCTCATTGCCTTGAACACCATTTAGCTGATGATCAGAACATAGCTACTAATCACAATGAACATCTTAGCTCCTTGCATGAATTATCTCTGACCGTGTATGAAAAGCTGGTGGAGTTTTGGCCAATATGAATACACAGCTCACATCTACATCTAATGCTGGGGAAAGCTGTGAAGAGGATATGTCCATGGGGTATGGCTCAGCACTGTCCCTTGGCTATTGTGGTCCCAAAGGAGCATAGCTCTTCTAATGCCAACTCAGCAGCACTGTCGCTAAGCAGAGCTTGCCCACCCCCATTCTCCAAAGAGCAGTATTAACTTCCGTGTGAGAAGTGCCTGAGAGAACTGGTGCACTGATTTAATAGAGTATCTTGATTTTCTCAGGATGCTTTCATGGATGGGGAAAGAAAAAAAAAAAAGGCAGCTCTTTGTGGGATCAGAGGGATGTGTACTAAGTTGTGTGGAAATTTCTTTCAAAAACCAAGTCTTTAAGAATTTTGGAAAATCGATTAAGTTTTGCCGAACTCAGAAGAGATTAGTGTAAATCTGCCACAGGAAGGCCTGCTGAAACCCTGGTGGCAGCAAAGCTGAATTCCTGTTATATACACCAGGCTCCTTCCAACCCCTTTCAGCTTTCACTTGTTTATTATTCTTGCTTGGTTTACAAGCTCCAAAGAAGCTTGACATAGATTATTATACAGAAACGGTCTCAACGCATCTTGAGATGGATTATTTCCTTCCTTCAGAGCTACAAAAAGACTGGTGTTGCTCATGGTTTGGTATCTTTTGACATTTCATTGAAAAAGCTTGCTTTTTAACACAGTAAGACTGCAGTGTGGCAAAGTGTGGCTAACACAGGCCCATTTACCTGCTGGCGTCTCCAGCGCTCTGGTCTATAATGGGATTTGCTGTTGCTGTCATGCCTCACGTCTGGTTTTACTGTTTAGAAAGTGCTCATTTTGACCTATGACAGCACTGATTAGAAGAGTTGCTATAAATACCATTCTTGTGAGGTGGCCTCGTTCCCGACAAGAAGCATATGATGCGGAAGACAAAGTAAGAGGAAAAGGTAAAAAAAGCAAGCAGAAAAGGCAAGCAAAAAACTGCTGAGTGGTTGACGGTTTTTATTGATTTGTTTGTCAAAATAAAAAATTTGTGAGCTATGTGATTAATGATTCTTTGGGAGTTGGAAATAATATTTAGGCTCAAGTCTGAGCCATTATTCAAACTTTCAGGATTCAGGCCCACCAGGCAAATGGGCTTGCCTGTGTCTGCCCCTACTTCATACACAAACTGGGAAAGTGTCAGTTTTCCAAAATGAAAATCAGGTGCTGGTATCATCACCTTTTGAGTGAGTTTAAGAGAATTGGTAGTGGTTCAAAGATGACCTTGTATCAGATGCAAACTAAAAGCTTCACCAGGGAAGAATTACAACTAGCATTTATTACAACACGCTAATAGTCTGTCATTGTTAGCAGAGCCCCATGAGAAGATGCTGCCTAACACCAGAGATAAGGTCGTTACGCAGCGAATCTGGAGCACAGATGGACCGCGTGGCTCAGTCACATTGGGGTTACCCAGCCACCAAAGGGAATTGGATCCTCTTTTAAAAACAGTTTTCGATAAGATGATCTTGATCTGCAAAACAACCTTCCAGAAAATCTCATCTGAATCTTATTGCATTGTCCTATCAGAATCCAACCGGAGTTGTTCTCCAGTGAGGCTGAGGAATTTTACTGCTGCGAAGCTGCAAGCAGGACTCATTCTAAATTAACATAACTGTTCTAGTGCACTGTACTGAATTCAGCCTTCTGGATTATTCCATTTTCCAGTGAACTACAGATTATAATATGGCATGTGTTCTGTTTTTAAAGCAATTATGCTTAAATATACTTGTTCTTCAGTTTAATTTTCCTTCTCAAAGCACAGCAGTCATCTTCTATCAACAAATCCATTCCAGAATGTTTTTGCTAGCAACTGTTACTAAGACTTTTTTCATTCAAAGTGGAAGCTTGGGAGGGATATAATCAGCTCTCTAGAATGACTGGAAACGTTTGCCAGTAGCTAAAATATACAATGCGCAAAATATCTGCCTTTCGGATGTTTTTAAAACAACAACAAAAACGCCATTGTAGATTTAGGAGGTAGATCTCATCCACTTCATATCCTGGAAAAGTAGGAGTCATTCTAGTCTAGCAATGGGATGGCTGCTTTCAGACGAGAAGGAACAGCTGTCGTGTCCAAGCAATCAGACACTGTATGACAAGAATGACTGGAAGAACCTGTGTTGTTGATATTATGTGACAGGACTGGGGTGTGGACTCCAAAAATGCAATTATAGGTTTCCTCACAAAACAGAGGTCTGCAGTTGGTATCTTCTCCCAGATCCCCACGGCTGCCCAGAGGCCTCAGATAGAGTGAAGTTTGTCCAGGGTTGACCTTGGGGGCAGTTTGGGTTGTTCATGCCAAGTAGTTGTGAATCCATACCTGGAAAGAAAAGCTAAGCACCTAAGAAGTGGTAAAGCAAACACCAAGCCCCATGCCTACTCCTTGTTGTTGAGGTAAGGCACCTTTTTATTTTGATTGAAGCCTTTGATTATTTTCCTGATCACTGGAAAATACTTTTTGCTTCATTTTTTTTCTATCCTCGTCACATTGTAGAGGGATCAAACAGAATAAAGAAACTTGTGCTTTGCTTGTTGACAAGATTTTGCACTTATCACTCAACCTGTGGATTGCATGGCTGTCCCTGTTCCCTAACACGTTATAAACAATAGTAGTTTTTACCAGTCAGTGTTTTCAGAAGGTCCCATTCTCATTCTGCATGCATGCCTACGTGATTCATGAGTTTTGGATCGCTTCTGAGGTTTGCTCCGGGAGCTGATTCAGGTGGCTGTGATGTTATCAGGAGTAGCTGGAGAAAAAAAGGCTTTTGTACAGAAAAATTGGCAGGTAAGTGAATAAGGAAATTATTTTCAAATCATTTGTTTTAAGATATATTTATCATACTCAGATCTAAACATATTGATTTATATTATGGCTTTGGCTCATAAACATTTGATAGGATTATTTATTAAAATTGTGCTGCTCTTTTTCAGCTTTCCAAAACACACTTCAAATGAAATATTTAAACACACACATGCTACACAATTGGCTGACTCCAGCTCACCGCTTCAGTACAACTGGATTGTATGATTATTCACATCTTTCATAAGGAAATCCAGCACCGATGGGTGCAGACAGATCACAGACATAGGCTTCTGAGCTAAAGCTATAAATGAACCTAAGTGCTCCTTCCAATACAGGGTTTTACAGAGATCCTTCAAATTCCTGTGGCTGAGGGCTATGCACATTCACATTACTGCTGACAAAGCCCCATGGGCCTTGAGTCTCCACCAGAGAAATTAGACCGGCCTTGAAGCTGTCACCCTGCTCAGGCCCCTGTGTCACATCGGAGGCAAAGCAGATCTCTCAGACTGCCTGTTTGCTCCATGGTCCTTCTTCTAGGATCAGCCTCAGAGCACGTTGTTCTTTGAATACAGTTATTATATTTGGCTTTGCACCAACCAGAGGTGGCAATGAAACTTTCTGGTGGTGCTCTGTGTGTCCCATTGTATTCCACAGTCCAGTGACTGAATTTGCCTGGTCTGCTGTTAACTTGTCTACCACAACAGGGAGATGCCCAAAAAACTACTCCAAAAAGCAAGATGTGGGTTAAAGTTCTGGCCTCAAACAATTGTAGAGGCTACTTGAGAAGATAAGTCCCCACTTTCCTCTTTCACTGTCAAAGAACAATGCATCTTCCATCCATTTTCCATCAAATTGAGCTAATGTGATTTAGGTACCTAACCTAGAAAAAGATTTAGAGTTGAAAATCCCGGCTAGAGATTCCCAGATAGCTGTATCTTCCTTTATCCAGGGCTAGGTATCTGGAAACCATAAGTTTTGCCCATCTTCCTATTTCTACAGGTTGCTGCATGTATTTTTAAGGTCTGTTTTTTGTCGTTGGGTAATCCTGCTCCACTCACCTAATCTGCTTAGAGAGAACCTGAGTGCCTGATGCCTGGAACAACGTGAGTCTGCTTATAGATCTAGTTTTAAGTGACTTCTCCAAGAGTAGGCAGAAAGTGAATGCAAGAGCCAGGAATGGAAGCCAAGTTTCTTGTTTCATAAACTCCCGAGTTAACCACTTCTGCTCATAAGAATAAAGTACAAAAAAGAAAAAAAATGAAAAAAAAATGAAAAAAAAAAGCAAAAGGGAGTGAGAAGGAAAGCTTTCAAAGAACCAAACCCAACATCACCCGTTCAGATTTCTTGAATGCCTTGTGTTGCCAAACGTTTACAGCTTTGAGCACTGCTGGAATTCTCAAAGCTGGTGGATATTTTTCCCCACAAATGTTATTACTGTAGAATTTGATTCTGTTACCCATACACATCTTGGTAAGCCCTGCTTTTTCCCCCAGAGGTTGAAATGAGCCCTTAAGCTTTGAGGGGACAGAGAACTGCCAAGTGGAAAAGCTAACTTTAATTTTGTTTCCTTTTTCTTAAAAAAAAAAAAAAAAAAAAAAGGAAAATGAGGAGATGAAACCCACTTTGCTCTAAACTTTTTTTCTTGTTAATTAAATTTACCATCCCTTGTGATATTAACTTTTCCCTGCTGTACTACCCAGATATGACAGGACAAGGTAACACTGAATATGAACCAGATCCAGTGAGAAATTCTTCCCTCAGATCATTTTCCTGCCAGGAAAGGCAGGTTTGCCACAATCTGAATGCTTCATGGAGGTGGTTTTGGTTTGGCAAATCTTGTAGGAGACCTAAACAAGAGGTTCCAAAGGAAATTAGGGTGATTTTCTGTTGGCTTAGAAGGGTGACTATGACTTCTTCTCAGCTGCAGTCTTTAGGAAGGCTTGATGAGGACCTGGGTGCTGAGTGACCAGGTTCTGTGGGTCTTTCCATAATGAAATTTTTTAGCAAGTAGGGTTGGGTTTGTATTTGATGGGGTGCTTTGAGGTAAAAAAGAAAAAGACTATTAGGATGGACTAGTTTACTACAATGTGATATGCATGAAAGTAATTTCAACACTAGTTGTTACGACTAGATTGTAAACATTTTTAAACAGCCATCTACTTTATTTCTTGGGAAAGAAAATATGTAAATGAATAAAACCAACAACAGTGAAGAAGTAGTAGCTTCCTTGCTTCTGACCAGCAAGGAGAAAAGTAAAATAAAATAAAAAAAATTAAAAAAAATAAAAAGGTGGCTGCTGCGCAACGTAGAGAAAAAACGTCCAGTAAACAAGACAAAACATACCTAATTGGAAACAGAGCCCCAGTGGCACTCTGGGATGGAAGGTAAGTGGAGAGAATGGGAGAGCTGCAGAGAAGATTAGAAGAACTGAAAAAAAAAAAAAAACCCAAAGAAAACCAAGGGGAATTGAATAAAAACAACAGTCTGCTTACAAAAGTAAACACAGGGGGAAGGGAGAATATGCAAAGGGAAAACAGATGCACAGTGAGACAATGCTCAAGAGACAGAGGGAGATGAAAGTGGTCTAACAAAAGGGGGGAAGCTGCAGTGGAAAAAAAGGAAAACAACAAAAAAATCCAATGAAAAATATTGACAGCAATACCTTGGTGACATTAATGTATTGAGATGCCTCTGTTTGTATGGGTCCTGGGCAGGCTGGTGGCATTTTATTCACACAGAGGAATTTGCCACCAAGAAGCACACTGAGGAACCTGGAACTCGGAACTGCTGTCTTACTCGGGATTGTTTTTAAAGTCTCCTCCCTGGTTTTGCCTGTTCCTCCTGAATGATGCTGATCTGAGAACAGATGAGGAGCTCTGAAACAGAGTCAGGGTACCCATCTGAGGCTTGGCTTCAGCCCAGAGCATTCAAAGAGAGCCTGATCCACCACCAAGCAGTTGAACAGCCTCTCCCAATGGGCTGTAGGTGCACATTTCTAATAGTCTTGAAGCCAGGTCTTAAAAAATTATAATTCAGTCTGAAGAAGAGATGGATTTGAGGCAACTTTATAGTGGCCTTCCAGTACTGAAAGGGGGCCTACAGGAAACATGGGGAGGGACTCTTGATCAGGGAGTGTAGTGATACGATGAGGGGTAACAGTTTTGAACTGAAATAGGGCAGACTTAGATTAGATATTTGGAAGAAAATCTTTATTCTGAGGGTGATTGGACACAGGAAGATGTTTGCCCAGAGAAGCTATGGACGTCCCATCCCTGGAAGAGTTCAAAACCAGGCTGGATGGGGCTTTGAGCAACCTGCTCTAGTGGGAGGTGGAAGGCCATTGGAGGGCCAAGAAGGGTAAAAGCCATTAGAACTGGATGGCCTTTAAGGTCTTTTTCAACTCTAACAATTCTAAGATTCTATGATTTCCAAGCACAAGTTAGGTTGCCAGTAGGAGTGTGTCCTTTCTGCTAAATAAATCCATAAAAATAAACTGCCATGGAAATATCCTGCTCTTTAGAGCTTCCATGGAACGTGTTGGAAAGCCTCAGTAGTTCCGAGCACTGCAACTACATGCAGAAGATTTTCTGATGTGAAAGTGTTTCTCTGAACTTAAACTCAAGTACTTGGGATTCTTGAAAGGCTATTCTAGGGCATGATGTCATTCAGACCTTGTCATCCTCTGAAGAGTACTTAAAGGACAGGGTGGTCTTAGGGTTTCCACTTTCAACTTTCTGCTGGGAAAGCACTCATGACAGGGAACAACAAGAAAGAGGATGGGATCTGAAGATTATTGCCAATAACTACCATGGCAGGGCACGGTAGACATAGAAAGTGTCTTTTTGGCAGACTCTATGCACACGTTTGACTTGTTTCACTTCAGAATTTAGGGTTTTCCAGAGCATCAAATGAGTCTTATTGACAACGTTGGGAAAAAGCTAATAACTGGGTCTGGAAGGCTGAAGATGGTCTCACAGGGAGAGCTCAACATTTTGCTCAGAACTGTGATTTTGGGTTAGTGATGTAGCATTAAGTGTTGTTGCCTGTGTTATTCCCATCTAGTGAAAAAGCAGAGGATTTATAGACCAGACACTTATCTTCTTTCAGCCTTCATCTCTGAGTGCTTAAATGTGTCTGTCTCTCCAGTTTGTCTCATTGACCTCAATGGCTACATCTGTATTAATAAAACAAACATTGCCAGGAGTCATTCTATGGTTTGGAGACTAAAAGTCTGGTTATATTCACTCTATTAAACACTCTTAGCCTCTAAAACAGGGTGATCGCATCCAGCCATCCATTGGAAGTCGTCCCAGGAGTGTGCCTGCTCCTGCACCATCCCTAGGAACAGACTGGGAGAGACCTGGCAGCCTGGTGAGGACCACTTGGGCAATGTGACAACAGATGCCATCAGCGAGGTCTGTCCAAGGAACTAGTTCTTAAGGAGACTGAGGTAAAGATCAAACTCCTGTGCCTGCTCATCTCTATCCATTGATTCTCCTTATCCTGATATCAAAGGTAGTAGAGAAATGGTTGTATAGGCCAAAAAAGAAAAGACCTGGTACAATTTCCTTTACCAAAAAAAAAAATCCCAAATCCCTTTAGGGCAAATCCATAAAGGCGTATAATTTCCTCATCCCATAAAATGTCACTGTTTTGCCCCAAACCTTGGTGTTTGCCAGTAGAATTTTGGAACAAAATGAAGTCTTCTGTCCAAACACAAGAGGGGTAAAATTCCAGTTTCTCCTTTCTCTTTTATTTAGAGGAAGGTCATGAGTGGTTACTTTTTGTCAGAACCAAACTTCCTCAAGGCCTAATTCTCCTCGAAATAGGCTTTTGGAACATTTTTGTTATAAGGAACAACCTCCAAATCCAACAATATTTGGATTTGGGACTTAGGTGTGGGCCTATTAACAAATTAGGGCTCTACATGATGCTAGGTTGAAGATCCAAACTTACCCAAATGTTCAGGGAGTGATCAGATCTGTGGTTTTGGTTTAGCTCCATCACTGGTTTAGAGACAGGAAAAGTAGTTTGGACTTCGCTGATAAAAGAAGCTCGTGCTTGAATCATTTTATACCGGTAATGTGTTAAATATACCGCAGCAGATTCATATGGCAAGGAAGTATTTTAAGCATTGCAGTGAGTTAACTGAAAGGAACCATAGGAAATATATACCAGAAGTTAATTTTTTCCAGTTCTTTTTCAGCTCTGCACCCTGCCTGCGTTAGCTCTTGTGCAGGGTGGCTTATTTTCACTTAGAACTGTTTTTGGAATCGTTATAAAATACAACACGCTTGCCGCTAGGACATGGGGAGTCTCTTGGCTTATGTTTTGCAGATGTCCATAATTTAATTGGACCAGCAGGTGACCAGGATTACAAGGTCACCTTATGATGGTGATCAGCCCATGGCTGAACATGGGCAGCTCGCAGTTACACATTGGGGCTGTTGTACCCGCGCTCGAGCCACGCGCTCAGCTGCTTTTCAGCAAGTCTGCTGTGGATGTTAGATGCTCTCTGCCTGAAATCTGTCCCTTGAGGTTGAGTTACAAAATCTAATAGTGCCTTCTGGCCCGAAAAATATGTGTCAATCCAGTGAGGTGGTGGTTTTGCTTAAAGGTAAAGCAATCCAGGGAGCTTTCAGGTCTGGATGCAACAATCAGTGATTATGGAGTTTATCTTGACATTTATTAGTTGTTAATGGCAGTGCTTCCAGAGAGCTAAGCACTTTCCAGGCAGCCACACAGCATCCTTGGCCTGCAAGAGCTGGTGGTTTAAGAACAAGCAAACACTAAAGGGAACAGCAAAAATAAAAAAGGGTTTTAAAAATTGGGTTGCCTTTTTTTTTTTTTTTGTCATTAACCCTCACTTGAGTCACTACTACTCAGACGGTGGTAAGCAGTTTCTCAGAGGTGGAAATATCCATGGGGAAGGGAGCTGCAGGTTGACCTAGGTGAGCATGGTGAGGTCAGTTGGAGCTTGGGCTTGGCCCTCTGCAGGTGTAGTGAGTGCCAAAACCAACAAGGATCTGGCTACAGTGTGGGCAAGAAAAATCATTCCCTGGGTGAAGAGCCTCAGTGACAGCAGCAGAGGTTGTGACCAAGAAGGAGGTCAAGCAGAAAAGAAACCAACGGCAGCTCAGGAGGTCACGTTGAGGAGTGTTGCTCCTGAGACACTAATGATGCCAGGACCATCTGTAATGTCTGGTGATCCTGGAACTATGGAAGTACAGATGCTTCTTTCCCACTAGAAAGAAAAATCCTGAAAAGCTGAGATCCTTTTGGGTGGTCCTTCCCACCAGTGTCTGGCACTGTCCTGCAAATGAGGATGGAGGAAGAATTTGGGCGTCTCTGGGCTCAGGCCAGGCTGATGAATGACATCCCAAGACGAATGAGAATTACATGGCAAAGCTAAGTCACTGGAGCTCAGTGTTGGCTTAACCAGCACGGACTGAGTGATTTCTGAGCAGAGCTTTCTGCTTGCCAAACTATTCTATTGACTGTTACCTTTGGGGCTGCCATGTGACATGAAAAGGCCTTTTCTCTTTTCCAGGAGAAAAGCTTCTTCCAGAAGATGAGAGAAACTACTCACTGCAGTGACTCTCAGTATACAGCAGAGACAAGTGGATGAAGGGGAGGGGGGGGCAGAGAAAAATGCAGCTAATCACATCACTGAGCCTTTCAATATGGATTTATTTACTTATTTATTTATTTTCCAGTTTTCACCTACATCCAGAAACTGAAATTCAACTCTGAACCCTTCACCTACATGATTTGGGCAGGTTTCTTTACCTGTCTGGGCTTTTCCAGAGTAGTAACACCAGGTAACCTCAGTAATTGCAGAAAATACCCCCATGGAAGTAAGTTGCAGATCAGAAAGAGCAGCATTGTTCAGAGATCGCAAAGGACTGTGTAGAAACATTTTAAAGTTATCATGTATTATTTACTTACTTGGGGTCATCTCAGATTTCAGAGTCATCTCACACCACACCCCATATCTCTTCAGCTCGTACCAGTGGCACTGGAAGCCAAACCCCAGTCAGCCAGATTCTGATACACAAATTTGTGTAATTTCCAGCAAAGCTGATGCATTTTAAATTATGTAGACTCATTTATCTAAAATAAAAGAGACTGCTACCAGTGCAAGTCCTCTAAGAGACCCCTGAACACTGGGTATAGATGCCCTACATATGGATAAATTTCTTTTAACTAAGTTTATGATAACTACGTAGGCTTACCCACCACATGACTGCTCTGAGAAGTACCAGTGCTCCTGCACATCTGAAAAAGGGCCCAGCATAAGCACTCCGCTGCAGATGAACCTGCCTGCTTCCCCAAGGGGCAGCAGCAGATTTTGGGGAAGGCAGCAGCCACTGCTCCTCTGAACTACTACCCCAGGCTGGTCACAGACTCAGAAAGGCACCAGGTTAAGTCTCGAAGTGCTCCTCAGCTTTTATATTGCAGCCAGAAAGAATAGGGACTTTAAAAAAAAAAAAATTAAAAAAATCATCAGAATAATCAACAGATACTCATAGTTGTGTCGCTCCAGATCCAACATCTCCTTTTGGGTCCCATATCCAGTTTGTTAAGAAGGCAAGAAACTAAACAGGCTGCTGAGACTGGGTTGGGGCATCCACGCTGAATCCGGCAGCGGCCCCAGAAGGGTGGGAATGCCACGGCTCCAAAGTTTTACAAGTGCTTGGGAGGGACGAGGGCTTGCGAGAGCCAGGCAAGATGCCTAGAAGATTAAACAATGCTGAGTGCGGCTCAAAAAGCACTCCCTGTGGACAGACCCATCTTTTTCAACACAGCTAGAGATTACCCATATGCCTTTAAAGCTCATTGCACGCTACATGCTGCATTGATTGTGCACAGCAGCTGAGCGCTGAACAAATAAGCTGCCGCTGCTGTGCTGGATGGGAGAACATCCTGGTGTTGCTATGACATTCCTTGTCAAGTTTTCAGACTCAAATGGATCCCACATGGGGGGAGTGCATCAAGCTCTGTTGGCAGGCGGGAGGTTTGGAGGCTGGAGTGCTCCCCGTCTCCTGCTCGTGGAAACAAAGCATCTTTTATGCTTCCTTCCAACCAGGACAAGGGGCTGAAATAAATCATCAAGTGACCCAGCCACTCCCCTGCTATTATAACAAGCAGCTGGAGGGCCACCAAACCCGGGCACTGTTGCTAGTCAAACAGGCACTTTCCCGTCCCCCTTTTATTTGGATTCGCTGGTGGCGCTCTGGGGGTTTGCCACTTCTTTCTTAGCCTCCTATGGTCCAGAGACACTACCAGTAAAACCCCAAAGTGATATTAAAATAAGTAAATAAATAAATAAAAGGGAGGTTGGGCTCGCAGCCAGCTGTTGCTAACAGATGTGCCCTTGAGCATCGCCAAGATTAAGCCCATTTAGCCAATGCAGCCCGCTCACAAACCGTAGTCCATTGCTTGATGGGACACAACAAGCGATTGCGGGGAGGTTAAATAAATCCCAGGCCACAACTTCTGCCAGCGGTGGAAAGCTTCCAGAAAGGTGCTCAGGACACCACAAAGAAAGATTGGGGAGCTCCCAGGAGCAAAGAGTAGGTGCCCAAACACTGGCACTATGGCACCAAAATTATACCCCTGCAAAAATCTTTCTTAAGGAGCTTACATATCTTTGAAGACTGTAGGATTGTATTTAAGGGGCCAAAGTGCAAGTTCCCATGTTGTCCAGGTTGGATGGGGTTGACTTACATGACTCTGAAGATGAGGCAAGTCTATGGTGGAGTCAAAAGCAGATGCCCAAGCCTCTTGCTGCTGCTTCAAAGCCACCCTCTCTCCATCCCTCCTGGAGTCTGTCCTGCACTAGGCAGGAGTGGTGGCTGCTGCAGCCTGTTGGGGCTTGTTTCCTATCTCAAACCACAGCCTCCAGGAGCAGCAAAAAGATGAATTTGGCATTGCCCTGCAAACCAGCTGCTTTTCTGGGCCTGCTGCCTCTTCTGCTGGAAAAGGAGAGGCGCAGCGGGAGGGAGGAGGCTCCAGCTGGGAAGGTGGGGAGAGCGAAAGGAAAACCAGGAGGGAAGTGCCTGAGCAATTTTGCAGCAAAGGCAGCGTATGAAGTTGCTTCGGTTCGTGGTCTGCACTCTGGGGTTTGTCTGTGGGAAGCCTGCAGGGGTGTTGCAACCTGCCAGTGCCAATAAACATCACCACAAGACCAGAGCAGCTCAGGGCCTGCAATATGAAAGGCAAAGAGAGGAAAATTAGAAGGCAAAATATGAAGTTAATAAAAATCCTTTATCCAATCAGACTCTAAAGAGAGCGCAGCCATGGGCTGGAAGCAGCAGCCGGGCGCTCTGAGCCCTCAGTTTGCTTAATTACCTAATAGCTTACAGAGACCCTTCAGCTTTATGAGTTGCACATTTATTCGCAGCTGTCTTGCCTTGCAGGAGCCATGGTAGCTGGTGGGGGGGGTGCCTCTGCCTGTGCCCCCTGCCTGGGTGCAGGGAGATGGGGCTCCACAGCCCAGATGCTCCAGATCTCAAGGCCTGAACTGGCTAAATCCCTTTAGGTTAAAAAAAAAAAAAAAAAAATCTTTCTTATTAAGTACATAATTTGCCCACTAAGGGGAAGAAATTCCCCCCTCCTCACTGTTTGCACAACAGGTCCTCTGGGGTTTTTTTCTGAGTCTGTATTCCCAGGACAGAGGGTTGATGATTACATGAAGATCAGCAATTGTGCCTGTGGCTAGCTGGGGGCTGGCAAGAGGGTTGCTTTGGTTTCTCTGCCCTGCTGTTACTGCAAGAAAACCCCTTCTCAGCTCAGCTCCTCTCTCCTGCTGGGAGCAGCTCCTGGAGCAGGAGATGGGTGGGATGCTGGAAAAATCTTTCAGCACTTGTGGGCACATTTTGGAGGGCTGGAGTTGGCCATGGACAGCAATGGGCACACAACTGTCATGGGTATTTGCAGCACCATGGACTCTTTGAAATAATGGGGCTGGGAACAGTAAATCTTAGAATACTTCAGGTTGGAAAGGAACTTTAAAGATTTCTAGTCCAAACCCCTTCGATGAGCAGCGACGTCTTTGACTAGATAAGGTTGTTCAGAGCCTCATCCAACCTGACCTTGAATGTTTCCAGGGATGGAGAATCTACCACCTCTCTGGGCAACCTGGGCCACTGTTTTACCACCCTCATTGTAAAAAGTTTCTTCCTTACATTTAATCTGAATCTATTAGTTTAAAACTATTGTCCCTTGTCCTGGTGCAACAGGCCCTTCTGTTTTGCTCCAGATCAGGCTGACGCTGGATCTAGTGAAGTTTTTCTCCAGGGTGTGTTAATGAGGACTGCTGGGCTGTGTTGTCTTCCACTGTGCCGTGGGATCCTCACTGCTTCCTGCACATTTTGCTCATGTAGCCATCCCAGCACCCCAGTTCTGCCAGCACAACCCCCTGCAGTGACTGAGCTGCAGACACAGGGTTTTCAAAACATTTTCAGCATCCTGGAACCAGGCTCTGCTGATGGGAAGGTCACAGCAGCTGCCATGCAGGCAGAGAAAGCCAAGCCCTGTCTTCAGCAGATTGTGAGAAGCTGGGTAGAGTTCTCTGTGCTGACAAAGGACCTCTTGATACCTGCTGCCTCAGCATGTCCCAGGAATAAGCAGTGCTTGAAGACCTCTCTAATCAACAAGAAATTATTTGCAACATACCCATGACTAGAGCACTTCAGCTTTTGATTAACAGCTTGCTTAGAGGGGCAAAACTTGAAGGTTCTATACGCAGGAGTGCTTGTCCCCCAGAGCTGGGTGATTACTTCTGGGCTTTGTTTCTAACCCTTTTTTGGGGAAGGATGTTTGCCTAGATGGCTATGGAAAAACATGATGACTTTTTCAGGGTTCTTAGACACAGAGGGAAGCAGTCATGACTGACACGTAGGGATAAACACTGACCATCTGGGAGAAGCTGATGGCTTACTTTGCAGCTGAGCACCATTAACCCCACCTGGTCACTAATCCCCAGGAAATTGAATCATATCACAGAACTGGAGGATAAAGGAGTTCAGGGGACCTTGTGAGATCATCTTATCTGACCCTCTGCAATGTGACAACATCAGGGAGTCCCTATACCAACACCTCTTGGTGTTACAAGTTGAAAAATGGTGGAGAGGGAAAAGAGAAGAAGAAAATAAAAGAAACTGTTTAACAAGAACAGCAGTTTTATTAATTCAGAGCATGCCCCACTGTTATTCCCTCTGCTGGCAGTGAGGTGTTGGTATAACTGAAGAGCAGAGATTTCTTATGGCAAACAGTGAAAAATTTGGGTTGAGTGTCTGATTTTTATTTGTGCATTAAGAAGGTATTTCTGCTCCCCACCTGTAGTATATTACTGCCAAAAGCAGTAATATAGTACTACAATGGCTGTGGGGTGTTGCCAGATGTGTGTTTGCAGGGTACCTGCACTGGTTGTGGCTGTGCATCCCCACAGCTACAAGATGATGATGGTTGATGGATTGGTTGACTCATCTACTGGAAAATTGCAATTGGGCTTCATGTGATGAAGCTACTGTGATCCTGCCCTGTGCCTCATTGCTTTGGTGAGACAGCGGAGAGAGATCTCATTCCCTTGACAGGTTAAACTGGACCCAGAAATTAATCTGCAGATAACAAATGATCCCTGACCCCCTTCCTGCCAAAAGCAGTGTGAAATGTAAGTACAGTCCATCCTCATACACCTAGTCAGCCAACAGCACAGGTGGTAGGGTTTCAGAGCCCCACTTCCCAGATGTTTGGATGTAGACACAACTTTGTCCTAATCGTAGAGAGACCTCTATGTAGCTTTTAGGGTGTTTCCTAGGTACCTGGGCCCAAGTACAAGTTGCATTATACATAACCAGTTCACCAAGCTTCAGCTCGTCTTCCATGGCTCTGCATGGGGTACCAACACCCTCAGTGCTCCCAGTGCCAGATGCTGAGCACTGATGCGGCGACGATGTCTTGCACTTGCCCTAAGTCTAGTTAGACGAGGCTGGTGATAGACACACCACCCCCTAATTTCCCTGCTAAGGTTGTGAGCTCTACCTAGCAGAGCTCATAACAGTGCCCAGTGAAGCCCGAGAATCCACAGAGGTCAACCTTTAAGAAAGGTAAGATGTTCTCCCCTGGAATTTCATGATCCAAAACCTTGGGCCACCTACTGGGGCACCCTCCATAGAACCCAGGGAGCCCAACACAATACATTGGTCCAGCAATGATGGGGTTTGACCTGATATTATTACTGGGAAATCTGCTTCATTGTCTTTTCTTGGTGTAAGAATAGGTAGGTTTTGTTACAAAAGCAGATACAGAATTTTTTGTTCTACTTGAAAGAAAAGTGGCTAAAATTCAAATCAATATTGTGCTTTAAGTAAGTGCCTGAAAAAGGTTCACACAGGTGTCTTTTTCTGCATCCCCCAGCTCCATTTTCCTCATTTGGGCTCACTGTGAAATCACCTTATAGGATACGGAAAATGTAAGTAAAATCAGCATTATTTTTTTTCATACTCATTAGCCTTTTTCAAAAAGAAATTCTATGACTTCCATTAAAGCCAAGTCAGATTTAAAAGGGACATAGGTAAACGAAAAGGTTCGGGATTCAGAAGGAAACTGAAAAAACTAAGATGATCTGGGAATAAGATATAATAAAATAAAAATCCCCTTTCTACAAAAATTAAACAGAGAGAGAAAAATTCTCATATTTCCCCAAACTGTTCTATGTAGGAAACTCAATGTGATGGGAAAAAAAGGCTACCCATGGTTTTCTCTGTTGCAGAAGAAGATGGGAGATACTTGCTTAGTTGAAGTTAAAATGAATAATTTCTTCATAGAAAAGCTTTTGATTAAGTCCCAACAATTCCAAACATATAATCTCAAGCTGCAACTGATAGAGGGTCTGTAAACCTGATTTTTCGTACCCTCTGCATATTTTGATTCTTATTTCCATTTTTCCAAAACATCTCAAAGCCCCACACTGGGCACTTCTGAAAACCCACCCGTTGTCTAATTAGGATCTGAGCTCTTTTGAAAACGTATCTCCAATTGGGAGATCTGACCACTTCGGTAAATCTGGAACAGGTTTTCAAAGGGAATTAGATGTCAAGTTTTGAAAACACCAGTAGGCATTTAAATACCACCGAAAGTTTGGCTGTAGGTGCTCTGAGGATAATAACCCTTTCTTCCCTTCATCTAGTCTTTCTTTGGTGTCCTCTTAGATTGTAAATCATTCCGTGTACAAGCTGTCTCTACCGTGTGTGTGTGTGCATCAGAGCCCTGACTTTGGTTAGAGCTGCTAACCATTGCCAGAAATGCATTTGAAAATATTGAGGATCGGCCCTTTCATGTGTGTAAGTGAAGAAGGATGCAGAACTCAGACATAAATTGGCTTTAATCTTAATTGGGCCCATTATCCCCTCTTTTTACAGTTTCACGCCAGGCAACACTGCAGTAGGCATTACTTCTGCAGGCGGCTTGGGGTAAGCAAAACTTGCAGAGTGAGTTTGATGCGAGTTCAGTGGTTGCACAGCCTGAAGCCAGGTTTAATGTTAGACCTGACACGCGTGGCTTCAGTGGAGCTGCCCAAATGAGCAACAAGTGACTTATTTGCTCCCGCTCCCCTGCATCTCAGCCCCTAAACCCATCCTGCCAGTGCATGATGCAGTGAGTGCTGGGTCCAGCTCTTTTACCAGCTCATCACGTGCCAGGGTTTCTGGAGACAGGGGGGATTTGCAAGCTCCAGACACATCTCTGTGTCTGAAAAAGGTAGGTCCATCTGCTGCATGGTGTATGCTTACGTGGAGGCAGTGGAGCTGGCTGCCAACTCTCAACAGACAGATCAAACCAGCATAAAACTAGATTAGTATCTGAAGTCCGGGTGAAATTCCCTGACGTTGCCCTTTAAAAGTTTCAGGTGGAGGATAAAGAAAAATTTTGTAACTAGAAACCTTCTGATGTCCAAATTGTTATGTTCCATAGGAAATCTCCTTCTTTCTTACAGCCCCTGGTGGACTTTCACTGATGAGTGACTGGGCCATCTGTTTAATTTCACGATTAACATATGTGTCGTGCAGTTACAAACGTTTTCCTCCCAGTGCTGTCCGGCTGCCCAAAAACCACAGCAGGGCGTGTAATTAATAAGGGTAATCTTGTGATATGATAAGTGCTGCAGTTTAGTGTGTGGTTGAGCCTATTGTTAACCCCAGAGCTGTTAATTTCAGGGTAATGTTTTAAGCTGATTTACATGAGAGATAAGCAAACTCATCTGTATTACAGCAATAAGACTACTTAGCACTTATCCAGCTGCAGATCTTAAAGTGCTTTACAAACATTAATTAATTAAACTCCATGTTCAAGGAGGCTGCAAACAAGGTTACAATGTTATAGCCCCATCGCTAAAACAAAATCCAGAAGAGTGGGCAAGAAATCACCATTTTACCAACAAGAGCAGAGAGCAACGTTTTTTATTAGTAGTTGTAACAAAGCTATGTTGAGGGTCTGTCCTTCTTTTGACACCTGGGGCAAAACTCCCTTTAACTTTGATGATTATTCAATGCTAGGTCTCCCCTTACAACTTAATAGTGAAATATCCCTTGACCAAAAGGCAGTCTTCAAAACGCATCACTGATAAATTAGGGACTGGATTTTTTCCTATGGTGTTCCAATCTATAGTAGAAAAATGTCTTTTGTGCCCCATTTATCTATGTCTGCATCTTCTCTGACCCTACTCAACAAGAAGATGAAAAAGAAGGTCTAAATTTTTACAGAAGTCAGTAGGGGTCTATTCCCAGCTCTGTGCAAACAGTTAAAAGGGGCTTAGTGTTTTGCAGTGGCTCTAGATCAGACCTTGAGAGTAAACGTTACTTCTTGCTTAAAGATGGGTAACTCCACAGTAAGCTAGGCAAAGCCACTGAGTGAGTATTAAGAAGTGCTGGTACCAGTACCTAAAGAATGCCTACAGGAGAGATGGGGATGGACTCTTGATCAGGGGATGTAGTGATAGGATGAGGGGGAATGGTTTTAAACTGAAGGAGGGGAGATTTAGGTTCGATATTAGGAAGAAATTCTTTAGTGTGAGGGTGGTGAGGCACTGGAACAGGTTGCCCAGAAAAGCTGTGGATGCCCTATCCCTGGAGGTGTTCAAGGCCAGGCTGGATGGGGCTTTGAGCAACCTGGTCTGGTGGGAGGTGTCCCTGCCTGTGGCAGGGGGTTGGAACTGGATAACCTTTAACGTCTCTACCAACTCTAACCCTTTTATGCTTCTATGATTTTATTTGCCCTACAAAAAAGCCCTCATTGATTAAGCAGGACTTGCCCCAGTAAGTATTGCGGCATGTGGCGGTACCGTGTAGGCATTATTTCATGGTGGGATAGGCAGTTCTCAGCAAGTTGTCTTTGATTGTTGTAGTAGGACTTCATAGCAGAGATATGGACTTCAGTTAGATGTGAACCTGATTCCTTGTGCTAGGTGTTTGACTATTCAGTAGAAATAGCAAACAGGAACTTTAAAGTCTCAGGAACCTGCAAATGAAATGTAACCGCAACTGGAGATAGCCCTTACGCAGGGGAGCATGCAAAGAGATGGACTAGAAAGGAACTGTAGGCATCCCCTTGCTTTGCATGGAGAAGAGAGTCAGAGGAAGATCAGGCCAGATTTGCAGCAATCTCCTCACCCAGCATCAGTAGAGTTCACCTTCTAGGTTCACGAATAAATAGTCATATTTTCTAGAACTTAGGTGAGCTGTGCTTGCCATCTCTGGCTACCAGCATCACTGAATGATAGTTCTCATATGCTCTGCCCTCACTTACATAGCAGGCAAGGTCACAGCCTCCTGACAATCTCTGAGGACAGATCCTACTGAAAGCAGTGCTGAGACAGGAGTTGCATCTTCCAGTCATCTCCCAAATGTCTGTGTTGACTTGCCTGTGCCCAGGCCCACCATTGGTGCATCCAAAACAAACCCCAGGGCTCTGCTGTGGGGGAATCACAGGGTGATGTAAAGATTTGCGCTTACGTGGTGTTGGCAAGGGTCTTGTTATCACAAGGGCTGACTTTGCATCAAGGGACCTGGAGGCAAGTCTGGTATAACCACCTCAGTTATTGAGAAGGAGGGAGTGTTCAAGTTGGAGAAGTCTTAATGAAGAGATTGACTGCCATATGCAATGGGGTCAGTAACACTGCAATTGAAAGTGTCTTCCCCTAATGTCTGGGGCCAGCCTTGCAGAACAAACTTGCACCAGCATTTTTTTTTCTCAGATTCAGCATAATTTCAGCATAATTCCTTATTTGTTTATTTATTTGTTTATTGGTGGCTGAGATTCTTGTGGGCATCACCTGTGATTTGTGTTTGCGTGGAACGCTGTCAGAGAAAGCGTGAGGTGCTTCCAGCTGAGGGCTTTTAATTGCTGGTGTCACAAAAAAAGGCTGTCTTACAGATCTTTGTAAAGCTTGCTGAGAGATAGGGACCCACAGAGAAGAGTAAAGCTGCATTTGCCTAGTTGGAGTTCCTTGATACATGAGCTGGGGCACACACCCTCAGCTTTTTGCTCGCAGACAGAAAATAATCACTAACAGGAACTTTCCTCCTTCAGCTCATCAGGAAAAGAAAAAAAAAAAAAAAAGTATGCCAAGAAAACTCCTATCCAGGGCCTCCTAGACGCTTTCCCAGTGCCAGAGGATGATCTTTAAACATCTGTTACAGCTCTGCACATGAAAGGCTCACAAGCACATTAGTTTGCATGTTCAGTCATCCCATCTCCGAGGGGAATGTGCTCATCAGCTGACGGAGCTATCTGCAGGATGCGATTGTTCGTGCTGCATCCAGGTACTTGGCAAGCCAAGAGGGTGATGATGTTCTTGGCATCACACCTGCCTTGTCTAATCAGCCACGGGAGGTGATTTCTGCGTAGTTATCTCGCTCTGCCCAGGGAAGAGAGAGGCTGCGAGCTCCCAGCTGGAGCTGGCCAAGCCAAACAGCTCAAGGGGAAGGATTTTGTCTCCATTTTCAAGGCAGAGCTGGGAAAAATGTCACACTTGATGGGTTTTCCCTCTCTATCTAGGTTGAAGACGCTCAGCGAGCTTGATGGATGGTGTTTGACTTCAGCTTCTGAAATTGTTTTTAAGTAAAGTGTTCTTCTTCCCTGGGAGGGAAAAGAGGTGACTTGTGGGGGGTGACACACCACCCTTGCCTCACTGAATGCATCTGTAGCTTTCCTGGTGGTTTCAGGAGCAGCTGAAGGCAATGTCAGGAGCTGTGTCCAGATGCTATCAGCTCCTGCTGGTTTGCTTTGGCAGTGAAACCCACCTTCACATGCTGCAGTATCTTGTGACATAAACCCCCATCACTGGCAAAAGAGTTAAAAAGAAGCACTAAGTGTCATAAAAAGTCAATTTGCCACACGTGTCCTATCACTTCACAGCCAGGAAATAGAAACCCACCACAACTGCCCGCAGACTTCTGGGACTCGTAGGACATATCCAGCTTCTTTTCTTCTATGTTAGCCCTGCAATGCTATAGTAGCATAAATGCCATCTGAAGCAGCACCCTCTCTCTCCCCTGTCTGCCACCAGAGTAACAATTTGGATGACTGTGAGTTTTCTAACCATGCTTTTATACCAAATATGCTAGAAATTGCCCCAGAAGAAACAGCTTTCTGAAATGTTTTGTGCCTCGTGGTATTTGCCCAACCAGAAATGTGTGCACCAAGCAACGTGGCCAACATTGTGGCCTCCCAGGCCAACTCCAACAGAAAAAGAGGACTGCTGAGATGTCCTTGGGTCTGTATCACGTGAGTGTTCAAGCCTGGGCTTGTTTTACCTAAAACTCTTTGGTCAATTGTCCCACTCCTATCTCTTATCTCTTCTCCAGATTTATTTCAGAGAAGGTGTTTGGACCATTCTTAAGCTGAGGTCTCCTGCTCAGTTTAGTCCCCTGCTATATATAGCAACCTGTCCAGCTTATGCTTGGATTTAAGACTTTTTGCATGGCATAGACAATTATGTGCTGGGAACCAGGTGCAGAACAACACCTGGTTTCATGGAGTGCACCAGGCAAGCGTTGCACAAGTAACAGCTTTTGGTAACCAATGGTAAAGGGCTGGGGTTACAGCTACTTGCCTGGAGATGAAAAAGCATCTCTTCCTGGGCTGCTCTGCTCATACCATCTGCGTGCTCAGGGGAATGCCTCCTTCAGAAAAGGAGACACAGAGATGGGGCAAAACTCAATCCTAAATCTTACCAGAGCTTCCATTTTTCTCTCTCGTTTTCTTCACTCTCACCCAATTTAATTCAACTCCTGATTTCCAAATTTGCAATAGTGGGTTATTTTGTATCTGCAGACACAAATCCAAATCCTGATCCCATTAAAATTAGTGGCAAAACTTCCAATAACTTCAACTGCACCAGGACTTGGCTCACTGTGAAGAAAATGTTGTTCTGAAGGCAATATGTACTGCCACAAGGATTCAGACATCCATAAATCCATCAGAGCAATGAGTATTTCCATCTGCCATCCAGCATTTGGAGCCGGGTGTGTTAACAATATGAGCTAGAGAGTGAAAGTTACCAGCAAATGCATTTCTGCAACTATTTCTCCCCTCTTATTAATGAGGTTTCTGCATTTACTGGCAGAAGGACAAAGAACAGCTTCCAGAGCATGGTGGTTTACGTGCAGGTTGGGGTCTCGAGACAGAAGCTTGGATGCAAATGTGATGGACACCTTAAAAATGTTGTAGCTAAACCTGTTTTAAAGAGGCCAGTTTGGGTCTCAGGCAAGATGAGCTCATTTCCCAGTTCTGCCACTGACCTCCTCTGTGTCCCGGGGCAAATCATTTGATCTCACTGTGCCTCAGTCCCTCTGCTACAGCATTTCTAAGTCCTATCCTTTGCCCGTGCATACTTTCAGGCAAGGCTGTAATACACATAATAATAATAATAGTAATAACAATAATGACAATCTAGCATATACACTGCATCAAATCTCAGCCACCCGCATCTGGCCAGCTGTGTTCTGGCAGGACTCTCACAGCCGAGCAGCACACACGGGAACCCTTTAGCTGGGGAAAAAAACCTTTCCCTTTCCTGGTGAGTAATTTTAAGGACTAGACTGGTAGCAAGGCCAGAGTGAAACCTGGAGGCAATTTTGCTGGCGTTCTGAAATGAGTTTTATTTAAGTCCATAAATGTTTTTGAAAAGTCTGTTTTAACAGAGGCCAGAGTGCCCTGGGGTGACTCTCTTTAAAGTGCTTTGTTTTGTTAATAATGGTTTGTAAATGGCGTCTGTCGGAAGTGTCGCTGCCACTATCTTGGAAAAGTCTTGGCTGGGAAACACAGGTACCTTGTGTTGCTTAGCATGCTTCGAGTGTTTTTCCTTGCAATAACACCTGTTAATGCTGTGAGTCTGTGTGGCCACAGCTGCCAGGGCAAAACGATGTTCTGCTGAACACCCAAAATCTCAGGCTAGATTCAGCTGTCCCTTCCTCTGGTGGTATATGGGAGGTCACCACAAGGAGCATCCAGGTCATGGGTTGGGTTGAAGAACGTCTTCAGGTACTCACCAGGTAATTTCTGAGTGAGGGCATCTCATCCCTGGAAGATCCCTGCTAACAAATACAGCCAGATGGTGCTATCGTGTGAATCTCACCTGTTGGAGGGAGGACCCAATTCGTGGCATGGAAAGTGTCCTGCTGGGATGGAGAACAGCAGCTATGGGAATGTCCTGAGCAGGGCCAAAAGGCCAAAGACACCAGTCTTGGCATTAATTGTCAAAGAGAGGAAAAAACACAATTATTTCAATGTCTGTATTTGTATTTAGTTGGAGTTAAGATCCTGAAGGACCTGTAAGAAATACTCAGAGTTGTACTTGCTGCAGATATGTCTCCAAGCATGTATTGTGTGAAAACACAATCACTGCTGTTGCCCTTTAAAATGCCATGATTTGGTTTGTCTACAAACACTGCTTCAAGCCTTTGCATCCTTTTGGAAGACCCAGCATCATCTTTTAGGGATTCACAGCACTATTTCCTCATCTCAAATCTACTCCAGCAGCTTCAGTTGGGATAAAATTACAACGGCCATCAATCCAGCCCTCCTACTTCAGAGCATACACTAATCACCGTGGAGGGGAAGGAAGCAATTTTCTTCACACTTTATTACTGAGCAGCCCTGTACGTTACAGATCTTGGGGCTGCTCTTTGTTTCGCATCCTTGTGGAGCATCCGTCATCATCTGCTGATGGAAAGCCAGGCTGGAGAGACCACCGTGGTGCCCAGATGGGATTTGCCTGACCCAATGCAACCGGCTGCAAGTTTGGCTGACACCAGATCTCCTTCTTCAGTTGGTGCAGAGAGAGCAGGAGAACGTCACGGGATGATTCATCCCATGCTAAAAGGGGTGTCCAAGGCAGATGAGATAAATCACCCTGCGGAGGCCCTGAGTCTGCCTTGGCTATAGGTGGAGCCCATATTATTTGTCTGTGAGAGGTACTTAACTTCTAGATGGCTGAAGTGAAGTGTCTCTCGCCTTCTTCAGCCATGCCCTTCTGCAGGATTTCTTCAGATGAATGAAATACCAGAAGATTTGCTTATGCTTCATTCAAAGTAGCCCTGAGCACACTGCCTCTTGGCAGGCTGGTGCTGGGACACTAGCACAATATGGACGTGAAATGCTAATAATAATTGCCGTTTTGGAATAGGGTGATATAACTGCTGAAATTCAGCAGAAGAGGCCAGCAAGAAGTCCTGTTCCGAAGCAATTGTGCACTGAGACGGGGTGAAAAAGGAGAGGAAGTTTTATTAATTATTGTGCTTAAACCTGAGTGAAATGGCAAACGTTGCTGCTTTTAAAACTTACCAGCTGTTCTTTCCTTTGTTCTGGTGACTGCTTGGAAGTTTGAGCAGTGATAAAAGCAAGGACTCTTAAAGCAGTTTGCAAAGTTGTAGGAGACTTTAAACAGCTGGTATGATAAAACACCCACATTTCCCCTGACAAATGTAAGCTCCACCGGTAGCTTTTAGAGATGGGTTCCATACCAGAGCCATAAAAGAAATAAAATAGTTAAGTGTAGAGGTGACGTCCTGGGTTTTCCCAGCTCAGTTAAAGATATATCTAACCAGCCATTATCACGCAGGTGCACGTATATCATTCAACATCAGACATCAAGGAAAAATAATCGCCTGGAGTGAGAGAGTAAAGTTCAATGAAAGTTTGAAAGCATTACACACCAGCACTCCTAGAAGTCTAATCAGGCACCGACAAAAAATGCTTTTGTTTGCTTGATGAGTTTGGGTTTTCTGGCTGCATCAAATGAGATCTCATACAAATCTGTCTTCATTAGACTTCTTCTAAAAACAATTGTACATTTCCTGGAAGCTCATTAACAGGGGAGCATTGCCAGGCTCTTATTCAGAACGGCCCTGATTCAGCAAAGTACTTAAACATGTGCTCTCGGCCCTATGATTTATACTAGAGGGTATAAAAAGAACCCAAACTTTTTCTAACTTGTAGAAAACACTAAGTACAGCTTTCAATTGCATTTTCAGTGAAAATTCTGGTCATTGCTTCTTATATTGGATCTGATCTGTTTTAAATGATAACATGTTCAATATAGAATCATAGAATGGTCCAGGCTGGAAGGGACCTCTAGGGTCATCTAGTCCGTCCTCCCCACAGTCAGCAGGGACACCCCCAACTACACCAGGTTGCCCAGGGCCTGGCTGAGCCTCACCTTGGGCAACCTGTTCCAGTGGTTCACCTCCCTCATAGTAAAAAACGTATTCCTAATATCCAATCTAAATCTGCTTTTCTCCAGCTTGAAGCCATTGCCCCTCCTCCTGTCACTGCAGGCCTTTGTAAACAGACTGTCCCCAGCCTTCCTATAGGCCCCCTTCAGGTACTGGGAGGCTGCTATAAGGTCTCCCCAGAGCCTCCTCTTCTTGAGGCTGAATAAGCCCCAGCTCCCTCAGCCTGTCCTCATAGCAAAGGTGCTCCAACCCCCTGATCATTTTTGTGGCCCTCCTCTGGACCCACTCCATCAGGTCCATGTCCTTCCTGTATTGAGGGCTCCAAACCTGCACACAGTACTCCAGGTACTCACCAGAGCAGAGTAATATCTGCATATCTATGATTCAATCATTCAGCATAAAGCTTAAAGGTGTTAGTGACTCCATCTCTGCATCTGCTGGCTCCTCCTCATTTCTTCTGGAATACTTCAAATTCACCTTCAGGCTGGGAGGACAGCAGCTAATACCTGTCGGGGACAGAGACATCTCTGTCTTTGTCCGGTGTCATCCTACTTGGACAAAAATTCAAGAAACACACTTGAGCTAATTAACTCAGTCCCAATGTCTCCTGGTCTAAGTGTCTCTTCCTCACCAGTAATACACATTCCTTGGAAATTTTTTTCTCCTGCGTTCCCTTGCTTTAAACAGCTGTTTGTGCTGAAGAACCAACTCTTCCCTGCCTCAGCCAATTCTTCAAGCCTGCTTCCTAGAACGCATGCTTTGGAGGATAGCTGCAGACCTGTAGGGGTACTGTGTTGGGTCATTTCAAAGTTCTCCAAGTTATATAATGTGTTTGGACACCGGGCATTTTTTGAAGTCCTTTACAAGGGTCTCTCCCTTGCTTTACTAGGGTTTTTTTTTGGCTCTTTCCAAGGGAGCTGTAATGGAAATGTAAATGGTGTTACAGGATGGCAAAGCCCTGCTGTTATGTGGACTGCGGGCCAACAGGCTCTGCTGACTGTCCTGCTGGGACGTGCTGAAAGCCTCCAGAGATATTATTGCTTTTGGGTCACCCTGCTTTTCATCGCCTAGCTTAAGGCACCTCAACAGGAGACCAATTTTCGGGAAAGCAAATCCTACCTTTGCAGACTGGCTGCCTGTCATTCTTGTATGCTGCATTTCACACCCCCTTTCAGCTCTCGGCTCTAAGGGATGGGTCCTCGGTGAGCTGGAACTCAAAACATGCAGATATCGCTGTCTCTCTCTGCCAAGCCTGAGCCAACCAGACCCTGACCAGCAGTGGGATCACTCCCAGACTGGCCAGTACAGGTTTGGCTGTACAAACATGCAAAACATTTACCTGTTCACCAGACTCCAGAGGAGAATGCAGGCAAAAGTCCTTCATGTAGTTTTATTTTTTTTGAAGCAGTTTAAATGTCTTTTTCTCTTGCACTTTCCTCCTTAGAATAGATTCACTGCTCCCCACTAGCTGTGATTCCAGTGGAGGACCTTATCCCAATCACTGCCAAGTGACCAACACCTACCACTGCTTTGCCCAGTTTATTGCCTTATTTACTGTAGGCTGATATCCCCAACTGCGATTAAGTCCTTACTACATACTGGGCACTGTACAAACATGTAGGCAGAGGTTAAGATCCCTCTGAAAAACCTGTAACTTAAAGAGATGAAGTAAATAAGGAGGTGAAGTGATTTGCCAGGAGAAAAAGCTGATTTTCAGATTTGCACCTGACGGTGCCAGTTCTCAGTGCCTGGTCATTAATCCCCAATTGCCCAGGGGAGCGTTACCTGCTGGAGGTCCACAGCTGCAAAAAAGCCTTCCAGCTACAGATTTCCTACTGCGGTTCTGCAGGAGCCAAGTCACCCCTCGCGTGACGCGTAGCGTGGTACCAAGTCTCGTTACAGAAAATGTTTCATGCTGTCGATCTTCCAAAGCATCGTCAACTGGCAGCAGGGCAGAATGGGTGGATTGTGCTTCCAAAAGCTAATTAAAATCATTAGCAGCTCTCTCAGATCAGTTGCCAGCAGCTATCCTTCATGACGGTAACCTCATATTCCCCCTTGTCTGCTTGAGTGTATTTAAGAGTTATTCTGAAGTTTATTATCTACCTTTTAAAAAATAATTCATGGTTATTTTATAGTAAGTAAGGGGAGACATCTTAAAATGATTATGTATACCCAGATAAGCAATAAAAATCACAGAGGTCAAGAAAGAGAGGGCCTGTTTTGAATGTTACAAGTGCTCTGTATCTGCTGTTAGGTTCAAGCCCAGAATCTTTGCCAAACCCCCTGAAGTCAGATCTCTTTGAGCTTTCTGCCTGATAGAAATGGTAGCCGCGACGCTGCTTAGTGGGAAAGGGATGGAAGGATGAAAGGGGAATTCTCAACCAGAAAACAGTAACGGGACAATATCACTATTTAGGATTTTTTTCTTTTTTTTTTTCTTTTTCTCTTTGCTGTGAGTTTCTAATTCTCTTGTCCTCCACCATTCCCAGTTTGGTATCCTTTGGAAATGGATAGAGACAAGAGTTTCACACAAGTTAGTATATGTGTGTCTGTGGGACAGAGAAAAACTTTAACAAGGATTTATACTGCTTACCTGAATACTTATATTAAGAGTACAGCTGCTCTAAGTCCCTGGACAGAGAAGGGTGGTTCAGTTCACCGAATATAGGCTGTGACCCTCAATAAATCAAAATAATACTACTCTCCTCTGAACCTCTATTTGTCCTGTCCATTTAAAATATATTATATTTGCCTTTACCATGTCATACAGTGGATTCCCCAGGTGCTGACACAAAGCATTTCAAGGTTTCTAAGTCACATTGCACCTGCAATATGTGCTGGGTGAACGCTGCAAGAGGCGCATTGACTTCAGCCATGCTGAGAGCTGCTTGCCACAAGCAATTTGGCAGCGAAATCAAGTGGCTAAAACAAAGGATTTTGGGCTACTGTGGGCAATTCTTTGTGTGGCTGATTGCTTTCATAGACATGGAAACTTAGGCTGTAAACATGGTTCTAATAATTAAAATAATTTGCATATTTAATATAGAGTGTTGATTTAGTTCTGTAATAAATCCCAGTGTTTCTTCTATTCTGTTTGCAGCAATTTAAATCCTACTGGTAGAATAATTTCTGGTCCAAATCTGCTTCTCACTCTCTGGTTAGCCCTAATGCCATCTATCAAACGGATTTATCCACCTAGGCAGTTTTTAAAATGCACAGGATCCCAGCAATTTCTCTGTATTTGTAATCGTACCAAATTAGCAAATATGAATCTATGAATCCTAAGTAATAAAACAGTGGCTAAATTTGTTTACTGATGTCCTTGTTGTGCTCTGGTTCTTTAGGTGGGCTGGCATTTCAGGTCTCGTGTAGCTCTGCCAAAATCGTGTTGCTCTTATTGTGGTACTCTGGAGGAAAAAGCACAGTTCCAATTAATGATGATTATTGGCAATAGCAGTGGTAATTAAGAACTGAGGTCTGCTAGCACAGCCCTGGCTGTAGGAGGTTGCCTGCAGTGCCTGGGTGAGCAGCAGAAGAGTCAAGGTCCTGCTTTGCCTCCAGCAAAGACTGGTTGCTGGTGGTGCTGTCCTCGGTAAACATCTCAGGGTGCCTTGGTGTCCCTCTCCTGGGGTCTGTTGCACAGCAAGCTGCATGCAGGACCCTACAAAACTCCAGCATCTGCTGGGTGTGAGCATTGCCCGTGTTCATGATACTTGTTGTGAGATAAGGGCCTTGCCCACTTCTCAGATGGAGATTTCAGAGGTCTTCTTTCCCTCATCCCTTGCACAGGAGGCTGCTGGCAAGGTTCACATGCTCCTGACAGACCAGATTTTCCATGCTGAGGAAGCAATTTTAGTGCCTACAGGAATATTACTCTAGGCCTGAATCCAGTGACCTTTATTCAACTTTTAGTTGTTCAGGAGAATATTAATGGAAATTGGAGGAGGGGGAGACTGAAAACCTTTTGAGGGAATGCTTTCCCATATGGTGCCAGCACAACTGTGATGGTGTACCCCACCCTAGGGGCACACGTTAGCCATTGGCTAGTGGTTCAGCCCTGACTGGTACACTGTCCTTGTGCCAAGTCAGGCTTTGAGGGATAATCCCCCACCTAAGATAACTTACAGATGGATGTTTTGGTACTTGAAGTCCCCTGAGGAAGAGGAGAGGAGTCCAAAGCTGGCTGTGTCACCCAAGTGAATATCCTTGATTAAAAAGTTAATCCACTTTGCTCCTTATCCTAGGGCCCACAGATGTAGATATCTGCCTACTCCTGACTCCATTTCTCTTCTAACTGAAGCTCTGCTCTCCAAGTGCTCCACAAGCTTGGGACCATCCCAAGGCACCTGTAAGATGGGACTCTCTATTACCCCTCGGCCAGCCCAGTCTGTGAGTATGGCTCCTGCACATGGGTACCAGTGATACCAGCACAACAAAGAGCAGCTCTGGATGGTTTTGCTCAAAAAGTATGATGGAAACAATCTTCTTTATGACTGACTCCTACAGTGAGAATTTTTCATGGTGATGGAAGGTCCTGGTCCAGGTCCTGCCTCTGTTTGAACAAATGCAACTTCTCTCTCCCCCCTGGACAGGCTACAGAATAATTTTTATTTTTATTTTTTTAAAATGTATATATAATTTTGACCTCTCTGTAGGCAGGACTACAAGATATTTGGGGACAGGAGGAAAAAGAGGTAAGAGAAAGCATGGGGTTTTTTGCATCCTCAGCTGGGATAGAGAAACCCTAAGGCTCTGCTCCCTAGGCAAATAATATATTCAAAACTGCCCTCCTTGGAGGTAAGACAGAGACTATCTCAGGAGTGTGGTTGGGAGGGCAGGATGCCCTCCTCTCCAGCCATGGGCCCTGCAGCTTTGAGCAGGAGCTGTGTGCTGTCTGGACTGAGGTGTCTAAATCCATGTGTGAGCACAGGCTTCCCCTGGGAAATTCGCTCCAAAGACTCCTCGGTGGTCATTCGGCTGGGATCCCTACCTGCTCAGTCAAATCCAAGCTTCTGAAGGCTGTGCCTGTGACTGCCGGATGAAAAGATAACAATGAACAACGTTCCCAGGTTCTAACTGAGTTGCTGCTCAGCCAAGATCCACTCATATTCTTTGGAATAGCTGGTTCACCCCAAATGTGCCCAGAAACTGAGCAAAAGCTTCCATAAGCCTGATCCCTGCCCTGCGCGAAGGCTGTACCTGCACCAGCTGAGCCCCACCACTCAGTGACAGCCACCTCCACAGCCATCCTGGGGGGAAGAAGCAGTCCAGGCACATCCATCAGTTCATAGTGAATAAATATAGCAGCTCTGTGCATCATTCACCTACTAGTCGGCCGTTTTAAAAAGCTTTACAACTTTTTTTCTTCTTCTTTTTTTCTCTTTTTTTTTTTT
>VXBJ01006240.1:478769-508012 GCA_013400055.1 Nycticryphes semicollaris
AAAAAAGTTTTAAAATTTTTTTTTTTTTTTTTTTTTTCTTTTTTTTTTTTTTTTTTTCTGGTAGTAGGAAGCGTCCTTCGAGTGAACATAAGACCATTTGATGTTACAATAAACCATTCTGCTGGCTCAAATCAAAGATGAGGCACCGAGGTGTTGTAAAAATCTTTGAGTCAACCAAAGACAGCTGGTTGAATCATTTCCCAGATTTTCATATGACTCATAAATTTGTTACATAGTGAGGAAATTCCCTGAAAGCTTTTTGGCAGGCGCTACCAGTCTGACCAGTAGCTAAGAAACACATAACCTTCCAGTTATAGGGAGAGGGAATGGTGCGGGGAGGAAACAAAGAAGACTCTGCCTTTGGGTTTGAGCAAGGAGAGCTGGAGAGGACCTCTTTGTCAGGAAGTGCAGTGACAGAACAAGGGGTAACAGCTTTAAATTGGAAGAGGGGAGATTTAGATTAGATACCAGAAAGAAATTCTTTCCTGTGAGGGTGGTGAGGCACTGGAACAGGTTGCCCAGAGAAGCTGTGGATGCCCCATCCCTGGAGGGGCTCAAGGCCAGGCTGGATGGAGCTTTGAGCAACCTGCTGTAGTGGGAGGTGTCCCTGCCCACGGCAGAGGGGTTGGAACTTGATGATCTTTAAGGTCCCTTCCAACTCTAACCATTCTATGTTTCTATGGGGTCAGCTGGAACTGCATTAGGATCACCAAAGCCAGAATCCTTCTAAACAAGAGGCCAGGAGATTTAAGGGACAGCTTCTTGGTTTGAACGTGCATGTCCAGGAGAGGCTGCCTCCTCCCCCTCTCTTCTTCCATCTATATACCCGGGTGAACACATGCATGCACAGAAACACGCACAGCCAGAATCCTCAGGGGTGACCTGGTGGTGTAGATACCTGCACACCAGTCGAATGCATGGACAGGCGGCCTGAATCCTGTCTTATTCGGGCATCTCAATAATGGCAAAATTGTAGACGTTTCTGTCACTGAGTCACACATCTCTTTGGGTAGTTAATGGTGAGCACCTTTGAGAGCCTCTAAAGGGAAAAGCCTGTCTACCTTGGGTAGTTGTGCTTTGTACTTGTGCTTTGGTCTCCTGTGAGACCTTCAAAAGGAATCCTGGGCTGCACAGTGAAGACTGTGGCCAGTAGGTTGAGGGAGGTCATTCTCCCCCTCTGTCTGCACTGGTGAGGCCATAACTGGAATACTGTGTTCAAGAGAGACAGGGAACTACTGGAAAGAGTCCAGCGTAGGGCAACAAAGATGATTAAGGGATTGGAGCATCCCCCTGATGAGGAAAGGCTGAAAGAGCTGGGGCTCTTTAGCCTGGAGAAGAGAAGGCTGAGGGGAGACCTTATCTATGTTTACAAGTACCTAAAATGTGGGTTGAAGGAGGATGGAGCTGGATTCTTTTCAGTGGTTCCCAGTGGTAGGATGAGGGGCAGTGGTCACAACTTGGAACATAGGAAGTTCCATTCAAATATGAGGAAAAACTTCTTTCCAGTGAGGGTGCGAGAGCCCTGGAACAGGCTGCCCAGGGAGGTCGTGGAATCCCCTTCCCTGGAGGTTTTCAAGCCCCACCTGGATGCAGTCCTGAGTGATGTGCTCTGGGCAAACCTGCTTTAGCAGGGGAGTTGGACTAGTACAGTCTTGGTATGGATTGAGACCTCAGTGATGTGGACCTCAGCTCCCTAATGCACTCTGTCCCAAATTAAGTAGGTGTCTATATATGCTAATGCCAACATTGGGACAAGATCTTTCCTGCTATCTCAGAAACCTTTTGTCTCTATTACACCAGAAAAATGGAGTCTTACTCACAAAACTCACTCAACTTCAGATGTTGCTGCTGTAGACATCGGTATCTGAATTATTCATTAGCCCTTCTCCATGGCCAATGGAAAGGAAGAGCAGGTTCCTCTCATCCCAAGTTAAGTGATATGAAGCTCCATGTGATCTCTGATACAGTACAGATAAGCTCACAATAATTTTTTTCATGTCCCTTTGATATATAAAGAATAAAGCCATGGACATATTGCTGAAAGCTGTGATGATGTAAATTCATTAGTACCTCAATAATAAGACCCTACGATGCAGCTTTTGATTGTTCTGTTGGATGTCTAAATTCTGCACCTAGTTATATTTTGAGGAATCACCAAAGCATCTGCAGGGCTTGGTGAGCCAAATTCTTGTACAGCCTGGGTGTAAGTGCACTTCTGCACTGGGGGTGTGTGTGTAAGGTTGTAGCAGAGAAGCCATGGTGCTTAGACAGGTCATCTCAAGGTAGTTCCCCATCACTGGGAACATAGGAGGTGTACATAAACCATGTGTAGCAATTGACCCCAGTGTGTTGGGCTGGGTGATGGGAGTGAGACAGTGTCCAGGTTGAAGAGTGTGAAGGTGATGAAGCCCACCTTGCAGAGACTTGGGGACCACCAGAGAAACATGGGCTCCAGTTTGAGAACGGGGGAGTTGGGATGACTTGAACTAGTGCTTCAGAAGCTGTATGACCTGGCAATTTGCCCTACGGAGTTTGCACATATTTAGTTAATTCATTAGGTAATTCAACAGCCGTGGACAACCACGTACAGAACTCCCACCAACGTCCCAGTGAGCACACACAGGCACGTTTAATGTAAGGCTGCTCCCCAAATCTTGCTGTGTTTAAAAAGGCCAAAAGAAACACAAATGACATTTTGTTTCTTCTCAGTGAAAAACACTTGCAAACTCCGATCAGCAAGAGTGGATTGCATTTCAGAGACTTGTTTATTCATCCCAAGCTCAAAAGATTTAAGAGTTTAAATAAAACGTCTGAATGAGGCTCCGTGCATGTGAGCCTCTGAAATGCTCCTTTTAAGAGACAGACATCTGACGCCTTGGAGGAGCTGCTCGGTGGCAGGAGAGGGCTTTAGCAGCCTCAGTCGTGTGCAATTAAAGCTGATCGGGGCTTCGGACTGGTTGACAGCATAAAAAAATGATGCTCAACGCAGCCCTCCAAAGTGCTTCTCCATGCCACATGTTTGCCACATCTTTAGCTTCAAATTGCAGCTTGAAATACACAGGTTTAGGAGTAAAAATTATTCCTAGGAATTCAAAAACTTTACCAAACCGTTATTATGATTGCTCTCCAGATTGGCTCGCCTATTTTTTCATTTTTTTTTTTTTTCCTTTCTATCTTTCTTTTTTTTTTTTTTTCCCCTCTCTTTCTTTTGGTTGCTTTAATTTAGTAGAGGAAGCGAAGGCAAATAGTTTAATCATAACCATCCCTAGGGGCAATTTAGAATCATTTTCTCATTAGTGCATATAATATGCAGTATAAGTAATGTTCAATCAGACGGTTGCTACAAAGGCCTGTGCAGACACTGAAATGAAATGCACTCCTATGCTATGAATAGCTGAATGAGAATAATCTTGTCTTTTTGTATCTTGCTTCTTTCCTGGTGGCTGAATAGCATTTTATTCCCCATCTTCCTTCTCTTCTCTTTATTTTTTCTTTTTTTTGGGGGGGGGCAGGGGGAGGTGGTGCTGGGAGACATGACCAAACTTTCTTCTAAATAGTAAAATCAAGTTATGAAAGTGGAAGGATTCCAAGACTATTAAGGCTCCAGGGAATTCAATCACAGACAGCTAAAGGCAGGAAGTATTTGAAGAGGGAGAAGAAAATAAAAACACAAGGGAGCAGGAAATACATGCTCCATAAAGATGACTTAACTGGGAGACATGTGTCACACATCCACAAGAAGGGGCTAACAGGAGTACGTGAGGGTATTTTCAGGGAGAGACAAGAGCTTCAAAGGCTTCTCCTCCCCCAAAAGCTCTTCAACACATGGGGAATTTAGCTCCTCCCCTGTTTCATCATGCCACCTTAGAATCAGAGAACCATTAAGGTTGGAAAAGACCTTTAACACCATCCAATCCAACCACTAACCTAGCCCTGCCAATTCCACCACTAAACCATGTCCCTAAGTGCCACATATACATGTCTTTTAAATACCTCCAGGGATAGTGATGCCACAGTGCAGCCTGTTCCAATGCCTGGTAACCCTTTTGGGGAAGAAATTTTTCCTAATATCCTATCTAAGCCTCCCCTGGCATAAGTTGAGGCCATTCGTGTGGGTCAAGCTTTTATGTGGATCACAGAAGTGACCCCAGTTAAAAAAACTAGCTATGAAGATTCAAGATGGTGGGACAGGAACTTCTTGTGCCATTTTTCCTGCCAAAGCTGGCACAGCATGGGATTACAAAAATAAAATGCCTAGGACATGGATAAGCAAGCAGATCAGTGATCACCCTGTTGCTCCTATCAGCTGGTGACAGCTAAACCATGTTATTGAGATCTCATGGATCACACTGGACGTGATGGGAAGCCCAAAGTGCATTGCCTGTGATTTCAGCACAAACTGGGAGCTGAGGAAGGTAAACGCCTTCCTCTTCTTAGAGGAAGAAGTTAGTAGGACCCCTAGTTTTCTGCCTCTTTCTGCACTTCCCAGTAGGCTCATGGAGTGCTCAGGGTGGTACCTGCTGGCTTTGAAGGACCTTGTCTGGGAGAAGGGCGAATTCTGGGATTTCCTGCTTTCCAGCTGGCCTCAGGGTGGTGGCTGGGACTGGATGTTGTCTCTTGGATACCAAAGTCTCTACATAAAAATGCAGTGGCTTCACTGGCCTGTTTTTTATAGGTTGGAAGAGACGCAAGTGCTGCTCCCTGTATCCACAGAGATCAAAGGTATGAAACAGGACTCCATAGCAAGAGGGTTTGCAGATCGTTTTTCAGGATCATTCAATGAGGGTTTGAACCTCCCAAGTTTCACTTAATTCTTCATAACTAAATAAAACCAAAAATTCAAAGTGAAACTCAACCCAGAAATCCACGTTCAGCTTGGTTTTGGATGGAAACCAAAGGAAATCATTTAATCCCAACATGGTTTCCACCAGAAGCTCTGTATTGGTCTGGGTTTGGTTGAAACTCAGTTTTTGCTTCCCTTTGCTGAACAGTTCATGTAAACTATGGGATAAGAAGAAACAAATTCAGGAAATACTTGTGTATTTTCCTTTAAAGGTTTAAAAATATCTTCTGAATTCTAGCAGACACATCAGTTCCATGAAACTCCAGGAAATACAACAGTCCAAATTTTCTGTAAATTGGAAAGAAGAGAAATTTGTCACTGTTTATCTTCAACACAAATACAGATATACCCGCACTGGAAGAACGAGGAATATGTTGCCTCCAAAATTTTCCCACAGGTGGAGGAGAAAAGGCAACTCCAAAATATATTCTTTGTTTTGATAAACAAAAATGAAAGGCCTAGATGACGTGATAAACGAGTTTTTCTTCTCACTTTTACAAAGCCCAAAAGAAACAAAAGCATCACATTTACTGCTATAACAGACCTGGAGGATGTTTTCTGAGATCTTAAAAATGATGATGTTATCCTAATGTCCTATTGCACAGCAGACTTTAAAGACAAGTCATTACTGTCTTATCTCATGGATCATTGCAAGGAAAACTCTACTAAAGGTGACAGGATAGTTCAGGCAGTATGTTAGTAGTGACCGCTGGGTTTCAAAAATGGATGTTTCTTATTTTAGGACGTGCTTGTGTAAGTCCCACAAGGGACTGTCATACAAAGGCAAGTTTACCAGACAGGCTTGTCTAGCTCATATCCTCCAGCCCATGAGAACATGCTGCTTCATAGGAAGGGACAAGAAACCATAATTTATGCTTATGGGATGAGCAGTCCTAAACAGGAGCTTTTCGTTAACCCAACAATTAGGGGCTGCCTGAACTCAGATGACGATGTACTTGTTCCTTTGAGCTCATGGATGAGTTAGTTATCAGTACATCTAGACTACTACTGTAAATTAGTATTCTCCTTCAGGCATGCTGGGTGTCAAAAATGCTTATTTCCACCATGTGGGGTATGATAGTTACCCCATAGGGAGTGCTGGGCATCTGCAAGTTATGTGCAAGGCAAACTCATGCCCCCGGAGTTATTTCATGGAAATCCCACTCACTGACTTCTTGGTTCTCTCTCCTCAAATTCCTCATTAATCTATTCTCCACTAATAAATCTTTTCATTGCTCAACTAGCTCTGTAGAAAACAAAAGTACTGTTGGGGGAGTGTTTGATTGCAACATATTTTTTTTTTCTGTAGAAATAATTACTGGCCAATAAAGTTGGAAGGAGCTTGGCTGAGTTAAATCTTCCACTGGGATTGGGTGCTTCCTCATTGGATCCTCTTGTAAAGGCTCAAATTAATTTTGCCTTTGCCGTGATTTGATTAGCTCTTCTTTCACATGTGGTTGAGCTTCAAGACAGAGATTTATGTCTGTGCAGCTAAACCAGTGTAATAGCACTTGTTGCTCCTTTTGACATTAATACATTAAGTACAGTATAACATAAGCATGTTTTAAAGCCATGTAAAAAAGCAAGCAAAAAGAAAGGATTTAAAATACTCATTCACAAACATGATGTGGTGCTTCTCTCCTTACTTTGACGATATGCAAGAGCACAGTGTGTTTTGGCCAGGCCATTGTCAAAACAGATGGAGATTAATTACCACGGCCATTTGTTCTGTTAGAAAAAAAGATAAAAATAACTCATGAGTCATGACAACAGTGAATATTGTGGAGCCAATTCCTGCATCCTGTTTGCCATTTTCTAGCCTCAGCATAGAAGAAAAGATGTGATTTTGAGAAATGATCTGATGTTATCTTTGGTACCTCTGCAGTGTTTACACAGCTAGGGAAGTCGGTGTCTGGCATTGCCTTTAACAACATGCAGACGTGGTTCAGGAGGAGGGTGTCCTGCTGCAGGCTGTGGAAATGGAGTGTTGGTGGATGGGGCTGGGAAGGGTTTGTGTATAGCAGTAGATATGCCTGCAGGGCCATAAAACACGTCAGGACTCAGAAATTATGGGAAACCCCAGAGTTTTTCTCAAGCAGAGTCCTTCAGCATGTGCTTGGCATTTATCAGCACATAGTCTTTGGGCCTTGACCATGGGCTTAGGTGCTATATGGAGAGGATGTCCAGTCTTAGAGTGAACTTAGGAGGGTTGGGTTTCATCCCACCATGTGGGACGTCCTTCCATGTAGGGGACATGAATAAAAGTATTCTTACCTATTTGCTGGTATAACCTTAGTGTTTCTGATGCTTCCCACCTTTGTATTATTACTAGCATGGACAAGGAGATTGACTTCACCTCTGAAGCATTTTGATGGCTACAGATGAACAACTTTGTTCAAGGCAAAGGGTCACTGTAGCCTCCTAGCGTGTGTTGTCACCATCTTTTATGCAGTCTTAGAGCTTCAAATCCAACAGTGATGCTGCTCACAGAAATACCAGCTAATGGGTCGGCATCCTCCTGTCACAGGCTCCATAAACTGATAACAAAAGGAAGCAGGACATAACTGATCCTGCAGCCTAGCCCCAAGGGGCTCCTTAGTAAATGGTGGTCTCATCAACAACCAGCACTGGTAACACAAGTGAGCCTCATCTCTCCTCTGCAGGAGAGAGGCAACTTGCTTAATCAGCTCCAAATCTTGACAGATTTTACAAATGAAGATTTGAGTGCAGGGGGGAAAGAAATCAGTCAGCTCTCAAGTAAAGTGGGCACTAAGCAAACAGGCTGATAACATTGGCAGAAAGGAAAACTTTTAAATGTGAGCTAGACATGCTTGAAACCATCTGAAACCTTAAGTCATGTTCGCAGTGCTTTGCTTCAACAGTTGTAGCCATTTTTCCATGGTAAAAGAGCATCTTTCAACAGAGATGAGTCTATCATTAATTAATTGTGTTATCCCACCTGATAACACTAGGCTGTGCGTGTATGAGAAGCTGCTGAGGTGGTTAAGGATCATTTATGGCTGTTCTCTGATGAGGGAGGCACGAGGCAGTCCAGGAAGGATGGGTTTGGGTCTCAACCCAAATGCTGGAAGTGACAGCAGTGGGATGTGCAATATGGCTCTGCAACCCATGGGGTAGAGTATTCAGCCACAGAAAAGGCTCACATCACTTTGTCACTTCTGGGGGTGAGAGAGCAGCTCTTCATTGTCTAATTTCTATTAAACAGTCACAGAAGCAGCACAGGGCCATGTACTATCAGCACACTGGACCTGGGGGTCTGTATTGTGCCACTCATAGGATGCTCCCTTCGCACCATTGATTCTCATGCTTTCCTCAGGCAGGGGGCCAGCCCTAATTTTTACCACAGTTATCATACTGGAAGAATGAATTTAATAAGGTCATGTCCATTCCTCACCTTAGCAACAGGGATAGGCATCCTTAAGTGGCCACGCACTGGAAGGAGAACCCTCTAACCTCAGTGGGACAAGCAGCCAGCAGTGAGCAGCTCCAGACTTTACATCCAGGTCCAAGGACTGCTCAGGTATTTTTCATTTACCAGTGGCTGGATGCAATAAACAAAGACAAACCTGCCCCGAGTCTCCTAACCTCTTCCTTGCAGTACTACCATCTGCCTGGTCTGTGTAGTGGGGAAAAGGAGCTAAGGGCCTTGTTGCTACGGTGCAAAATTGGGCAGCTCCTGGTCCAGGCATTGCTCCTCAGTAGAGCTACAGGGATGAGACTCTTCCAGCTGAGGCCGTCCCTCCTCTCACTTTTTATCGGGCCAAGGGCTCTGCTGAGGAGTTTGAGCCAGAGATGGCCAAAGACCAAATATATCACCTGACTCCCATCATCTCTGGGAGTGTGGTGATGCCAGACAGAAGGCATTTGAGGTCAGCCCTGCATGTGTGACATGAGTAGAAAAGCATCAGGATGCACTTTTTTTTTTTTTTTTTTTTTTTTTTTATTTCGCTGGCACACGTCTTGTGTGTCAGGTCATTCCTTCACACATAGCCATGTGTGCACTTCATTACAGCTCCTTGTCTCCCTCCCTTCCTCTGCTTTGCCCCACTTCCCTGTAGTATCCTCCTTCCACCCTGGGGCTTGGAAGCTGCGCTCAGCCTCTGCAAGAAAACTGCTTCCAGCTGTGGGCTGTGACAGGCTCTCAGCCGCCATGCAGCTGTTCTTGGGCTTCTGCTCCTTAAACCAACAGGACGGGTGGAGAAAGGCTGATCCTTGCTGCTCGCTGTCTTCAGAAGCATTTACCCGAGCCTGGGCTTGGAAGGTGACTTTGGACACTGCCAGCAACAGGCAGAAGACCCTTCTGACAAGCTAAATTGATGTGCAGGACTACAAGAGATGAAGATTTCAAGAAGGTGGGTTTTAGAAATCTGGTGTCTTCCGCATCATTAATGCAAGAAGGGTCTAAAGTCTGCTTGGGGAATCTCCACTTCTTGCGGTGGATTTGGATCTTGTACGTACCATATCCATGCAGCAGGCAGCTCTGTCTGTGGCACGTGCTTTCTCCCCATTTGGCTACTTTCTCAACCTGTTACGGACTTGGTCTAGTTGGGTGTCAAATACCATTAAACTCTGAAGGAAGCTGTTGAAGCCTCCTTAAAGCACTCTCCCTAGTTTTGGTCATACAGCTTTAGACATTCAGGCCACTGCAGATCAAATTTCTCTGGCTGAGAGGTTAAAATTCCTGCAAACTTTTCCTATTGTGCCAAGGGCACTTCTCAGCAGCATCCAGACAGGTTGGGTATCTGCTTCCCCTTGAAACCAATAGGACAGAAAAGCTGGATTGGTGTTCCTGAAGACACCAGAAACAGTCCACTTACACTGGGTAGGATCAGCAGGAAGATCTAAGTGTTCACAAGTGGGACTTGCAGAGAATTTAGCTAGCTTGGCGCAAAAAAAAACTCTCTGCAGTCCTTAGGCCCCCTCATTTCCTTGGCACAAACATGTCCAGAACTGGCCTAGGCTGGAGGCTTCTTTCTCGTCTAATCACCACTGCAATTTACACAAGCCATAGTGTCTCCAGAAGGACTAGGTACAGGGTAACCCAGCCCCACTTTTGGAGTTCAGAACAGAGTAAGTGGCCATGGCTACTTTCTTGTGCTTCAAGACTTTTGGAGGTAACACTCAGTACCTCTGCATTCAAAGGCAAAGAAGTTATCAACCCAGAAAGAAAGAAGTTAATAACCCAGAAAGGATAATCAAGCCTTGGAATGGGCTGCCCAGGGAAGTGGTTGAGGCATTGTCCCTGGAGGGTATTCAAAAGACAGGTTGACATGGTTCTCGGGGACATGGTTTAGTGGTGTTTTTTTGTCAGAGGTAGGTTGGTGGTTGGACTACATGATCTTGAAGGTCCCTTCCAATCTAGATGATTCTATGATTTTAAGTCCATTAGAAAATTCTGTTCCTTCACAACACCAAAGAGTTGGTAACCTGCTGTCGTGCTGAAGAGGACCTTCCAGTAGGTAGGTAGGTGCCTTCTAACTTCTAACTGGCATCTCCCCACCTCTCCTGGCCAAGTCTCCATTGTTATTTTTGGCTATTGTTTACTTGGTATTTCTAAGATACACATCTGCCTGGCTCAAGTTTTTGCCATGAACTTGTTCTTCTGGCTGATTCGGCAGTTTCTTCCAATTACCGTCACAACCACCCCTTGCGTGGCCACATCGGCTTGGCTGGGCTCCTGCCATCACTCATTACTGCTGGAACAAGGGAAGGCAGACAGACGTTTCTGCATTCTCTGGTGATGCACAATCTGCGTCCTGTGGTCACTGGGTAACTGTAAAATTAAAACAGATCCTTGCTGTTAACCAAAAGGCATCCGCAATAAAAAGAAGTGAAATACAGCGCTGGAGGGGTTGTTTTGCCACTAACAAGACATTCTGGGACCTGCTAGATTGGAGATTGGATTCACTGCTCTATCCTCACCCTCACGACTACGTTCACCCTCAGTTTAATGTGATCTAGAATTAGGTAGGATATTTTATCTTGCTAGTAGGTTCAAAAACCTTTTTTTTTTTTCCCCTAGGTTTTGATAGCACTTCTACTGTTAAGTATGACAGATTAAAATCCATAGGATGTGCTGTAGCAAACATGAAATACATAAAAAATAATTCCTGACCCTCCTTTTCTTTCTCTGCAATCGTTTTGTGAGGTAGAAGATGCTCAGCTACTCTCACTTTCCTGTCTGGAGACCAGAGCCAAAAAATTCTGCTTTCACTAAAATTTCCAGGCAACATAGTGGTGCTGAATGATCCATCTCTGGCACTAGCAAAGGTTTGGAGCTTCAGATTCCTCACAGTGCTGAATGTTTGGCATCTCCTACAGAGAGACACTTTGTCATACAGAAAAGCAGGGTTTCTGCTCTGCTTCAAATCACTTCTTCAAGACTTTTTCCCCGTGTCCCTAAGGGAGTGCTTCAGCTCTGACACAGCCAGGGACAGTGAGGCTTTCTTTCTGCTTTCCCGGTGATCTGGCTTCCTTCTCCATTAACTGCTACGCAGGCTGGTGGGCCTTCAAGACTCAGCTTGGCCAAGGCCGCAAGCAGTGCACGTGTGTGTCCTGTTAGGATACTGGTCAGAGGTGCACATGGCCAAAGGAAAAACCATGAAGCCATTACATAGTAACAAGGCAGGTTTCTGTAACACCACAGAAAGCCCAAGGCTATGTTTAGACATGTCAAGATGCACCAAAAAGCATAACGTTTGGGATTTAGCCCACAGGGCTGAGACCTGCCAAACTCACCTCTCTTACTTCCCAAGTCACCAGGCAACAAGGTGCCTAAGCTGTGTTCAGCTCATTGACACTGATGAAAAATAAGCAGGTTGAGCAGATGGGATCCATCAATGTCACAGCTGGGGGAACTTAGTATTTAAGGAACTCTCACCTCTTTGACCAAAGGACTTACTGCTCCTAGGTTTAGTCTTCTTTTCCTCTAAACTTAAAGCAAGACAACCAGCATTGTCATTTTTCAACAAAAGAACCAGGAAAAAAAAAAGGGAATGAAAATCTTTGAGGTCACTCCTTGTAGCCTGGGTGAGTTAAGGATATAGAAGCAGCATGGTTTGAAGGTGAATATCTTTGAATAAACCCGCTGTAAAAGGGAGCTGAGATTCTAGTTTCGGAGTTCAGGACTTCATGAATATCTGCACTCTCCACCTATACGTCTAATGAAAGACCCCACCTCTTCCCAAACCTTTGAAAGAGCTTTGGTAAGAGCACAGACCGGGGAGGGGGAAACTTGTTCTGTGCTAGAGATTGATTTGGTTGAGTTTGAATTAAGAATGAGGAGAGGGGGACAGGGATGGGACACAATGCATGAAGTGATCTAACGTCTATTTATAGCCATTTTATGGTCAGCAATGCAGATTAATTACTGTGGACAGGAAACTCACTCTTTTTTTAAGATCCAGCTACAGTGACGGTCCTGCCCAAGCTCTAAGATAATTCATGAACATTAACAGATAAGGGAGAGACAGCTTTGAAATCAATGCTTTACACAAGGGCCAGATATTATAAAGATCAGTGCAATAATTAGGGGCTTTTTTTAATATAATCATACTGTTGAATTACTTCAGGGGTGCCTTTGTGTCTGAGGTTCAACCGGTGTATTCAGTCCTTTTAATCAGAATTAGTTCTGGAATAGATTTTGCTGGCCATGGACATAAAAACGTAATCCTGGCTGGCTCGTTCAGCTTTATTAAGCATCTATGACTATTTTTCAAAAGAGGATCTCTTTCTTCTCCTGACAGAAAGGCTCATCAAATACAGACAGGAGAGGAGAGGGGAGGAAATCTCAGCTTCATTGAAGTTGAAGCCAAATCTCCCATTGGTTTCACTGGGGCCACGATCTCACCTAAGCTGCGTAACATACTTTAAAGTGCTACTGGCATGATAATTATACAAAATAGACCCCACATTTCTTTTTTTGGGAGAGGGGAGGGAGTGGGAGGAGAAGAGGGGAACCTAACACACACGTTTGTCTGAATCTATGAGGCATTTACCTGTAGTACGTACTTGGCAAAAGATCTGATATATGAACTGAATAAATAATAAAAAAGTCTGTGTTTCCTCGCGTCACAATTCATAAATGTTTTCTACGTACATAAATGATCTTAAAAGAGGCACTTGCATTTCCTTTGGGGAATCTTTAAGGAATGGGAATACATCAGAAACACGGTTGTAACCTGGAAACCTGAAAGTGATCTAATGAGGCAGACCCCGTCTAATCTGATATGTGAAAAACCTTTGACTTTGACTTGAAAGTGAGATTTTTCTAACCCTTATGCTAAGGCATCTCTCAATGAATTATAAAGAAAGCCCGGAAAACAACCCCCAACAACTGGCAAACAATCAAACCCACTATGAGTAATCGTACCGGCGGCAGAAGTGATGCTGGAAAGCACTGCTTGTACCCAGTTCTTTACCTTTTCACCTCCTGCGTGGATCACAGTTATGCCTGAGGCAGCAGGAATTGGTTAAGCCACCTCATTTAAATACATCAGTATATTAATGAGCCATAGTCTAGCTGGAGGGGAGAGGAGAGACTTACCTAATGGCAGTGCCTGCCTGCCACCACAAAGTGAAGCTCCTCTTTTCACCCACTGTGACTCCCCTTTGCTTCAAATTCATTAAAACCCTGATTCAACAAAGTGAATGTTGAATTTTTAAAGTGATGGGACCATTGTATGTACTTCAGTGGGGGCACAGGGATGGATTGGTTCACGAATCACAGAATGATACGGGGTTGGAAGGGACCTCTGGAGATCATCTAGTCCAACCCCCCTGCCAAAGCAGGTCCAATCAGAGCAGGTCCCACAGGAATGTGTCCAGGCAGGTTTTGAATGTCTCCAGAGACTCCACCACCTCTCTGGGCAGCCTCTTCCAGGGCTCTGCCACCCTCAAAGTGAACTTCCTCCTCATGTTTAGATGGAACTTCTAATGACAAGTTTGTGCCCATTTCCTCTTGTCCTCTCACTGAGCACCACTGAAAAAAGACTGGCTCCTTCCTCCTGACACCCACATTTAAGTATTTCTAAGTGTTGATCAGATCACCCCTCAGCCTTCTCTTCTCCAGACTAAAATGACTCAAGTCCCTCAGCCTTTCCTCCTAAGAGAGATGCTCCAGGCCCCTGATATACCTTAAGCTTGTCCTTTTCTGAATCCGGGTCTGATCTCTCACCCACAGGAGTTAACATGAGTGCAAGTCTTCAAGAGCAGCAGAACCAGGTGTTCTGCTGTTCGTAAGCAAAGGTACAAACTGAAGGCCTGGAAAGGCAGAAAGTGCAAGCCTGGAATCAGTTATAAGGACCACTTTGCTTTCAGATGAGTATCTGGCTCCTTTTCAACATGCATTTCACTCAACTAAGAAAACGGGGGAAATGCTATTTGATACTTCTCTTTTAAATCCTGCTTGGAAGACAGGTGTTGCTTTGAACCCCCAGCATGGAAGATAACTGCAAGCTGGATTCCTGAGGTGAATGTGAGGCAGATTAAGTCCAGACCACAATCATGTCATCTTCTCCAGCAGCATCACTGTCCTGGGATACCGAAGGCAAGCCAAAGTTCACACACTAGTTTGAGATACTGCTGGCTCATTTGCAGCCAAGACAGAAAGTTCAGACATGGGTTTTGACGCATTTTATTTAGAAATCTGTGTTCAGGCAGCATTTGCAAAAAGCAATGAATCTTCACCATTTATCATCAGGGGCTTGGATCCAGCTAAGCTGGCTGGAGGGCTTAATTGTGGGTATTTGCCTCCTGTTAGCTACTTGCCTTGGAGAACTACAGGCCGTGTTTCACAGTCATGTTAAGCAGACAATGGAGCAGGACAGCCTCTGCCAGGGGCAGTTCTGCTCTGCTTCCACCTTCACTTGAATTTCCTACCTCAAACCTTGGCCCAACTCATGCCTGTACAAGGGATCGGACAACCAAGCTGGGCTGACACAATTTTAAACCAAATGTGGCTGCCCCAGCACTTGCACCAGCAAACAAGGGTGCAAAAAACCAGGGCCCAGTCCTGTTCAACATCTTCATCAATGACCTGGATGAGGGGACAGAGTGTATCCTCAACAAGTTCATTGATGATACCAAACTAGGAGGGCTGGCTGACACTCCAGTGGGCTGTGCTGCCTTCCAGCGTGATCTGAACAGGCTGGAGAGCTGGGCAGAGAAGAACCTAATGAGGTTCAACAAGGTCAAATGTAGGGTCCTGCACCTAGGGAGGAAGAACCCCAGCCACCGGTATAGGTTAGGGGTGGATCTCCTGGAAAGCATTTCTGAGGAGTCCTGGTGGACAGCAAACTACCCATGAGCCAGCAATGTGCCCTTGTGGCCAAGAGGGCCAATGGAATCCTGGGCTGTGTAGGGAAGAGTGTGGCCAGTAGGTCGAGGGAGGTCATTCTCCCCCTCTGCTCTGCACTGGTGAGGCCATAACTGGAATATTGCGTCCAGTTCTGGGCTCCCCAGTTCAAGAGAGACAGGGAACTACTGGAGAGAGTCCAGCATAGGGCAACAAAGATGATTAAGGGAATGGAGCATCTCCCTGATGAGGAAAGGCTGAAAGAGCTGGGGCTCTTTAGCCTGGAGAAAAGAAGGCTGAGGGGAGACCTTATTAATGCTGACAAATATCTGAAGGGTGGGTTAAAGGAGGATGAAGCCAGACTATTTTCAGTGGTTCCCAGTGACAGGACAAGGGGCAATGGGCACAAGTTGAAACATATGAAGTTTCATTCAAATACAAGAAAAAAACTTCTTTAGGGTGAGGGTGGCAGAGCCCTGGCAGAGGCTGCCCAGGGAGGGTGTGGAGTCCCCTTCTCTGGAGACCTTCAAGCCCCGCCTGGATGCAGCCCTGAGTGATGTGCTCTGGGCAATCCTGCTTTAGCAGGGGAGTGGGACTGGGTGAGCTCTAGAGGACCCTTCCGACTCTGACAGTTCTGTGATTCCATTAAAAGCAGAACAAGCAGCAATGGGCAAAGACAAGATGCTCCTCCTGTTGGCACTGTCTATGCTTAAGGAAGCCAGAGAACTACAGTGTATCTTGGCCATTTCTGGCTGGAGTGACTAATTACAGTGTTAAAACAGCGCTTATTTCTCTGGAGATTTGCCACGGTTTGAAGAGCTGGCTCCAGCTCTGTTGGATTTCTCACAGGGAACTCCTTAGAAGTCTCCCCCTTAACTTGATTTTTGTTATCTGTCGGGTATGGATGAGACACTCAGCTGTTCCAGTTTAACCCTGCTGTCCTCTTAGCTTTCCCAGGTACCTGAATCCAACTCAATTGCAGCAAATGACAGTCTTATCAACTCCACGGACTTTGAAGAAGGCTCCAGCTGCAGGATTGATCCAATATGTAAGTGCCAAGTCCAATTCCAGGAAGGGAGGAAAATCATCAGCTGAAATTCTTTAAAGATTTGCAGATATATCTTGGCATGCTAAATGGAAATGAAGGAGTTTCTCAGGGAGAAAGTTAAATAATTCTCAAAGTAATTGCTAACACACACATAGGGGTTGTGTTAACCCCCATCCCACCTGACTGTCACTCAGTCAGGTTATGGTTTACCCACTGCAGTAAACTATTAACTAGTTTGCACTGTTTGCGGTTACACTTACGATCGTTCTTGGAAACAAAGACCAAATTAGTGGTTGGCTTCGGAAGTTTAAAATAAAGACTCAGTGTCAAGGTCTGCTGGTCACTCTCGTGTCCACCCAAACATCTGTATCCAATTATGAAGTATTTTAGAAAGAGATTCAGAGAACATTGTTTGGGACATAAACTAGGCCTAAGCCCAAGAAAGGGATCTAGAAAGCCCAAACTCCGTCACCACCTGCTGTTGGAAGAACTGACATCCAAATTTGGTTGAACAAATTTCTTAAGCACTTCAATTTAAACTACCACACCAGAATTCCTTGATGTAGGTTAAGTCCTAGCCAGGCTCTGCTGCTCCATTCACATCCCTCTGTATCCCACAGACATGTGGACAGAGCATCAGTGTGAAGTTTTAAGGGCAATTTCAGAAAATCTAAGACTGTCTGCCTTAGAGTGGACACCGGGGCTGTGAATTATACCCAGGACTAACAACCTCAGACAACATCTCTAAGCATTCATCTGCCAGTGATAAGTTACTGTCCCCTAGCATTGGAATACCTCTGGAAAAGGAGGCAGCAGTGTCCCACATCCGTCAATACCTTGTGTCTGCAAATTAAAGGCCCAAGGCTCTAGGAGTAGTTACCTGGGATAAAGGCAAGATAGAGAAGAGGCTGGGTTGGATGGGGCTTTGAGCAACCTGGTCTGGTGGGAAGTGTCCCTGCCCATGGCAGGGGGTTTGGAACTAAGATCACCTTTAAGGTTCCTTCCAACTCAAACCATTCTAAGAGGGAGTCTCTACAGTGTCATATCATCCTGGCACTCTCTATCCTCTGGTCACTAGAGCCCCAAACAGCAGGGCTCATTTAGGACCCTCAGCAGTGCCTGACATCAAGCCTTCTCCAGCACTTTTTCTGAGCTCAAGAAGCACCGCAGGGTCTTGAGTACCCAAAAGGGGTTCTCCCTGGCTCACAGCAGGATCTCTCAGCAGCTCAGGGCAGGTAAAAAGCCAAAGCAAGGTACAACTGAGCTTTAAGGCAACTTTGCTCCAGTAGTTTTGTTTCATTATTGAGACGGGCTGCCCAGAGACAAGGAAAAGAGTGAATTTGCTTAAGGGTTGTCTGAACAAACTGAAGTGGGGAAAACACTGAACCAAGCTCCTGCGGATACCTTTGAAATACAGTAACTTCATACTTCCTGCGTTGCATGTGACAAATGTCTGTCTGCCATAATTAACAACTGGCTAATTGGTAATCTCAAGAAAGCAAAGCGTCTTTCACAGTTTATCAGCCTTTCTGAATTTGCCATTAAAAGTATTCATGAAAGCAGAATGGTTGGATACCTGTCTAGCTTGGAAGCTGTCAAAAATACAGGAGATGTCAAAGAAGCTCTGCTGCAGCCCTGAAAAAAAGAAAGGGAATAATTGCAGTTGTGGTACTGGTAAACCTGCAAGGGTTTTCTGTTGGTATCTCTGGCTACCACACAACCACCGGAACTGTCACGATAGGCATTTATACAATTTTGCCTTTTGGGTATAACCATCCGAGCTAAAATACCCCACGTGCTAAAGGACCGATGCTTAATACTTCTTTCCAGATGTGCTCTGGTTTAGTTAAATATTTAACACTTTTTTTCGACATATGTAGTCTATAATTGCATTAATGCCTCAGAAGACTGATGTGCTGGTGAGTAAAGGGAAAGCTATTCCAAGGCTGGGCTATCTGCTCGCGGCAGCCATCAGCAGAAATGGGACAGGTCGCCTTTAAGAACCCTCCCATCACCACCCATCACTTAAACAGTGACACAGCCACAGCCCTTGGGGACAGTGACCCCAAGGCCTGAACAAAGTGACGTGCTGGACCACAGCAAAATTGTAAACAAAATTGCAAAGTCCTCCTTTAAACTCACAGACTCACAGAATGATATGGGGTTGGAAGGGACCTCTGGAGATCACTTAGTCCAACCCTCCCACCAAAGCAGGTCCACCCAGAGCAGGTTGCACAGGAACGTGTCCAGGCAGGTTTTGAATGTCTCCAGAGAAGGAGACTCCACCATCTCTCTGGGCAGCCTCTTCCAGGGCTCTGCCACCCTCAGAGTGAAGAAGATCTTCCTCATGTTTAGAAATTCTTATCTACAAGTTTGTGCCCGTGTCCTCTTGTCCTCTCACTGGGCACCACTGTAAAAAGACTAGCCCCTTCCTCTTGACACCTACCCTTGAAGTATTCACCAACACCCAGGAGCCTTCTCTTCTCCAGACCAAAAATACCCAAGTCCCTCAGCCTTTCCTCATGAGAGAGGTGCTCCAGACCCCTAATCATCTTTATGGTGCTCTGCTGTACCCTCTCCAGCAGTTCCCTGTCTTTCCTGAAATGGGGAGCCCAGAACTGGTCCCAGTACTCCAGATGAGGCCTCCCCAGGGCAGAGTAGAGGTGCAGGATGACCTCGATCTGCTGGTCACTCTCTTCCTGATGCACCCCAGGATGGCATTGGCTTTCTTGGCCACAAGGGCACATTGCTGGCTCATGGTCATCCTATTGTCGACCAAGACTCCCAGATCTTTCTCCTCAGAGCTGCTCTCCAGCAGGTCAGTTCCCAGCCTGTACTGGTGCAGGGGGTTATTCCTCCCCAGGTGCAGGACCCTACACTTGCCCAGGCTGAATTTCACCAGGTTCTCCTCTGCCCAACTCTCCAGCCTGTCCAGGTCTCGCTGGGTGGGAGCAAGGTCTTCTCATGTGTTAACGTATTACAGCAGAATTGCACAGTGCGTGCAACTGGATGTATTTAACCGCTGAATTCCGTGCTGTTAAATAGCCATTTTTGCCTTTTTCTCCATGCATTTCCACAAGCAATTGCTCAAAACACCCAGAGCGTTAAGAGTTGACAATAAGATCCCTGAAGAAGCGACGAACACATAAATAAAACCCCGGACTGTGCTCTAACAAGATGCCCAACTCCGGCAAATACGTGTTATTAGAAGCACCAGGAATAGCTGATAAAATTTTAAACAGTGACATTTAACTCCAGTGTGGTCTGACTGAGCAATACTGGGAGAAAGATTCTGGGTGAGACTTGAGAAAGTATCTCAATGAATAGGAGCAAACACTCGTCCACCCCTTCCCGATAATCCCCTCCTTACCCTTGTTAAGTCCCAGTTAAATCCCCATCAGGAGAACAATCAAAGCAGTGAGAAAATAAAGGCCTGTTGAGATGTGGTGAGAGGAGGAGTGAACAGGGGGCATTTCTCCACCCCACTCCTCAGCTGCTCTGGGCAACAGAGCCTCCTGACCAACCAGTTCTCAGGAGCAACAGGAAATACCATAGAACCATAGAATGGTTTGGGTTGGAAGGGACCTTAAAAATCATCAAGTTCTGACCCCCATGCAGTGGGCAGGGACACCTCCCACCAGACCAGGCTGCTCCAAGCCCCATCCAGCATGGCCTTGAACACCTCCAGGGATGGGGCATCCACAACTGCCCTGGGCAACCTGTTCCAGTGTCTCACCACCCTCACACTAAAGAATTTCTTCCTAAAATCTAATGTAAATATCTCCTCTTTCAGTTTAAAAGCATTACCCCTCAACCCTATGGCTCCACTCCTTGATAAAGAGTCCCTCCCCATCTTCCCTGCAGGCCACCTGGAGGTCATGGAAGGGGCTCTAAGGTCTCCTCAGAGCATTCTCTTCTCCAGGCTGAACAACCCCAACTCTCTCTGTCTTCATAGAAGAGATGCTCCAGCCCTCTGATCATCTTCGTGGCCATTCGTTGGACTTGTTCCACCAGGTCCATGCCCTTCCCACGCTGAGGACTCCAAAGCTGGACACAGGTGGGGGTCTCACCTCCCTCAACTTGCTGGCCACATGTTGGATACAGACCAGGATCTGGCTGGCTTTCTGGACTGCCAGCACACATTGCCAACTCATGTTGAGCTTCTCATCCACCAACACCCCCACATCTTTCTCCACAGGGCTGGCTGCAAAAGTACCAGGTGCTCAGGCTGGACTCCATAAACCCCTCCGTGATGGAAGGTGACCTGGCAAGATGATGTGGCTGTTGCCTGCAGTGGTAAACCAATGTTGAGGGCAAAGATCCAAGCACTTGGGGAAACTGGCACAGCATGGACACGTGCAATAAAGCTACCAGGGCTTGACCTTGACACATTCCCACTGCCCACTGAGCATCCCCGATGTCCCTGACCTACACTAATTCACAAACTGTGACCTGGAGGTCCCCGTGACCATTCCTGTCCTGATTCAAAGACACCTTCGCAACCATCTTCCACGAGGTTCAGGAACTATGATGTTACCCAAGGCCTTCAGCCCACTTGCATTAAAGTCAAACATCAGGAAAAATGTTATGAACCAGATGGAGGGTCATAGAATAGTTTGGGTCAGAAGGAACCTTAAAGATCAAGTTCCAACACCCGTTGCTGTGGGCAGAGAATGTGCATGATGTGCAGATTATATTAAAAGCATTAGTACTGAGAGAAGTAAAGGGTATGTTTTCTGCTGAAATCTACAGGATCAGTTAGGCTGTGGTGGGTGAATTTTATAAAAAGTTATAGGTGCTGCCAGTATGGCCATTTGAGTGTCTTGATATAAATGAGGACATTCAGAGAGATGCACAGAGAAGAATGAGGAACATGGTATTACCTGGATCACAATCATCCCACACAGGTCCTTCCTATTACAAATTAAGCCTTGGAAAGCAAGACATTTTCTTTCTTCAATATTTTCTCACATTCCAGGTTTATTCAAAGGACATCATTCTGCAGGCATGTATCTCACAGGTCTTAAGACTGATAAAACACTAGGAATAATGTGATAATCCTAGCAAATGAAGACATGGCTAAAATGGTACCAGAGTGACTTTTTGTTTGGCTTTCAATAAAATTTTGGACATTTCAATCTGATTTTTAACAAGCCATTAATCCCAAGAGCATTTGGATCAGTCCATTAAAGGAACAAAACCTGGCAAGATGCAAGCAGCAGACTACACTTGGTTTCTGGAATTGATGGCAAAAGCTGCTGGGGAAGTATCTGTACACCTGAAAAATGTTACATCGGTGACGAATGGAATTTTGTGCTTTAATACTTTGCTTGAAAAGTCTCTTTATCCAACATGAAGTCAGCAAATCTCTGCTGGAGCTCCTTTTCTCTCTCCTGCTGTCGCTGCACATCTTCCTTCAGACACTGAAAGGAAAATATAATTAAGCAACCAGTCAGTTTTTCCAGTAACCACACCCATGAATATCTTTAGCAAAAGCTGTATTTTACTTCCTCCAGAGGAAGGGGTCGGAACTGAGGCAGTTGTGCTAAAATTACTGATTTTAAATATAAATGCAGAACTGAGCAATTAAGTAGAACATCAAGAATCACCATTAGCGTACTTCAAACACAAGGTATCTTGTCCTGGTGTTTTGACAGCAGTTGTTATCAAATGCTTCAAAAAGAGAGATTTCAAGTTGGAAACTTGCCACGAGGTGCACATTGTATTTAACTGCTATTTCTCTTCCCTGAGTTTGTTCAAAACCTTTTTTGGGTACCCTTTCCTAATTAACTCAGTGTTGGGCAGCACCACCTTCCACAGGCCTTCACCCATTAACTGCACAGGGCATGAAGGAGAACTACTGCTTCTTCTAGAACTGTCAGCTCCTAGTTCATCCCACCTCCCTTCACTCCTTCAGAAGAGATGGCAAATGAATACCAAGGATCAGCTCCGAGCAAAGTGCCGTTTACTAAACCCAGGTGCTATTAAAAGCTAATCAATCTATTTAATACTTTTATTAACTCAATGAACCACTTTGGAGTCTGTAAACATCTTTTCCCAGAGTGGGACATGACATCATTATGTCAGCATTTCTCGACTGTCTTCAGAAAGTCCATGTTGAGAACTGCTATGTTTTGTCTTTTTCATAGCAAGTGCTTGAGAAGGTTTGAGACTCAACGGAACCCTCTCCTCTGGAAGGAAAAAACAAAAGTGAAAGATAAATTGTGCTCAGATGAGTACTTATTTCTTGGAAAGCAAGCCTGGCTCAAGGTCAGAGTCTCGGTTGCGCATTGCCTTGTTAGCTGGATAAAGCAGAGAATATCCTGAAGATATTTAAACTAAGAACAATATCTCTGAGTCGTGATTTTCAGGTATCTCAGCGTACCTGGTTTCTGCTAGTTCTGGGAGGCAGTTAAGGCTGCTTAAGAGAAAGAGATATGTTCCTCCTGAAAGCCATGGCAACCAGTTAGAGGCCAGTAAGGCAGGTGTTGCTGTTCAGAAGCAATGGTTCAGAGCACGGGAAAATGCTTTTAGCCAGCAACAGGACTGCAAGGCAATGGGTCTTAGCTCTGAGGATGGCTTATAAGTATACGGTTTTTTTGACTTTTAAAGGAAGCAGGAATCTTAACACAAGTTGCAGATCTACCCTGTGTTCTAACAGTAATTAAAAACAAAACGAGCCAAGTTAGGATAGATCTGGAACTTCTGCCAATATGCACTCTGTAAGATTAATAAAATAAACCCCACGAGGAAATAAAATAAAAACAAAGTTAAAGAACACACTAGTAGATTAGTCCCAGCTTGTCATATGTTGCAGAATCTTTGACACTGAAGTGAACGGCAGAAGAATTTGGCAGTAGCCAAAAGTATAATTTAAAAAGACCGTTAAAAACTTGATGCAAACTCAGGCTGTGAACCTCAGAGCCCGTGCACTGTCAAAACATCTTTTCCATGAAGTGCTTGTATTTGACCTAAGGGCAAATTACATCTAGGAATCTCACCTCCAGTCTCCGTGGGATTGCAGCATCTTCATGTTTCTTCAGTTCCTCAAAAGTACGTAGCTCCAGATGTGCCTGTTCGATTTGGTCCCACAAATCGTTCAACTGTTTGATGAGGCCCATTGCTCGAGACTGATAACCACCAAGCAAGATCTTCAGCTTCTTCTCCATCTTGGCAGCCCTCTTTGCTTCAGTTGTCATGTGACCTCTGTTTATCTGTCAGAAGGAATGCACAAATTGTTTTATTTATCCAGAAATCAAAAGTATTTTTCCTTAAAAGTAAAGATGTATTTGTGGGACTGTATAGAGGTCACGTAGGTCTTTTCCAACTTAAGAGGTTCTATGATTTTAAAGGTCCCTTCCAACCTTCCCACTGATTACTGGGACCCCAAAGGTCCCATGATTATGAGTCTTGGTGTCCGTAAGCATCTTGATTGCAAATAAATGAAACTGGTTTTCTCTTAAAACAAAGTATCATGTATCTATAAGATCTCCCATTCTCCTTTACTACATTGCTATAACGTTGCAACATCGTTCCCACCCATGGCCCAAAACCTGGAGATCCCTGATGACCTGTCAAGTAACACTGCTTTTGCCCAGGGCTTTTCCCGTGTGGATCTCAAGGCAAGAAATTAAGATCATAGAATGGTTAGAGTTGGAAGGGACCTTAAAGATCATCCAGTTCCAACCCCCAATACTTAATAACCCTTTCAGTATAAAATTTTTTCCTAAATCACCTACCTTTACCTTGTTTCTCTTCTTGCTTTGCTGGTGAACTTTCTTAAATACAATGGAATTACCACTGAATGGTAATCACAAAATGGTTTGGGTTGGAAGGGATCATCCAGTTCCAACCCCCCTGCCATGGGCAGGGACACCTCGCACCAGACCAGGTTGCTCAAAGCCCCATCCAGCCTGGCCTTGAACCCCTCCAGGGATGGGGCATCTACAGCTTCTCTGGGCAACCTGGGCCAGGGTCTCACCACCCTCAGAGTGAAAATTTTCTTTCTGATATCTAGTCTAATCTAAATCTACTCTTCAAAGCTTTTGTCTTCTTTGAACCCTACAATTACCCAAGACAACACCTTTTACCAATGAAAATAAACTCCCTTGGGAAGGAACTGTTTCCCAATTTGTCTCATCTGGAGAACCCCAGCCACTAGGACCAGTGCAGCCATCACTGCCTTATGCATCAAACAACCACAAAGGGCATTTCACCAACCTTTCAACTGTCCAACTTTATTAAAGTACACTCTCTTATACAGCTGCACGTTTCATAAAATGCCCTACACTCCCTAACAATTTATTCACTGGGTTAAAACGGTTTTAGTAGGTGGTGCAGAGATAAACAAAGTGAATGGTCAGGGGAGCAAACTGTTAATGGGTGAGTGAAAGAGAAATTTGACTTTCTGAGCTGTCTAGTTTGCTCCTGGGGAGAGAAATGCAGACTGCTATGCTTTTCAGATTCTGTTTGCAATGTAGACTTAAGCTATGCCCAAGGTGCTTTAAGCATACAGAAAGGCGCCTCTTTTTCAATATTTATATAAATCTAGAGAAAATTAAATAAATAGATTAGGGATTTGTGAGGATACTCTCTGATGGAAAAGTATGAAAGCTTTAAATGTCTTCACTGGTAAATAATATGCTATTACTGCAACAACAAATACAGCTGTGTGGTAAATGAACTATTTTCCAATTACTGGTTCTTGGATGAAAAACCTGTGTTGAGAGCTGCTGACATTTAGAGATCATGGAATAGATGGATGCACAGGCAAACAGAATTTTGCCTTTAACAGAAGTCTAATGTAACAAAGACCAATTGTCCCGTCTTGTTTCACAGCTGAGTCTGGAGCTTGGATTGAAATGAAGCTTCAATCAGAACGTCACTTTTCTCAAAGAGGTTAAAAAAGACAATTTAGAAAAGTTCCATTATTCTGCTGACCCAAGTGAAGATCTGTCATCAACCTAATTTTCCAGTAAGATGTTAAACAGAGGACACGAAGTGCCATTATAAGCCCTATCTCCACCATAAAGCAAAAATAAAAAAGAGCCTGGATCAGGGCAGTGTGGTCAGAAGTCCTGAATTATCTGCCTGTCCCCAGTAGAAGTGGCAGGACTGGGCTGCTCTCGCACTTGAACGCGCTTCAGCTGGGATTCACTTTGCCTGGCTTTAGACACCAACATCTGTGCTTGTCACCCAAGGTCCTTCCATAATCGAGAGAGAAACTGGCAACTCCAGGACATGGCTCTCCTGCTCCAGGGCTCAGAACAAGGCCAAGCAGCCCAGTGAAGTGCTCTCTGCTGAGAAGGGAGCACAGACCGTTTGCTCCCACACTCTTACCTGAGCTCAGGCAGATGAATCCCACCCTAAGCGTGTACTATTTTCATGTATGAGATCTAATAAAACATTTTTTTCCTCTAAGAAAAACCAAAGTCAGTTCAAATCTAGTGCTTATTATAGTATCAGCCACTGATTGTTTAATTGAAACTAAATTTCAATGGAAACTTCAGTTTCTTCAAGTTTTCAGACAACAAGAACTGGACTTACTATTTCTGAGTTCTTCTAGATACATATTCTTACTTTTGACAACCTAAGAAGCTCTAGTAGTTTACTCCTATTCAGCTCTTGCTCTTCCACTTAGTACCTTGTCTCTCTTGGATTACCACAGGTCTCACTGTTGTAAAAAGAAAAATAAGAAAAGAGGGGGGAAAAAAAAGGAAAAAAAAAATCTAAGCCCAGAAATAACAGCCTTTTCTTCCTTCTGTGCTTATAGAGAGAAATGTGAACACTCACCACCTTTCCTCTTCCCTCCCAACTCCAAGATTTTAGGACCTACTAGGAAAAGGTCAAAAGGAGGTCTCAGCTTTTGTAACAAAAACTATTTATTAAAAATTGCTGACTGCTGCATTAATGCCAACAACTGCACATAATTTTAGTTCAAGCTTCGTAAAATTTTAAGGCTCAGATACCAAGCTAAAAATTCCAAGCAGTTATGAAAAGGTGTGTTTAAACAGTAGTCTACATTATTTGCTTAAAGCTAAGAAATAGATTTCAGTAAAATCTGACAACCATTTCCCCCCTGAACCAGGCAGAAAATGTAAAGACATTTGAAAGATTTCTCCACTTAGTTATTTATTTTGTACCGCTCCTTGGCCAACTTTGGTTCCGCTGACTTTTGTACCAGCTACAGCAAAACGAGAACGGCGTGTACAGACATGGGGTAAAATGATCTATGATGTTAGGGCAAGTGTGAGAGCCTCATTCCATCCCAAATCTCTTATGTAAAAGCCTTCCCTCGTGCCTACCACAGTTGTGCTCAGTTTTTAATCCCCAACTAGAGATCCAAGGAAGAGAAACCAAAACAGAGCAAGAGACATAACAATCAGAGGTTCATAAAACACGACCTAGAAAAGCGAGACTGGCTGAGAAAAAACAGGAAGTATTTTTGTTTGGTTTTATCTCCACCTAACAAAAATAGAGAAAATGAAGAAATACACAACAGCATGTTTTAAATATCCCAAAGATCATGGTGAAAAATTAGTCTGTCCACTCGGAAAGGAAGAGGGATTTGAACTTGGCAAGGAAATTTTAGATAGGAGGTTAGTTGTAAGGTTTAACTAAGGACAACAAAGAACGGGGGAAAGACTGCTTATGAGAGCAAATATCCACAGGGAAAGGCTTAAGAAAAACCAGCCCTGAGGAAGGAAGGACTCAAGTGCCTTCAAAACTGCATGTTCACAATTCCTCATCTCACTAAGTCTACTGAGGACACCCCTCCTTGGTTCAAAGGGCTGTTTTTCCCTGTACTGCCTGTTCTGTTTTCCTTCCATTAAATGTGAAGCTTCTGGTAATCCCTGAACAGCGTTAAGCTCTCTCGTTTTCTAGTTGATCTTCTTAATCATGCCTGATGGATAAAAAACATGGAAGAAAAACTGCTGTGTGTTCTTACCAAAGCCATAGTCAAAAGTAAAACAACTTGTTCCGTGACCTTGAAGAATCAACATACCATCATAAAGCTGCTTCGCTTGTGCGGAGAAATCCTCTGCCAGCTTCAGCTACGCTGGCTGAATAGGTTACTCTTGGAACCTATATAGGGCTACTCCAAACATTACTATAATTTCCTTCCTCACCTCAGACCCACGAGCAGCCCTCCCATACTCAATTCTGCTGGCAGGAGCTGGATGAACTTCATTTAAATAGTAGAGGTTGTGAACTTGCCTCGTTTCGGCTCAGTCAGAGCAGCTGGAAAGAGACAAGGCGGACTGAGATGACAACCTTCTGCTCCCACACCAGGTTACACCCAAGAGCTTTCACCAGCACTTCAAACCACCCCAGAGACAACAACCACTAACACTACGGCATCCTCTGTGCCTGTTCGGGTGATCTGCGCTTAAAAGTTTGAAGGCACACTCTACAATAGCACATTTTTCAACAAAAATTCATTTATTGCTCGATTTAGAAAGGTTTTCCTGTTTCTACACTCTTAGACAGAGCTCTCCCATTTTGTCCTGCAACACTATTTCATCTGTCTACAGTTTAACCAGGCAAAACTCTCTGTAGAGCCTCTCTTGCCCACGAGTTAGTAAAAGATAACAATCAAAAAGGGGACAGAGCACATAAATTCTCAAGAAATGACAAAGTAGGATTTGAAACTAATTGAGATCACACAAAGTTTTTCGTGGAAAGGTTCAGTCATGGGTTACCCTCAAATTAAGGCACTGCTGATGGGCAACTGCACCCTCTGCAACTCAAACTAGAGCCAGTGTTCAAAGCTTGCATGAGAACCTAAAGTTACCTTTCCCCAATTTAACAGGGAAGCCTCAATGTAAACTCCTGTGTTGAACTTTATTATGTAGATCATGTATCACTACGATTTCCTGATGCCTGCAGAAGGCTCTTCTCTCTGCTCACAGCTAAAACTAATCACCCAAGAGCAATGTGAACTATGTTTCCGAAATTATGATGACTTGCCTTCAAATGTCATAACACGAGCTGGTAGGTCTGTGGAGTAAAGATAGCACAGGGTACATCAAGAGCAAGTTTTCCCACAGAAGTTAATAGGATCCAACTATCTAGGTCCAGGATAATCCAGAAAGTTACTTGCTAAATTAGCAGTCACTGCTGACCTACAATGATGACATCAAAGCCCACTTTGAATGTTTTTATTTGGGAGTCGCTTCTAACACTGGCAGCGTTATCAGTGAACCCAGCTATCACAACAGACACACATCTAGAAAAGCACAGTTTAAGAAAAACAAGTAATTTATTTTTACTAAGCTTTTCTGAAAACTCTCTAACTCCCTGAGAAAAAATAAAAATTAAAGATCACAGACAGCAACAACTACCTCAGGCTAAAAGCTTTGATTAACTGTAAGCAAACGTCGGTTACTGCTGTGTCTGAGGAGATAATACTGCAGGGAGCACGGTGTAATTACCTTCAAAAACTCCGAGTGCAAACCCAGAGTTCTTGGACTGGTCTTTTCCAGAGAAGAGGCTAAAGATCTTGTGGAAGCTCAGGCAGCAAACAAGTTAGGAAACAGCCTGGCTCCCTCTCAATACAGAGCAGAAGCCCCGCGATGAGCTCACAGCTGTCAGTGGGGCTTTATTCCAGCAGCTTCTATTACACAAGTATAAATGAAATCAGTTATTTTGTGAGCAGCAAATCACACCAGTCCGACATTCACAGGTTCTGACGCCGCTTCACGTTGGGACATGCTTTAAAGACCAACAGGTCTGCAGATGAGGCAGCTTCCAGAGAAAAGACCACATCCATTTATACTTTTCTCCGTCCAAACACAACGTGATCGTTAGCAATGGTGTGCAAAAAAGAGCTTTGTCAACGCTGAACTTTGTTTCAAAGCACATAAATTCCCACTATGAACGACCTTTCCAAACGTGAAACCTGATTTCACCAACCCCCACAGAGGAAATCAATGGTTTTAGACATGGAGGGGAAAAAACCTCCCACCAGACTAAGAGCAAGTGACCGACCAAAAAGTAACTGCTTTTTTAAAGTTTACTTTAAAAAAAAAAAAAAA
>VXBJ01006240.1:516158-578589 GCA_013400055.1 Nycticryphes semicollaris
AAGAACTGTACAGACAGAAGCAGCTGTTCTATGAAACAAAAAAATCACTTTTCATTTCCTTTTGCTTGCCCTTCTCCACACAACCTGGAAAGTCAACTCTGAATATTAACGGGTGAGCTCTATAAGCTCCATTGCAGGAAATACTGCTCTGATTTTAACTAACACACATTTTGTTGCTAGAAAAGGACTAGGGACATATGAAAATTCTTCTGTTGCCAGCTTAGTTTACCAAGTAACTTACAGTGAACTGAAAGGATGCATTTTGTTCTCACAACTCTTACTTCCCTGGCCCACAAAACTAAATAATGACCCTGATTTTATCTGTAAATGAAAAACTAAAGTATCTTTGCCAGTCTGGACTTGGGTGATTACATATATATATATTAAACATATATATACACGTGTAGGTATCTATATTAGAAATCTTCCCTTCCAACCAGATTTATATGGGCACCACAAATTTCCCTACCAGCAGTAGATACCTCACTACAAGCAGACCTATGTTTTATGAAAGTATATTGCCGAGGAAGTAATTCAGGTATCACAAAATTAGATGATTCCAGGGATACCAGAGAGAGGCAAATTAATTATTGTCCCTCAATGGTCAAGACAAACGAAGTAGGAGTACTCTAAGCTAGATCTTATACAGGTTCACTTTCAATTAGCCTCTATTTGTACATAGTGAGGAACTACTTAAGGCTATTTAGTTGTGACACCAAACAGTTCCCCAGCTTTAAGGGCTCAGCACAGCGTGCTCAGCACCGCTGCTAATCCTTCCCAAAGGAGCGCTACACATCAGGAAAAGCAAGGAGCATTTTACGAAGGGATTTTGGTAGGAAGATGTTCTAAAAACAAATGAACAAATAAAGCAAAATAAACAAGCCCCAGATGAGCGCACGGACATAGGAAAACTTCTTGGTTTGAATCTGATTTGAGACAAAGAGGGAATATTACCCAGAACGTAGAGAGCAAGCAGGAGCAAAGTTCTGCCCATCAGTTCAGAAAAAAAACTTCCAAAGACTCTGAAGAAAGTTTCCAGACAAAAACTAGTGAACTATGTAATAGTCTCTAAGGGAAGTGATAGAAACCCCAATTCTTGTTGCACTTCAAAACAAGCAGAGAAAGCATTCAGAGAGTGTTCCTAAGGGAACAATCTGACACCAGCGGGGCAGTGAAACTCATGATCTAACTGTATTTTCCATCTTTAAATTCTCCTGCTTAGAAATCTTCAGTATAACTTTTCATTTAACAGCAAACTGGAAGTACATACTGTTCAGTGTTTCTCATTTTAGGTATGTGATTCATTGGTCAGATACGGTCAAGGAGACAGATTTAAAATCTCCTTGTGTATCTTTAGAAGTGCTTTAAAGTAATATGGGATTTAGGGTGTAGAGATACCAGAGCTATTGTCAGAACCCAAGTCTCAGATAGCAGGAGTCTGCACACAACCCAGGACTTAGTGGCACATGATTTTGTCCTTTTCACTCATTTTTATTCCTGTAAGCGTCTGGTCAAAGGTTACTGGCACAACTTCACAGGTGAAACTCTGTGAAAGAGCCAACCACAGCACCGGGAGCCTGAACTGTCTCCCTGTCACTTGGCAGCAAAATGCAGCGTCTGTAGCTCCTTTAAATAAATGAACAACCCGAACCGGAACGCTTGGTACAGGGCTGCTGTTTAACTTGGGATTACAATGCAAAACAGGACCCAGTGCCCAGACAGCCCACTCATTTCATCCAGCAACAACCAATTCTGCCTGTTCAGTGCTTTTTAACCAGCTATGCCTTAAGATCAGTTGCCATAACCCAGCAGGGTCCCTACTAGCGCAGCTCCGTTGGATCAAGCTTGACAAGCATAATTTAACAACTTGATTTGCTGCTCCAAGGTACAAACTGGCTACCACTGTCCTATTTAGTCTGCATTATTTTGAAAAAAATTTATAATAAATGCTTAGTAATTATGGATTAACAAGCTACACAGGCACCAGAAGGTGAATATCCCACCTACTTAAAGTCTCAATGATTTAACACCAATTTCCAGAAACAGCAAAGCAGAATTTGGTAAATGTTGTGGTATTACAACTCCTACCCTTACTTAAAATGATAAGCAATCACAACACATTCAAAACTGTTATCTAGAGATAACATCTCCAGAGAAATACAGCATCCTCATCATTCTGCTAGAGTGCCTAGACTAACATTAGCTCACAGAAAAGAGAATGAGCACTTAAATTATACTTATAAAACCCTCTGTAGATCTCCCAACTAAATTCTGTGCAGGCCTGAATCCATCTTCTTTTTTTGCAATATTACAGGACCATGACATAAAGAGACATTAAGTCACTGGTAATTAGGCCATACAACCCTCACCTTCTTGAGATCCTCTTTGGAGAACTTCTCATAAGGATTTTGTTCCAAGTAAGCCATATGTTCTGCATTGTTGCTTCCGAATCCTGGGCCTTTCCCCTTCTTACCAGCAAATTGTTCTCCAAAAGGGTGGTGTAAAAGATCAAAATGAAGCATAGTAATCATCTCTTTCTTTATTAGCTCTTCGCTTTTCTGCAAGTCCGTTAGAGGTGGTTCCACATTTAAGGGTCTCAGTATCGTTTCATTAACCTGCCCAGGAATAAAAAGGTTCATAAACATCATATAAACCAAAGATAACACTAAGTTCAAATACCTACACCTGAATATGAATTTTATACATCAGTTAAACCATGCAGAACAGGTGCCAAAATCCCCTGTGGTGTGACACACAAATAGCAACCCAGCTGCAGTTCAATTTGTGCATATGAAATACCTGGTGACAATTTCCCTGTCAAAGTTTCCCACAACACTGAAACGAGCATCCTCAAATATTTAACTCTCTCATGATCTACCTAGATTTTATTTCCTCCTATACTGGTTAAAGCTTTTATTTCTTCTATTTTTTTGCCTTAAAAGCTAATTTTGTTTCCTTACTTCTGAGGGCCGTGGTAGATTCTTCTGAACAGCTTTGTGCATTCTCTTCAGTTCTTTGGCGCGCTCTGCATCTCGGAGAGCCTAGACAAACAAGCAGAGTGTTATTCCACCTACCGTAATACAACCAGATCCTTTCTACAAATATATGTGATGTAAAACCTGAGTGATTACTGCAGCAAAGATTCTTTAATGTATGAAGACTTCATGCTATAAAGCCAGAGCCAAACAAGAAGTCACTCTCTACATGATGGCATCACAATTTACTGCCTCTGAAGAGCACAGCGAACTCCAAGAGGAGAGAGATCCTAAAAAGTCACTTCCAGCCATCAAATTCTCATTCAACCTCAACCCCAGCAGACTTTGCTCTTTACAAATTTCTCCACATCAAGTTTGACGTCTGCTTTAACTCTTCAGACAGGAAATCTACCAGGAAAAGGCAGACTCTTAAATTTGCAGCCAGGACTCCATTTATACTCTCCTATGACACAAAAGTAACTACTTCACTAAAACGATACTTGTGAAAGTGTAAAAACAGGAGATTTCTCTTTACATCCCACTTTCAGGCAATATATAACACGAAAAGGCAGCGCTGTGAAACTTCACAAACTATGACCAAGATCTTCCACGTTCTAATCCCAGCCATGTCATGCCTTCACTTGGAAGGCAGGATGCTATTCTCTTGTATGCTATTACAACTCAAATACTTTTCTCTTTCTACACAAATAAATTGTTTTTATTTATGCAGAATTTTTATTAGTGTGTGTGTAGGCACGGGATATCCATATATATGTATGTAGTAGTTTCCTCCCTAAGCGGTACATGCTAGGAATCAAATTCTGGGAATAGCTTGTCACATTAGAAGATATCAAAGCATAGGATATTTTCATACTTTCTTCACTTGTCAAAGCAGTTGGTAAAAAAAATCCTGAACTCAAAAAAACCCAGTTTTTTTGAAGGTATACAAGAAAAACAGATTTGCATCACAACAATTAGGATAAGCACTAAGTGGAAAATAGGCTGCTGCTGTCAACAAAAAATGTAAAGTGTCTCTAATTACCTATTTAGGCAGCAGAATTTAAGCAAACCCTTTACCCAGCCTTCCTTGATTCAGAAACAAAACAAAACAAGCAGGGACCCATTCACAACTTGGCTGTCTAAGTAATCCTGAATCATATAAATCATACAAAAGGGATCAATTCACTGCATGGAGATTCTCATCTGTGTGCAACCAGCCTGCCTGAGTTTGTATAAACCTGTCACGTTTCACAGACAGTAACTTTTAACCTTGAGAGAATAACTTGAAACTGAAAAAAAGAAACCAAAAAACCCAAAACAGTATCACAATTCTCAGGTGTTTAAAAATCAGGCATAAATCTCTGCAGAAAAGTGCTTTTTGTTGTATTTTTATCTTCTGGGGGACAAATGCAGAAGGTAGGACATACACACTCTTAGAGACTTCATCATAGAAAATGCCCAACATAAATTAAGAAAAGTATTCAGAGGTAAAACTGATTTAGCCTCTATGTGCATATACTCTGATGGGAGCACAGAAAACTTTCTTATTTTGGAGAAGCAGTACTACTTCCACTAAACATGTCTGAAACTATGGAAACCACACGAAGAAAGTATTTTATTTTAAACAAAAGGCACTGCCTGCATCACAGACAGACTGACCTGCTTGCGGGCGTCTATGTCAGCTGTATCTTCTACAAAGGTTTCATCAACTTCGTGTTCCTCAAGTTCTTTTTCGGCATTTTCAGGTAAAACAATCTCAAAGTCATTCTTTGGAGCAGGAAGGGCCATGAGTCCAAGGCGCAGGTGTTCCCGAGATTCTCTCTCCTATTGAAATAACACCACGATTTAATGGTTCTGCTACAATTAAATTCCATTCAGCTACATTAACGAATATGAACAAGACACAATTAGCATCATCTGGCAATTTTAGGCTGTGACAAAGCCAACGGAAACGAAATCTTCTAAATCTGACATAAGGGCTAATCCAGGCTGGCCTACAGATCACCACCCCAGAGTTTATGGATTATTAAGTACACAAACTCTCTGAATCTAAAAACCAAACAAAAGGTTTTCTTAAAGACAGCTCGTGAAATCTTCATCAGGCTGAAATGCTCAAATAAAACAACAGGACGGCACCTTTGCCTCCCAGTACCTCCAGTACAACAGCAGATTCACATAAACACCTTCCAAGAAACTGAACATCTGTGAAAGTGTGTCCACGCTGACAATAGACACAGGGGTATTTGTAAGCCTAAACAGAACTTTTTTTCCCTTCCAGTGGCTCACAAATCTGGGGACTGTGACACAGTACAAAAATGAGACAAACAGCACCAGATCTGGAAACTGGTAGGAGTCCATCGGGAAACTGGAGCCTCAGTTTTCCTTCTATAGAAAGGCTAAGACAGAACCAAAGCAAGAATAAGAACATCAAATAAAACTTGTCCTTCAAGCTAAGAGGAAACATGAAATTCTGAACTTGAAGAGTTACTCTTGCAAGAACATCATGCCAAAAACCTGAAGTGGCTATCATTAGCTAGTCCAATAAGAGAAACAGCAATAGCTCTGGTGGGAGATATCCAAAGTCACAGTTAAGGCTGGAAAATCAGCCACATGAAAGGAGTTCCCAAGGTGCTACCTATTAGGTATATGCCCTTTTATACCATGTCTAATTGCCAGAGCACGTCTGTCTGAATCTCCAAGAATGAAAACATCTGTTGTCAGAGGTGATGAAAGAACCTGGATGGGACTCAGATTACTGGACATCTCAAAACCAAGCGCTCCTAATGGCAAAAATTCAATTCTTTTAACTCAATGTTGGCAACAGGACAGGCTGATGAAAAGGTCCTGTAGGTAAATCGGGAAGTCAAGATGATGAAGGATTCAAGAGCTGTGTAGGATTGCAAGAAAAATTAATCTTTGCTTGAGATCTATTTCCTGCTCAGCTTCAAAGATTCTTCAAGTAGGACTGAAACCTAATTAGGTCTTCCTTCACAAATAGCTGTAAAGTACTAAGTAGCAAGACTTCTATTCTTTCAAATAAAGATTTTATTTTATCAGGTGATGAGTACAAACCTGTAGGCAAGTGGCAGAAATAACACCTGCTGTAAGATAAAATTCCATTCAGGAGATAAGAAGTCAAAATCCTGAAAACTAAAACACTGACAACTATTTCCTAAGGACTTCTTACCATCTGTTTTGCGTAAGATGGGTCACTGTAATCTGCCATTCCCTCTTCTGGGTTGATGTTCAATTTATCACGCAGCGGAGTTCTACCAGGAGTTGTACCAACCACGGGTTTAGGAGTTAGTCCTCCACGAGGAGTTAAGCCTTCTGGTCCATGAGAAGGTGTTCTAGAGGAAGAGCAGACACAGTGATTATTATTTTTTCCTTGGGAGGCGGTGAAACCATAATAAGCAACTAGAAGAATCCAAAAAATAAATTGTTTAAACCTGGCAAGATGTGACCAAGTACCCGGCAAGCTGAAATCTACGCACATCATTATGTTAAAAGAAGTTTCAGGAACTACATCAACACAAACTCCCACTGCTACTTTGAGAGAAGAGATTATCTAGTCACCAGGCAGTATCCTGGGATACATTAATCAGGATCTAATTGCAAGCTCTGGCTTCCCTAACACCTGTGGCAAGTCATTCACTCTGAATTCATGCAGCTTAACAGCTGTCCCATCTTACAATTGAATCAATCACTCTGAAGATGCCTCTTTGCTTTCACCGATGTCTGAAGGAGTAATTACAACTTCTACAAAAAGCGTGTATCAAACTATTACAAATTTCATACCACCATATGAAAAAAGAGGTGTATTTAAATTAAATATTTGCTCTTTTGGCTTAAATTATACAATAATGGCTTTGCTTCACTACTTTGCCTCCTTAAAAAGTTATGGCTTCCCCTTATTTATTTTTAACCACTTAATGGATTTTTTTACCTCTCTGGATTTCCACAGTTAGAACATTTCTGCAAGCAAGCCAAGTTGATACACAGGTACCGTGTTTGCATGTGCAAATCTGAACTTCAGAAGCTAAAAAACCCACTACAAACAACCCCAAACAAACAACAAAAATACTATGTCTTTACATTTTTTAATATAAAATAACCCAAATGAATAGCCAGATCACTCCAGGCCAAATTCTACATTCACTCTGCACCGCACTGACGCCAGTAGATCTCCAGAAGAGGATTCATTTATGTAGATCCAATTATAAAAGCAGAGGTTTTTCACACAGCTTTTAAACAACAAAATAAAGCTGCTTTTGAAAAGCTGCCATAAAGGTCCTTTTTATTTCATTCTCCACTTTTCCTACTAGCACGATACAAGTAAAATTAGAACCTAAGTTGAAAAGAACTGACAGACAAAATGTACCAAGTGTAATATTTTTTAGCTGTACGATATTTACCATTTGTGGGATATCTATTTATTCAGGACCCACTGTAAGAGTTAAACCAGCAATTCCATACTATTTAGATTGGCAATAAAAGAAATATTTCATTTTGGATATATATGGCTTCTAAAATATTTACTCCAGCTTTTCAAAAATTCAATGTGGGTTTGGCTAAGGGACCTCCCACACCTTCAGCTCCGAGGCACAGCTTTGGAAAGGTTAGGATCTACATGCACAACGACACTCCCTCTTACTATTTATACTCCTGTATTACTTCAGTATAATTTATATCGCTCCAGACTGCAGAAGACCTGATTTTGGACCAAAACTCCAGTGAGCAGCACACCGTACAAATATAGATGAAGATGATGTGGCCGAGTTTGTGAAAGGCACAGAGAAGGAAAAGGTCGTACAACAAGGGCGTGAAATAAAAAGGGGTTAAAATTCCTTTTTGAAGAACTGATCACAACCTACTATTTCATACATTACAATCCACTCCCTTCACCCACCTTGGCTTGCCCAGCCAAGCACCCAGTAGAAGAAGAGTCTGCTTTACCTGAAGGGTGTGGAAAGCACAGTATTTGGAGTCTGAACAACCTGTTTCTGCGGTGTTACTCCCGAAAAGTCACTTTCATGCAAGGGAGTGTTAAGACCCCCCTTCAGGGGGGTATCCACGTTAGTGAGAGCCATCAAATTCTGTGCTTCCTGTAGAACAGACAACACAGGCAGTGCATCACTAACACTCCCAGAGTCACACTCGATTATACATGTTTAACAGATTTAGTGGCGCTAAGAGCTGAGGAGTTACTTAAATATCAAGCAGTCTGTGGAAAATATTTAACACTTCTTAACTCCCATACGCTGGTACTTATAAACCTTACTATTCCACTGGAAGGGATTTGAGTCTTCACTTTCAGTAATACATGTTATAAATTGGAATTGCAAAAACGACTGTGTTACTTAATGTTTCAACTTCATTCAGTTTGCCAGACTCCACAAATCCGCAAGATTTATTAGTGACTGAATACTAAGGTCATCCGAAGGATCCTGATTTTCAGAGGGAACAGCACACGTCTACTCTGAAATCCAACTTCAGTGAAATTTATCCAAATTGCACTTTAAAGGGAACTTTCCAACAGAGATGGCCACCATTCAGATTTCTGGTCCATGACTCAAATCAGGACTTTTTGTGAATACCTTCCTACTTATTTTTTCCCCCCCTTTTTAAAATGAACAATTAAGACACTGTGAAAATGAGCTGAGATAATGAAACTACTGCATATAGCAATTATCTTCATCGAATACCACTAATCCATCTACAGAACTGTGTATATGCACAACACTGCAATACATGTGATGTCAGAGTACTCCACGTGAAAGCGAACGTGACCATTCCCACAAACACTGCACAGAGACCGGTCACGATCTGTGGGGTCGGGAACTTTCTCTTTTCTCTGTTAAACTGTTAAAACACAACTCATTATCAATACAGGGAGTTGTTTTTTGGTTTGGGGTGGGGTTTTTGGGGAGGTGGAGTCTTGTTTGTTTGTTTTACACACTAACTGCACTGATTTAATTTAGTCAATTCCCCACACTCACCAGTTTTAGAAAGAGCCCTGACACTCACAATCAGCACAACACAAATATAATTCAGAGGCTGCAAAGGCAGTTTTAGACAACTTTTGTCTTAAGTGGTTTTAAGCCGATAATAAAGTAGGAAAATATTCTTGCGTTGTCGCAGTTAATTACTACCTGTTAATTGGAGTAAAAGCTGAACAGCAAAACTAAGTAGACAACAATAAAAGACTGTTTTAAGGACAAGAAGACCATATACACCTTCAACGCTGAGAAATACCCAGGACAAGGGAAAATTACACAAGACACCAGAAGAATGGTTAATGATAAAACTTGTTGTGTAATACATGATATAAACCCCCCCAAAACTATCCCAGTGTTTTCAAATATCATGACAACTGATCAGATAGAAGTGGGTCTGCTTCTATGCCTTTAAGTGTGTCCTGGAGATCATGTCTCAGTTCAAAGCCCCATTACTGCACGTTATCTAAGGAATGTTTCTATGGTACTTACACCTTCTACTCAGCTGTCTACTGCACTAGCACTAAAAGTTTATACTCTACCTGCAGGATCCTGTCTTGTGCTGCTGGAGTTTTGGGAGTCCTTAGAGCTATGCTGTTGTTGGTCACATTATATTCCGAGAGAAGAGTGCTGGAAGCCGAGTTTGTAATTCCAGATTCCTCAGCAGTCTGGCGTGCAATCTCACTTGCCTGGCCAACTTTTACAACTTCTTCAAGTTCGATATCAGAGATCTTTAAAAGAGAAAAATCCAAGGCATTAGAAGATAAAATACAACCACGAGATTCACTTGATAAAACAGAAATCATTGATTGGCACTGGCCTTATAAATCATTTATTGACCAATGAACAGCTTACCTGCGGAGCTGGAAGCACTAGTTTACTTCTTTTTTTGGTGAATTCTGATACTCCACTGGTCTGTAGAATAGCTGAAGGCAAGTCTAACTCTTTTTTGCGTTTCATATGTTGTTTGTCCTTTTTGCGCTCTCTTCCCTCCCTTTCACTGTTATTATGGGTGAGAAAATCAGTTTAGAACACAGACAACAGCTACAAAGTAAACAAACAAGCAAAGAGCAGAAAGCCTGCACCCTCATCAAAAATTGCACGCTGGAAGAAAACACGTTGTGGGAAGAGTGAACCACCTTGTGGTGTGGAAGGGATTGCACATGACCTGCGGATCTTGCAGCAGAACCTAGAACAAGGCTGTGTAATGCCTTTAAATTCCACAATTAGGCAACAGGCAGCTACTTCAGCTACAATCAGCTGGGTCACAGGAGTAAGAAAAAAATGTCAGTCCAAGAATTTAGACAGCAAGCATCAGAGGATGTGAACAGTCCTATTTCCTCTAGGAGTTGCTAAGGGAAGACCAAAATTTTCTGTGGGGTACATGAACCAAGTTCTCTTCAGGATTTAATGAAAATGGTATTTTCTTCAACCACCAATGAAGTCAACCTCTGAAACATAATATAGTGTTCCGTGGCAGTTTGAAGCTCCTGCCAAACCCTCTGAACCAAGAACCATACAGTAGGAATTAATTAGATGCCAAGCTAATAAACCAAATCATATATAAACTGGACCCACCCTCTCAGTAAAAAGCAGTTGGCAGAAGTAGTGGGAAATGGAATTGTACAATGAGATATGTGTCACACTCTTGATTATGAAGACGGACATTTAGTTTCCCAACTGCGCTTTTTTTTGGGGGGGGGAAGAGGGAGAAATTAAGCATTGAAGGAGATTCTACTTAAGAACAATTCCATCAAAAAACTACTACAAGTAAAATCTACTCCTGTAAGCAATCTTAATAATGTTATGACTTGGAGAAAGGTCTGCAAACACATAAACAAATCTATCGCTAAAAGAAAACAAACCTCAAAAAACTCAAGAATTCTATTTACAGACTAAGAACGTGCCTGAGAAACTTCATTCTCATGGAAAAAGGGTTCAAGCAGACCTTTTAGAAAGGCAAAACATACAGGAGATTGAAAAGGCAGAAGCAACCTGCACTGCCATCTGTCCCATGGAAAACATAATTCCTGCCCACTTTATATTTATTTTATCTATATTATATATCAGACCTTTCCAGACTGATATATGTGTGTTGGATTTTTTTTTTTCAAATATACTGCTCCCTCCCTAGTATAACACCCACTTACGATCTTAATTCTCCATCCAAGTCTTGCTGACGTAACTTCCTGAAATCTGCATCCAGGGACTGGTAGTTTTCTTCCGATGTATCATAAAAACCAGGGGCAGGCTTCTTTTCAAATGGAATTTCTGCATTGTAATCCACACCTCTCTTCTTCTTTCTTTTCTTCTGGATCTCAATTCCAGCAGCCCGAAGTTCTCGTCTTTTCTGGAGAGCAGCAAGCCGTCTAAGAAAAAGCATCACTAAGTGATTTAAAGTGCACACCTGTAGGTGGCTCCTGTATCCCAAGATCTGGTAGTACCTTAATCAGCTGCTGCTGACATCGGGCCGCACATATTTAAACAACAAAAATGAAGCTCATCACAAATGACTACGTAAAAGTCTGATTCTGCAACGACTTTAGGCTGTGCCTGACTTCAAGTGCTGTAAATGCTCTGAAGTCAACAAAAGCAGTCCCAGTTATGAAACTAAGCATGAGCTTACCTAGCTTCTTCCAGTTGCTTCTCTCTCGCTTTTCTTTTGGCCTTCTTTCCCTGTGTATTAGCCAGACGAGCTCTGGCTTCAGACAGCATTTCAAGTTCATCTACAACAGTACAGACATAGTTGTGAATTTGCGCTTAGAAGATGGGAGTAAGGGAAAAAGTGACATTAAGATCAGAAAGTAATCCTTCGAAGCTAAATGAATCAACATTTTCCCAAGCGTTCTGTAGTATTTCTAAACTAGTTTTCTCCAAGTTGTTTCAAAATATTTTCCAAATCATTGGTCAGATGAAGACTTTAGGAAAAAAAATGCCTAATGTTGAAAATAATTCAACTAATATCTACAGCAAATCAAAGTATCTACATAAAGAGGCAAACCAACCACACTAACAAACTTATAATTTCATTTACATCTTTGTCCAAGGAGTATTATATTAGAGAATTTGTTGATTTCATTTACATCCAGACCCAAGAGTGCTGTATTTGTGAACCCATGACAGTTCAAAATCAGCACGGTTCCATGCATGGAATTTTAGCAATGTTCTTTTTTTTTTAATTATTCATATCATTGCTATATGCAAGGAAAAGAATCGTGTAGTCATCCTGTGCTTCAGCCTCATCTGGGAGGTAAGAGCTGATGGGAAAAGATAAGGATATAGAAATAAGAATGCAAACAAGCAGAGTAGTTGTCAAAGCAAGTAACAGTCAGTCGTGATAAGAGGTGATGAAGACAGATTAGAAGGAAGAAAACACACCAAGAAAAGGAAAAGAAAAGTGGAAAAGTGTAACTGACTGGCGAAATACAGAAAGAAGACAAAACCCATAAGAAAATAATCATCCAGAGCAAAGAAAAAAAAGACAAAAGAAACCCAGAGTACAGAGGCTGTGTAAAAAGCAAAACCAAAGAGATCCAATTTCTGTCAAAAAACAGTACACAAACTCCTATCGTACCTTCGTCCATGTCAATAGGATCTGGCCTGGCTGGTTTGGTTTCTGGATTTGGATCAATTTCTCCAGGTTTAAGTTTCCGAGGATCATCAGCAGTTTCTTCTTCATTGTCTCTCTGAGCAGCTTTGTCCCTAAAAAAATATTGTATGTATGTCCCAAACAGCTCTTAGTTTTTCCCCAGAATCATAATAACCATCCCTTAAATGTCCCCAAAGACTGATCAAAAAAATTAACCTTGCACTGTGTACCAGACATAAACCTGTTCCACAATTTGCAGAAAAGTTTCATGAACATGAATCTTAAATCAGACAAGATTACAATCACAATCTTAAATCAGACAAGAGAAAGAAAACAGCATAGTATTAAATTATAAATATAAAATATATTATAAAACACAGTGTTGACAAAGCTAATAGTAGGGAACTCTCCTTGGGTAATTTGTAGCAGTAAGGACAAAAATTCAGGCACTGTGGCAAAAAGACCAACTGAGTTCCTCATTATGCTTTTATACTCAACCAATCACACCTGAATTAAGAAATCTCAAAAAGCAAACCAGCAATTTCCTTCTCATGGCCTAAAGAAACCCTCTGTAGCATACAGGGATGATGGCTGCACATTCAGCCATTTCAGTCAGTTTTCTGTCATTTTTTCTTCTCTCTTACACATTCCCTCATGCTGATCAGCCAGCCAAAAAAATACCCAAATAAACCTAAAATGGAAGCTTATAACAAGCATCAATCTTGACATTCCTTTATCCAGAATGACCAGAAGCAGGAAAATATACACCTATCTCTATTCAAGCCTGCTCTCCAGGTTGCAGAAGCTTCTTCTTTCAAGTTAGACACATCAACTGAAAAGAAACAGAGCTTAAAGATTTGCTTATAAAAGAACATGCTTGACTTGAAGCCACTACACTTTAGCACCATGGAGAAATGGATGACACAGAGCTACAACAAACCCCATGGATTTTCCTGGTGTGCACCTCTAGCAAAACAGTAACTCACAGCAGAAATTCATAGTGTTCCAAACACTGTGCAGCAGTTCTCCCAATAATTGGGGCAATGGTTCTCCACTGGGTTGGCATCAGCTTAGCCAGGTGCAAGAGTTTCTCCTCCTCTTCCCGTGACCACTCCGTCTTTTTGATGCTCGGGTCCAGCCATTCATACCTGTGAAAAAGCGAAAAAATTAAGGATGACATCCACGCTCTTCATTTCATTTGTCTTGAATTAACTCGGAACAGTGTTTATCCAAATCATCACAATGAGACTTCAAAACCCTGACGTGCAAATTTCATAGTTTCAAGTTTTTCTCTGCACAAAAATACTCTAGACTATTTTTATGACATATGTATTTGAGGTTTAAAATGTATTATTTATCCACTGCTTTCCATACAGATATTGTCTCTTCTTCCTTTCCACGCCTTTAGTTTGGCAAAGTCAGGAGTCACAAGGATCTACAGAGCAATTTCTAAATGTTTATCCTCAAGCCAAACTCACACTAAGAAAGATTAGAAAATTCTCTGTAAGAGAGATTAATATCTTGAAATTTTACATCCTTAGCAATACCCCCTGATTAAAAATGTGTAACTATGGGGGGGAAAAAATCATGTATGCAATTTTAAATGATCCTGCATTTGCTAACACTGCAGTTACTGGCAAAGAGAACATTTGGCTACTTTTATTCAACTCATTTAACGTGACACAAAATAGGCACAATAGCTGAAATCAAACAATCTTAAGACTATTATTCTTCCTGTGGACATAAACTAATCTGTGGTAATTTTTAAATTGCCACTAATTGTGACTTTCATATTCCCAGACATGGCACTTCTCACTTACCATCTGGCTTTGCACTGCTTTGCTGATTTTCTATGCAACAAAGAAGCAATACGAGACCATTGGTTTTTGCCATATTTCATCACAGCTGCTTTCAGAATTTCATCCTTTAAAATAAAAAAAACAACAAACAAAACAACTGTTATGAATCACAAGAACTTGCAAAATAGAAAGTTTGAGCTCAAGCAGAGAAAAGGACGGTGCATTTCATCTAATGAGCTAATCTAGTGGAAACATCACAGCCCTGCTGCTTCTTTTCCACATTTATTCTCAAGATGAATAAGTATTTTTATTTCAAAGGCCAATGAATCAATAAAGATTAACCATCACGTTTCTTTTTCATTTATTGTAGCCAATTTCACAGACCCAACAGATCTTTCAACACCATTTTTAAAGGTGTTTTAAAGGTAAACACATTTGTTTAAAGGTTCTGTATGTCTTCCTTGAAGGACAGCAATAAAGAGGTAGGGAAGTGTTTGCTTGGTAATGACACAAAAATTGGTGAAAAGTAGAATTGATAGATACCTTTGGGTGGTTTGCTTTAAATAAGACCATAAAGTTATCTTACATTTTACTTGCATATTTTAATGAAAATGGAATGTTTACTCATCAATGGAATATGCTGTTAAAAAGGAAAGTACCACGAAAATAAAGGAACTTTATATTAAGTTTCTTTTTCACAAGTAAATCTTTAAACAGATCACTTTAATGTTCAGAATGTTAACATCCAAAAGTGCGCTTCCCAAAGCATATAAACTTCTGGAGAAAAAAAATTTAAAACGTAATGGATTCAGCTTGGGAGTCAGGTTGTTCATATATATATCAAAGTGTGCACTAAGATTTCATCAAAAGCTCGAAGTCCCATCAATCGTCCGTCAATCCACCCACGAATCCCTCTCTCCCCTTCCCCCAGGTAAATGAATGCATTATTTCTGGCTTCCTCACAGGTCAGAAAGCGGTATTTTAAATGCATCAAAGCTGTTCTTGTAGTCTTGTCAACCACAGATGTTCCTCTTCTGCATTCAGTAACCACTCATAGTCACGTTCAGAATCTGCTCAGCTGTACCATGCAGATGCTAGTCATCAAGGGCAGACACTCTAACACAGACATGTCTCAGAGCGCACAGAGCTTTAACTGTAAGCTGATGACAAGCTCTGGCCTGAGCTGCTACAGGAAACAATTAATGTAATTGCTACTTTAAAATAAATAATAAATTCTCTCTCTTGTTTTGAAAAATTTACTTGGTGTTATATGGCATCCAGGAGCCATACTGATGGCACTGGCAGGCATTTTTTTGCAGGCAATCATCATTTCACTAACGACCTGATATAAACTGGTTCCACTTCCTGTATTTTTAATGTTATGTGGATAGCATCAAAGTGAGCTATTTCTTCTCTGGTACTCCATAATGAGAAAAAAAAATTATGTATTTAGCCCACTGATGTTTCTCTTTAATAGTCACCAAAATTATCAGTTACAAAAGACTGTAAAAACAGGGTAGGCACACAGTGTTTCTTCCTACGCTCCGCTGACCCTCAATTTAGCTGCCTCCTGGCACATCACTGATATGTCACAAGTGGTTAAAAGCACATGCAGCACATGGTACATTTATTTTCTATTATTTTTCCTCACTGCTTTCTGGAACTACATACATGCCTAGCATTTGCAGTATACAGTGCAGAGTTCCAGATTTTACACAGTGTTGGATACTTTATTTTGCTTTAAACACATCATTAATAAAACCAACATGCTTGATTTCTTGTGTTATTATTCCACTTTCCACAATCACTTGCAGTGCTGAAAATATGGGGGGGGAGAGAGGCTTTTATGCTCTTTTTTGGAATGCCACATACGTTTCTGAGTACAAAGCCCTATAGGCTGAAGATGAAGAGCCCATAGCCGTCTTCATCATTGCTGTATTTGGAAGGGTCTTCTAGGGCAAGATATTCCAGGTCCTTCATATTCCTAGAGGCTAAGAACGCTGCCTATGCAGTTTAAGGCACACTCCAGGCTGCAGAAGGCACACGTCCGAGGGCGACACGACCCACGCATCCTCTCCAGCCGTTGTAGGGACAGTTTCTGCAAGCGGCAGGGACAGGACACGCGAAGGGCTGAGTTCCGTGTCCTCTCCAACATGTAACCTCCGAGGGAAAATACCACCCATCTGACCTCTGCGCACCAGGGCAGGGGAACGAGGCGGGAAGTCCAGGCTGCTGAGGAATCAAGCCCACCACAGCCACAGTACCTGTAGAGGCCTAACCCTCTACAGAGAACCCAGAAATATCCCAATCTCCCTCCTCACTGTTATAAGACAATCTACTACGCGAACCCCCTGGGCATGCGCACCACGACCCCTCCGCTGGCGCCTGCGCAGTAGCGCGGGACACCCCCCAGCCGCTGAGGCCGCAGCCTTTGGCCGGGGAGGGGGGGGGAATGGGAGGAAGGGCGGCGACGATATTAAAGCGATGAGGGTCTTACCTCGGTGTTCCGCCATACACCGCCTTTAATCATAATCCGCGGCATCTTGGCGACGAAAGGACTGGGAACCCAGCAGAGGAAAAACGGTGAAAGGATGGAAACGCCGCTCGCCTCAGCGGGGCCAGCCCCGACCCCGCGCAGGCGCCCTTTGCCGTCGGGGAGGGCTGTCTGCGCATGCGCAAGGAGGCCTGGGAAGGGCGGGTGCGCCGCACTGCGCATGCGTGGGCTCCGTACCGACTCTGGCGGGACGCTGTAGTCACTAGCGCCTCCTTTCGGTCGGAGGTCGCACGGCAGAGGGGCTCGAGGCCTGCCCTTAAAACCGTTAAATTCGGTGAATTCCATCAAAATTCCCTAGCACACACAAAGCGGGAAGGAAGGGGACGGCGGAATAAAATCCGATTTTGCCAACGTCACACTTACAGCGTGGTAATTTGGGGAATAAACGCGCGTTTACTGCAGCCCAAATGGAAACTAAGGTAGCAGTGTATAGTATATAAAAACTGACATGTTTCCTTCCTTCTGTTGTAGATAAATCTAGGTGGAAATAGACCAGATTGCAGCATGGTCCAATCCACTTATATTCCCTAACTTCACCCCATGTTCAACTTTCATTCCTTTGTTATTAAGTGCCTCACAGATAAAGTAACACCCATTTGCTCAAGTTGCTTGTTGTTGCTGTGATTTCCTCTTGCATTTCACTGTTTTGCCCAATTTTTTTTTGGTTGAAAGAGAAAACTTCATGATATGATTTAGGAAGGGCTTTGCTTTTTGTTAAAAGTCCACAAGAATAAAAAATAATACACTTCCAGCTAGCAAAAATATAAAAAAAATAAAATCAAGAATGGCCCATGTGCTTATTTTAAAACAAGGATGTCTTTATATTTAAATTCCTCTGTCTCGACAGACTGAGAATCCTTTCCAACCCCCAAAAGGGCAACACGAGACGTAAGGAAAAGAGTGGAACCTCACCAGTCACGAAACACTTTATTTATTTATTTTTATTACAGGCAACCACTTTTACAACCTCAATCAAGCTCCATCCCAAAATGTCTTCTGTTGTTCTTGGCTGTTCACAGACTGTTTTAAAAATTTATTTTAATTAACTTACCCTCTTTAAACAGGACTTCCATCCTCATCGTTTGACACTGTACTTTTAAACAACTCTCCTCTACTAGATTTCGCTTTCCTAGTCTTATCCAATATCCAGATTTATAATTCACATTTTTGTTCCCTCTTTTTACCTGTTCTTAGGACTTTTTCTTCAAATAAACGATCAGAATCACACAGTAATGCAGGTAAAAATTCTTCCACGCTCATATAACTGTGTTAATATTTCCCAGAAATGCTTTTCTTTACTCAGAGCAAGATAAAGTCCTCCTTTCTCACGAGTGTATTTGGTGGTTCGCTTGGTTATTCCAAGATCTGAACCACTCATTCCCAAATGGGGACATCCCAACATGTAGCAACAACATCTGGAACTACCAGGATTCACAGTCACAGATAATTACCTGTCTGATTTTACTGCAGCTACAAATTAGATCACTTAAATACATGTATCTATTCATGATTTTTGATCCTCTTTTGGAAAATGGCCTTCCAAATCACAGAATTGCTGCTGGACTTCTGGAGGTTGCCTGGTCCAACCCCCTACGCAGTCTGGGCCACCCAGAGGTGGTGACCCAGGACCACATCCAGATGGCTTCTGAATCTCTTTTAAGAGCTATCTCCAAAGAGACTCCACCAACCTATGTGTATTTATAAAGAAAAGCATATCCGTCTGAGAGCAGTAAAAGGAGCAGTGCCAGGTTTATGTTTACAATCTCTACATTAAGCTATAGGTTCATTCTGCTGTTTCATGGACTTTGTCACTGTCTTCCCCCTCGCACAAGAGGGTGACACCACTGGTATCAATACTGCAGCCAGTGATGTCCACGTGGCGTTTCCAGCACCGCCTCAACTCCCTGAAACAAGCAAAGATTTGTCTCCATTTGACTACAGGGTGGAAGAAGCGTCTGTCTGTCTTCACCAAGCCAGGTAACAATGGCTGCTTGGCACAAGTGGTCCTTCTACACGGGATTTCAGATGCACAGTAGAGCTCTTTCACAAAAGCAATTTTACAGTTCAAGAAACCGCTAAAGTTCTCAATGCAACTAAGTAGTATTTGCAAAATGGTTAAATTAACAGAGAAGTTCTTTTAAAAAACTATGGTACTATTTTAAGAAACGAAACCCATAATAACTACCAGCCTGAGAAAAGGCATTTCCTACTAGAATACCACTAAACTTTGCCATAAACTTGATGAAGATTCTCAGTATCGTTAAGATATCTGATTAAGGACAATACCACTTCCGTCAGACTACTCAAAGAATTATCAAAAATACAGACAAGATAACTACCTAATAAACCCTTTATATACACACACAGAGAAAACATTTTCATATCCCAATTATCCAGTGATAACACAAACCATCTGTTTCTTTAATTTTGTGAGATACTATGTTGGTTTTTTCTATTACAAGTATTGCAAGAAAACCCGGGAGTGGGGAATGCAACTTTCAGCAGATGGCAAGTAGTGTTAAGCCTCCAAACACAATGACAATTTTTAAATGAAAAGTTACTACTAAACAATACAATATGCACTTCCTTCCCTCCCTTTAAACATTCTTTCAGCTATTAAGAAAAAATAAAGCTATTTTTTTCCATTAATTTTCTAGAAGAAAAAAAAGTGGCAGAGAGTAACTAAACTGGTGAACACTGACTAAATTGTAACTGACCTCATGGCATTGAGTACGGAGTGAAAAAAGCGCCTCAAAGACCTTCCCTAGCACGGCCTGCGCTAGAACTAACGATCTCAGAAGAACCTGGAGCAAACCAGTACCCTGAATTTCACTCTCTAGACACATCCATTACCAGCCACCATGCTGGGGGCAGCAGGGGAAGGTAAAGCCATGAGTGAATTCAGGGCATGCAAACCTCTCCAGAACCGAGTACCAACTCACAATTCCCAAACTTATGCTGCCGCTTATGCTTTTCCAAAAGTTTTCTGGTAGGCAGCGTCACGTTACACTTTCTACACTTGTACTTTTTGGTGTGTGTCTTCATGTGCTTTTGGAAAGCACGTTTATCTACCGTCGAAAATTTACACCTCCGGCAGCGCAGCTTTAAATGAGTCAGCAAGTGGCGCTTCAGGTGGCTGGAGGTGCGGAAAGCCACGGCGCAGCGATCGCACTTGAACGGCTTCTCCCCCGTATGAATTCTCAAGTGCGGCTTCAGGTTTCCATTGTGGGCTGTAGAATAGCCACACTCTTCGCACCGGTACGTTTTGATGGGCAGCTGCACTTGTTCGTAGAAGCAGCCAGCAGATGAGCATTCCTCACCAGAGTGCGAAGCCAGATGCTGTTTCAGGGACAGCCACTTGTTTGTCGAATAGTCGCAGCTCCTGCACTTGAGATGCTCCACGTTAAAATGCGTGATTTCGTGCCTTTTCAGGTGGCTGGAAGTACGGAACTTCTTGTGGCACACACTGCAGCTGTAAGGTTTCTCACCCGTGTGAGTTCTCACATGGAGTTCAAGGTTGCTTAAAATGTACGTAGCGTACTCGCACTCTGCACACTGATAGAATCGTGGCTGGCTTTGTTCTAGCAGATCATTTTCTCTGCCCCTCTGCACACCTGGCTGTACCCCATAGACTTCTGAACTCAGCAAGGAATGAACACTATTTGAACCTTTTGAGGAACCCAAATCTCTTTTTGGGTACACACCCATATACATTTCATGGTGCAATTCAAGATTTTCTAAACGTCTGTCTACGTAGAGGCAACGGCCAAAGTCGTATCCATTCTTTACATGAATAAGGTTGTGTTTCTGCAAATGGTTCGATGTTTTAAATGTCATATTGCATTCTTTACACACAAACGGGCTTACAGCTGTGTGTATTTTCAGGTGCAGCTGAAAGTCTCTGTGAACAGCAGTAGCGTAACTGCAGTGCTGGCACCTGTACATTTTGAACGTAGCCAAATTGGAAGGCCACGTATCCTTTAAGTTTTCTACAAATCTATGATACGTGTCATCATCTTGACCTTGTGAATGACAGGCCCTGGAGTTGAACAGAGGTTCCTCTTTGCAAATGACAGAATTCAGAGGAAGTCCTGATCTATTCCCACTAACAGTTATGCTGTTGCTTCCATGGCTGGTCTCATGGAATTTCTTTCCAGAGCACATTTTCTTATTGTCCCGCACATCACCTGCTCGCTCCAACTCCGAAGCCAACGTTCCTCCACTGAGGCAGTAATTTTCTTCAGCAGGAAGAGACCGAGTAACACTGTCCCAGGAATCACTGTCAACTTTGCATACTTTGCCTTTATGATATTCATTGCTCTGATTCATATAACCATTAGCTGGAGCCTCAAACTGTTCATGGAATTTCTTATGAAAGCTGAGATGTCCTCTAGTGTAAAACACTAAGTTACACTCATCACACATGTAGGTCTTCAAAGATCTTCGTGTTCTTTTTCTTCCGCTTACGACGTGAAGCTGCTGCCCTTGGCATGTTTCTTTGCTCACATGTAATTTTCTGTGTCTCTCTAACCCCGTGATGCTTGAGAATGCTGCCTGGCAGCACTCACAGGTATAAGCTTTAGGCCCTGTGTGTACGGAGCTATGCCTCACCATGCTCGCAAAATACAATGAAAAAAAGGTGCAAAACCTGCACTGGTAGACCTTATACCCAGCATGCCAGTACATGTGATTTAACAGATGGGATAAGCTAATGCAGGAGTAATCACACTGAGGACACTGGTAAGGTGGTCTCTCTTTATGTCCCTTCATGTGATGAACAAAAATCCTAGGATTTGATGAAGCAAAGAAACAAATTTTGCAGGAAAAACTAACTGGCGTACCCAGAGGCGTAAAGTCCCTTTCAATTTTGATGAAAAATTTCTCATACTTACTTTCTTTCTTCTTGGTCTCAGATTTTCTTCCCTCAGATTTGAAATTCTTCACTGTTCTTGCGTTCTTTCTATTTTTTCTTGCCTTTTTCAACCTACTCAGTTTCTTATGAAATTTAAGGTGATTCTTAAGGTTTACAGAAAAGAAAAAGGTTCTTTTACAAAAGCCGCATTTATGTATTTTCTTGTCTTTATGAGCTGAATACACGTGTTTCTTTAGATGTGCACTGCATTTATACACTGAACTACAAAACCTGCACTTCCACGTTTCATTCGTATTTCTAGAACAAGATGCTTTAGAAAGAGGTTTGATGGTTATACTATTATTTAGCCACGCTAAACCTTCTTCCTGGCTTTGCGTTTCTTTTGGGTTGGCACAAGGAGAAACAACTTTTTGTTGCCAATGTCTTTTTTTAGGAAATGGAGTTAACGTCTTAAAAACATGCTCTCCTGTAGTATTTGATTCAGCAGAAGTGGAAGCATTCATCTCCAGTTTCCCTACTTTTCCTTCATCATTTGGCAATTCTTCTGAAGTACAAGGACATCCGTTAAGAAATGGAGAACAATTATAGGTAAATACTGGTTCTTCTTTCACGCTGTATTCCAAAAAAGAAGTCAGTGTTTCATTTTCAAATTTGCTTCTCTTTCTTTTTCTATTATTACCTTCATTGTCTCCATTCTTTGAAGAATTGGGATCTACAGGGAGATAAAAAGTCACATCCATGACGTTTCAGATTACCACCAATGTTAATGATTAATTGCTAGTCATAATATCAAATTATTATAATAATGACTTGCTCTTCACTCCTTATACTTACTATTTTCCTATCTATACTTTCTCTGTGCTTTCCCCCCTTCAATTTTAAATAACATTTTAAGAGAACAAATCCTGGTTAGAAGCCTCATTGTTTCCACTTCTTTTTTTCACTCAAAGCTCTGAATTTCACAGGACAACACTGCATCACCTACAATTTTTAACGGAACACCTTTATCCCTGAACTCCCATGAAAGTACTGTCACTAAACTTTGCTAGGGCCCAATTCTCACAAGTATGATGCTCCTACTTTTTTGTTCCTTTTTTTTCAGATCTTTTTCTCTAATGAAAGGCAACCCTTCTGCAAACTGCAGAATGACGTGCTACCAATTTTTGGTGGTTTCACTACTTTTTAAAGGAGTCTGTGAAAGAACAAAGTATACTTCATCCAATATTCTTTTTTCTGCTGTATATAATATTAAACTAAATTAAAATTCTTACTCAAAACAAACGAATTTGGTTTTCTTCCTGCACACTTTCCTACCTGTTTCAAAAACTTGAAATTGACCAGATTTCTTAAACACTTGCACTAGTCTAATTAAAAACTTACCTTTCATTTCAACAATTGTCTCCATCTCCTTCTGGATTTCTGGTTGCTTCTCTTGTCTGCCATCAGAAAGCAGACTTGCAACACTGAGAAGTTCCTCTTCACGTTTGGGTACTGCTGCCGATGCCAACTGCCTGCTCGGCTCAATGGTCCCACCTCCACCCTCATTGCAAGCAGAGTTGAGGAGCAGAGGAATCTTCTGAAGGCCATCAACACCATCACGTTCTTTTATATCACTGGTTTCATTTATCTCTGTAAGTTCCTTTTTGCAACGTGATGCAGGCAACACATAATTTTGATCACAATTATCCATGCTGGTATCACACCGATCGCTTAAAGGGGATTTTGATCTGCTACACACACCCTTAGCAACGCATTTTTCTTCACAGTATTTCATAACATTATCCTTACTTGTAGAAGTCTTGTTTTCTGCACAAATGCTACCGCTGTTACAGTCATTTGAAGGCGTTGCATGGCCTTTTAGGAAACTGCTATTGTTTAAGTCGCCCTCCTCCTTCCACTCGGGAACCATGACTGTTGGCTCATCTGCCTCATCCTGCAGAAAATCATCATCGCTCACCACAAGGACGGTGATCGGGAGAACAATTTCAAAGATGTCCGACTCTAGGAGCAGAAAAAAGAGAGAATTAATGCTATTTCCAAAACACCTGAAGCAATTGCGCACGCGCGCGCTCCCGCACATGCGCAGGCTCCGGCCTCCCGTGCGCGGGAGGAGAGTTAGGCCCCCCCTACGCCAGTCCCCGCTGGCCCGGTCCCTCAGCCCTCACCCAGCCGAAATCCTGCTGCCTCCCTACCAGCAAAACGGGCACTTACCGCCGTCATTCCCCGACTCCATCACCCCCTGCTCCACCGACATCGCCCGGCCTGGCCCGCACTGGGCTCCCTGCGCGCTGGGAACAAGCAATCCCCGCCGCGACGGCCACTGCGCATGCGCACAGAGGAGGTGGAGGACGGCGCTGCGGCGGGGGGGCGCGCAATGCTGCCGCCTTCGGATTGGCGGGAAAGGCGGGGGGGGGGCGTGGCCCGAGGAGGGAACGCGGGACGCGGCTGAGGTGGCTGCGGGCGCTCGGCCGTTTGGCCTAAAAAGGCGCTTTAATGACGCATTTTAATCACTCACCCGAGCCGTGGACAGGGTTTTAAAAGCCCTATGAAACCTATTCCCATTGTAAGGCCATTAAACAGAAAGATGAGGTAGGCCATCAACCGGGCGGGGGGCTCGGTGCCCACCAGCGTTCGAGAGAGGCTTGTGACCTTACTGAAGGCACCGCAGAGGCAATGTTGCTAAGGAAGAAAAGGCCTTGGGCAATGGAAGGAAACAAGTGTGTTGTATCAGCCTGCAGAGAGCAAAAAAAACCTTAACTAGGCAAAACAGGCGCATTCTGTTAAAGCTGCAAGCTTGCTGGATGTAACAAAGTGTTGAAAATCATAAGTATGTGCCCTTTAAGTGAGATAATCTCATTATAATGTGAAAAGCACACCTCCAGATGTTAAACTATGCGGCTCCTAGGTGAGATCCCTACTCACTGAGCATGTGCAGTAGTTTACAAATGTACTTTAACTCAAAGTAAGCATACAAATAGTCCAGAGAAGCTTATTGTGAAATCATGAGCCGCCAGTGAGTAGGATGCCAATTGGTCGATTTTTGTAAGCTATAAAAGCTTACAATGCATAAGCTGAGGTGTGCTAACTTTGTGGAGTTTCCACCTAGCACCCGTCTCTGCACAAAAATGAAATCAATATCTGAGCTCTGTGTGGATTGGCTTTTGTACACTGGGTAAAGAGCCCAGATTTGGGACAAGAAAACCAGTCTGGCCATGGAAACTCATATTCCCTTCAGCTCTGTGGCTTGGGAGGGGAAATGGAGGTCTGAGAGCATGCAGGGGAGGGGAGAGGCTGTTGCAGAACAGGACTAAGGACCTGTTTGCTGGGTGAGGAAAGGGAGCTGTAAGGTCTGCAGCTTACCCAGACCACCCTTTTCATGGATATCATAGACAATAGCTTGGAGATGGCTTCAGGAGTGAGCTTCGGAGTGTGGTGGTGAAGGTCTGAGCACGGAAAATGGTGTTCTGCTTTCCTGAAGGACAAACGGAAAGAGGGGGTTTCCTGGTCAGTGAACAGTTTGTCAGGGCTTAAAGACTACTTAGTGCCATGTCCTTGCCAATTCAGTTTATAAACTGAGGAAAAATCAAAGTCATTGTATCATTCGACCCAAAGGCTTAAGTCTTTCAGCACTTAAAGGGGAGCCTACGGAATAAGAGGAGAGGAACTCTTTAACAGGGTATGTAGTGATAGAACTGAGGGGTAATGGTTTTTACTGGAAAAGAGTAGGTTTAGCTTAGATATTAGGAAGAAATTCTTCACTGTGAGGGTGGTGAGGCAGTAGAAGAGGTTGACCAGAGAAGCTGTGGATGCCCCATCCCTGGAGGTGTTCAAGGCCAGGCTGGATGGGGCTTTGAGCAACCTGGTCTGGTGGGAGGTGTCCCTGCCCAGGGTAGGGGGTTTGGAACCTAATGATCTTTAAAGTCCCTTCAAACTCTAACCATTCTATCATTCTATGATTATGTTCCTTTTCTTACTGCCCAACTATCTATTCCATGGGGCTGTTGAGAGGAAAAGTAGCAAAGGAGGGTTAAACTGAGCTAAAATGTAACCCAGTAATGAGAGTGATATTGGTAATATTTGCCCAGACGGGATGGTTCTGAACTGGTCTGATGAGCTCTCAGGGGCTGCCAAAAACTCATTGTCCCTTATAACGAGGTAAGGATGCACTCAATCCCTCATGCAGAGGCCTGAGAGAAAAGAGTTGGGGTTTGCTGAATCCAGGAATCCACTAGGTGGGAGGCAGCTTTTGGGGCAGTGGCCCTGAAAGAAAAAATAAGAGTGCACATGGAGTACTTACATGCACAATAATAGTAATGCAGTTAAAACTTTAGCACATGCACCTCTTAATTTCTATCACCTTCTCTTGACATTGGGCTCACTCTTTCATTGCGTCTCTGAGGTATTAAAAGTCATAAGTTTTAAACTGTTCAGAGGATCACACCTGAATTGTCATCTTCAAGTCTCCCTTGGGAAAAATAAGATGTTGATGTTGCTGGTTTCTTCTTTCTGCAGTAGTGAACATCCATGTTCGGCCCTGGTTCTTAACAATCCATAAAGTGAATGGTGGAATCTCTCCTTAATTTATAGGAATTCCCCAGTGCATACAGGCAAGTATCCACCTTGTGGTCCATGGGCTGGAAATGTGCCTATTTGGTAATTTTCCTGACACTGTACTTCCAGGGTCTTTGTTTTGCCTGGACGGTAATTGGACTGTCCCCTATGACATAGGACCAGTCTTCTAAGGTCCATATTTATGCCACACAATTTTTCACACAAAATCGACTGTTTTTTCAGTGTTAGTGAAGTCACTGGATTGGTGTGCAATAGCTTGTGAGTTTTTACCTTCTTTTTGTGACACCATGTCTCCCTATACCTAGAATGGTTGCAAACTGCAAGTAAAATGGTTATACTGGATCAGGAAACTGTAATGCAGGTGCCTGCATTAACCTGATTTTAAAAGCTGGTAAGGCTTAATCCTGAGCTGGTTCAGCTTCCTAGCCCTGTTTTTTTTCTTTAACAGCTCATTTAAACAGTTACAATTTCTGCAAACATGGTTGTAAATTCTCTAGAAAGGTTAATATTCCCAAAGAAGATTGTAACTCATACAAATATTTACGTGGAGGGAGCTTTCCTCTGAGCAAAGGACAGTTTGCTATAAGACACCTCCTGCCCCCAACCCTGGAATTAAATTACCTGCCTTAGGAGGAGCAGAGGATGGATGACCACACCACTGGGAAAAGGAGGGAAACTAAGTGTGTGTAAAACAATTTTAATTAACTATTATTTGGGGTTTTTTTCTGAAAAATGAGGTCTCAAATAGAATCATAGAATTGTCTAGGTTGGAAGAGACCTTTAAGATCACCTAGTCCAACCGTCAACCTGATAAAAAATAATTCATCATTCAACCACATCACTAAGCACAATGTCAACTTGTCTTCAATACCTCCATGGATGGTGCCTCAGCCACCTCCCTGGGCAGTCTGTTCCAGTGTTTAATAACCTTTTAACCTTTTCAGTGTTAAATTTTTTCCTCATCTCCAATCTAAACCTCTCCTGGCACAACTTGAGGCCATTTCCTCTTGTCCTATCACTTGTGACTTGGGAGAAGCGACTGACTCCCACCTCTCTGAAGTACTAATGATTAGACTCTTAAGATTTGAATTATACAAACAATAAGTTCTACATTTGGCTCCTGCAGTGTAGCAAAGGGACAAACCCTGGCTGATAAGGTCCTTGTCCTGCCAGCTCAGGGATTCCTTCTGCTCCCAGCTCCCCGGTCCTGAGGGAGAAGCCAGCCTGCGTGGCACCCTGACAGTATTTTACCATAGTCCCCAGATTGTGATTCCAGGTCCTGCACTGCTAGAGGATTCTCAGTCCTCATTTTACAGGCTCTGTACTCATTAATCGTGCCTTCAGAAGTAGGTGGCACATTTGAGGAGTCTGGAGCACAAGTCTTACAAGGAGTGGCTGAGGGTGCTGGGATTGTTCAGCCTGGAGAAAAGGAAGCTGAGGGGAGACCTTCTCGCTCTCTACAACTCCCTGAACAGGAGGGTGTAGTGAAGTGGGGGTTGATCTCTTCTCCTAAATAACAAGTAACAGGTGATAGGACAAGAGGAAATGGCTTCAGTTGTTTCCCTGGGGAGGTTTAGGGTGGATAGTAGGGAAAATTTCTTCACTGAAAGGGTTATCAAGCTTTGGAACAGGCTGCCCAGGGAAGTGTCGTATCCTCATCCCCGGAGGTATTTAAAAGACGTGTAGAGGTGGAGCTAAGGGATATGGTTTAATGTGGACTTGGCAGCATTCGTTGAAGGTTGGACTCGATGATCTTAAAGGTCCCTTTTGCCTTTCAACCTAGGCAATCTTACGATTTACTCATTCTAATGCAAGGGATTTCCTCTGTTCCTTTTTCCTTCTCCCCATAAAAAGTGTGGGGTGAGCAGGATGCCTTGCCTAGATTTTTCCTGCCACAACAGTCTATAGGATGCTTTTCTTCTTATTCCTGCTATGCAAAAAAGAAGGAACAGTAATAGTTTCCTCCAGCCAGAACCATCTGATTCTCCAGAAGAGGGCTCTGCAACCACAGGTTTGCTCCATGACTGTGCCAAGAAAGGCTCTGCAATGACAGAACCTAAAAATACAGGAGAGATCACAAATAATCCAGTGGCTGTTCAGCTGGTCCAGAACATCTCTGGTGAAAAGAGGTGGCGGGTTAGATCTGAACTTCAAGTAGAAATCAAAGTGGAAAAATACATCATCTCAAATGTAATTGCCAAAGCTAATGGAAAGGTAATAACCCACGTGTTTTTTATTCCCATTTCATAGGTGACTTTCAAAATACACAAGCCCCAGCTGTTTTAAAGAGACTAAACTCTAAGGAATCCTTTGTGAATAGGATTTCTTTCTTGGCTGTGAATAATGTCTGAATTAATTCTCGGTGATGTATACCCTGATTCCTTGTAGTGATTTTTGTCTCAGCCGTTTGTCTGACCTTTGTTGTTTTGCTTTTGGTTTTTTTTTCTGAGCTACTTCCAAATTTGCATTGTAAAAGTGCAGGGGTTAACAGTGGAAACGGATGTCACAACTCAGGCAGCTGGTGTTTCTTGTAACCTGGGCCAGCAGCTGAGGAAATGCAGAAAATCGGGATAAGAAGAACTTAGTTGGGAATGTTTTAGTAGCTCATAGAGTCCTGCTGGAAGGAGATTAATATCTGTTTCCATTCTTTCTTTTTTAAAGCAACTTTAAAAGATCTTTCAAACAATCTGATTTGAAAAAATAACTCCCCTACAAAAAAACCCTGCAAAACTCTGCGCAAACTTTAAAAAGCTATGAATGCCAAGACTTGAAAGTTACTATTTCCAGTTTTCCTTGAAGTAATAAAGTACAGCTCTCAGCCTAGCCCCCTCTTGATGCTGGCATCCAACAAATAAAGTTCTCATGCGCTGGCTGAAGAATAAGCCTGGCCTATGGAGTTGGGGGAACGATGAAGCTGCCTTTCCACGCCCATTGCACAAAACTGTGTTCTACAAACTCAGCTTGCAGCGGAGGGATGGAAATCTGTGCCTGCAAGAGTGCTCATGTGCCTACCCTCCAGCATGGGGAAAAAAAAAACCAACCAAAAAAACCCTAAAAAAAGAGTTGCAGAAAGTATCTTGTAAGGAATCTCTGTGATTCCTGCATCTCTGCCTTTGGACTGTGTGACAAATCCGAGGGAAAGAGGGCACCTTCAGATACACTGTTAGCTGGAGGAGGAATTGCCACTAATTATTAATAACCAAAGGTCTTTATTTCTGAGCTTCGATTATCATTATCAGTGCACGTCTGTGTCTTGGCCAGCGAATCCTCCTCTGATTTCCTAGACAGCAGTGACAGAAGTAGGAAAATGCACATGAGGAACTATGGTTTTGAAAAATGTACCTTGACAAAAACCAATCCAGCATGCTACAGCCTTCTGTCTGCAAGATAAAAAACCAGACATTGATTTGTACTGAAATCATCTTGTGCTGATTAACAGTCAAATATGTATCTTGGGTTTATGGAAGATAATATTTTTTTTTAAAAAAATATATGGAAAACTTAAGTATCTCAATAAAATAATTACTTGAAGTGTGGATTTGACAACTCTGGGGCCCAGAATGGTGGCCTGGATTTATCATGGCTAATATTAGGTATTCATTTACTCATCATCAGGGCAACAAAGATGATGGAAGGATTGGAGTATCTCCCTGATGAGGAAAGGTTCAAAGAGCTGGGACTCTTTAGCCTGGAGAAGAGAAGGCTGAGGAGAGACCTTCTTCATGCTTCCAAGTATCCAAGGGGTGGGTTGAAGGAGGATGGAGCCGGACTCTTCTCAGTGGTTTCCAGCAAAAGGGCAAGGGATAACAAACACAAGCTGAAACACAGCAAATTCCCTTCAAATAGGGAAAACATCTTTAGGATGAGGGTGACAGAGCACTGGAACAGGCTGCCCAGGGAGGTCGTAGAATCCCCTTCCCTGGAGGGGAACTCCTGGAGGTTTTCAAGCCCCTCCTGGATGCAGTCCTGAGAGATGTGCTCTGGGCAATCCTGCTTTAGCAGGGGAGTTGGACTGAATGATCTCTAGAGGTCCCTTCCAACTCTGACAAGTCCGTGATTATCAGTCAAATATGTATCTTGTGTTAATGGAAGAAAATAAATTTTGGAAAACAATATGGAAAACATTGGACACTATGAGAAACTTAAGTACCTCCAATGAAATGTAATTATTTGTTTAAGTGTGGATTTGGCATCTCTGGGGCCCAGAATGGTGGCCTGGATTTGTCCTAGCTAATATAAAGTATTCATCTAAAATGTTCTCCTTGAGAGTACAATCACCGTAGGCTGCTTCTCAGGCAGTGGGGTTTTATTCTCATGAATCCAGAGTTATATGTCAGAAGGGCCTGGAACGGTGATTTTGTAAGATCTTCTTTCAGAACGTATCAGTGTACTCCAGTGTGCCAGACAGAGCTCTGTACCTCCAAGAGGCTTCCGCAAGCTGAGGAAGGATGAACACCGTTGCTGTGCAGCGAGAGCTGCGCTGGAGATCAGCTGGACTGAGTCATATTTCAGAGTGTGTCTTGATTATCGAAGAACCTGTGGAAATTACACTTCTAATATGCAAGCCGTGGCTGTAAAAACCGAGGTGGAGTACGTGCGGCCCTCTGTTTGCGTAGCATCTTGCTCGGTGGAGCACAGTGATTACAGCCTCTCGGTGCTGCTGCTGTATAAATGCTATTATTGCAGCCCTGCGCATGCCACTTCGTATTTCATTCTCCTGATTCCATTTCTATTCATGGCTGTGTGTCATTATCACTCCCACAGATAACAGCAGAACCTGTCACTTGTAAATGCTGGCAATGCTGGTCCTTTCCAAGGCGTTGCAACTGTTTAAAACCTCAAGACAACTTACAGTCACCTGTGGATGCTTTCAGATTGTTATCTGGCCATTGACATCTGCTGCTCCCAGTAATCTCAGCTAAACCTTTGCAGGGGTGGCATGTAATAAAAAATCAGTCTGGAAATATCTTAGTTGAGCCTGAAACCTCAGGGATAAAAGATAATGTCACTTTTAGACCAGGGAGAGTCAGGGAATTGTTCCTAGGAAAAGAACAGTTACAGTCTGGCAATTAGAGCAGAAAAAGTGGTAGATGAATACAAATCCAGCTGGGAAAGCACAGAAACAGGCTGGATGAGTCTGGAATGAAATCATTAATCTGTCAGCTAATGTAAAGAAAGAAAATGTCTCTCCAGAAGGGTTGGTTAGCACAGTATCAGTTGTATAGGACTGTGAGCTGCAAGGACTGAGGGCTTTTTAAGAGCCGGGATGTTGCAATAACAAACCAAGACTCAGTAACTAAATGGCTTCTTTTATTGTAAAACCTGCTGGGTTGTTGTTTTTTTCACACTGCCACTGACTTTTTTTTTTCCCCCTTTTTTTTTCCTCTTCTTTTTTTGCAAGCAGCTTCACTAAAGTCTGTTCCAGAGGGAAGAGGAGAAAACACATCAGTGAGGATCTAGTCATTGACAAAGAACTGAGCAACACGTCGGGATGGAGCCTTCTAACACCAAACGCCCACAGAGAGATGCAGCTGGGGACAGCGAAAGTCACACAAAGTCCCCAGCACGCTCTCCTTTTCAATGCTTTCTGCCCCAAGCTGATCTCCTTGTCATTAAGTTCACCTTGAACTTGTTGAAACTGCATGACTAAGGAAGAAATTCAGTCTTACAGTTAAGGCACAGGAGCCAGCAAGTTCAATTTCCTCTCCTAATTTTCATGCAGGTTTTGTGTAGATGGCTATTTAGTGCGAAGCATTTCAAGTTCTTCACAATCTTTAAATCAATCAGTGCAGTGCTACTACCTAAGTTTTTGCAGCTAGTCGTGATTACAAACAGAATATGATTTATTGCAATCCACCACATTTCCCTAATCAGGAGACAAATACATCCGAGGTAGAACTCTGGAAATACAACTTTTCTCTGGTAAGTTGAGCATGGTCTGTTCTACTGAATTTTCTCTTTCTCACTTGCTGCAGCTCTGTTGTGCTTTTGTGCTGTGAAAAACAGAGAGTCTCTGCCAGCAAGGATGCCGCTCTGAAAACTTCTGAATCAAAGGGTTGCTCTTTATAAAGCTACACTTAAAGATAGTCTGATAACAAAGGTACCACTCTTGAAGGTATGCAGAGAGAACTCGTAACGTACTGAACACTAAGTGCTGTTTTCTGGTTTGATCTGAACAAGGAGCTAAAGATTCTGGGTTGTGGGTTTTGTTGCAGTTTGAGAGAAGAACAAGAGATTATACCAAATATTTCTGTTGTGTGGTCCTGGTCACAGCTATTTCCTTAGAAGGGAGGGAGTCCTGGAGGTCCTGTGTCATAAATGCATGCTGAAATGCATAAACCATCCATTTCGCTTCATCCCCTGCCCATTTTTCTGCAAGAAACATTGCGGAATCTGCTTTCTCTTCCTTCTTCTCTTATTTCTACTTTTTTACAGTTTCCAGTCTCTTTTCCTACCTGACAGTTCCTTTTTGCATTCTCAAGATTCTCTATCTTTTTGCTCTCTTTCCCTGTTCTTTCTCTCCTAAACCTTCTCACTCCCAGTCTTACCCTCATATTTCAGAAATCTTAATCTTCACACCTTTCTTTGCATAGCAGAGGCTCCAGCAATTCCTTCTGCTCTCAGCATGACTGATCTCAGTATGCTCTTTGGTGACCTGCAGCTTCTTGGAGAAATCTTTACAGAGAAGGTCCTGCTCGGCCCTAGGGTGGATGTACCTAATGATCCAAGGGTCAGTGGGAAAAGGAGCTGTGCTGGAAGGAGCTCTGTGCCAGCCCTCTGGACAATGCAGCTCTCAAACTACGTCTCTCCTGAGTGCATATAAACTGATTTTTCCAGGGGCTCAGAGCTGCGTTGCATTTGGGAGAACATAATGAAAACAGCCGAAGACACAACATTGTCCCCAGGGTTACATGGGTGGCTCGATTTCAGCTTCCTCCTTCAAAGCACAGAAGTGCTAGAGCTTTTCAGCAGTAGTGTATGTCTGTTTGCATTTTTTATTATTATTTTGCATACACAAAATATTTCTTAACATTGGTCTTGGAAATGACTGCGTTTTCCTATTGAACCTTTCTGAAAAGGTATCGATGTGAAACAAATGTGGCAAAGATAATTTCACCTTGAAATTTCCAGTATGGCAAGACTTTATTGTGGAAAATGTGAAGAAATTTTATTATAGGATATTGGTGCCTCCGCCTTCGATAATCATTTGAAAACAACATACTGACAGTTTAACAGAGAATAATGAGCCATCACTTGTCAAGAACAATATTGTAGGAAAAGGTCAGCTGTTTAGGAAAGCAAGTGCTTGTGGATTGACAAGGTTAATCATAAAAACAAATGTATAGCTGCCAAATTGTCAGTTGCTGGGTAACCCACAGCTGAAGGAAAGTATATTTGCTTAATGGAAGGAATGTAATGTTTTACCATCTGTGTGAAGTTTTCTTCAGTGGAGAGTGTGAGACTAAAATATGGGTTGTACAGACACGGAGAAGCAAACCACTTTGTTGGTGGAGTCGTGATTAAGACATGAGGCTCAGCCCAGTAACCTGCACATAGGCAGATGTCTTGGGCCAATTGGGAAGCCCTGGCCTGCCCTACTGGTTCTGCTGCTGGTGTAGAAGGAGCAGGTATCCTGATTTTATCATCTTGGCCAACCTTGTGAGGATATCTCCCATATCACAGAGCATTTTAAATGGTGCTACAAGTCCATCTGTGCTGAAGAAGTCCTTAAAATTAGATTGAGCTACAGATTAACATACCTGCACATCCATCTACAAGTGCAGCAGATGTATAAGCTCCTGTTATAGAAGGTAGACCCTTGTGAGTAATTAGGCTGATCAGTCACTACAGACATGGTTCAGTTGCCTAAAAATAGGTGTCTGAAACCATTTCAGGTGCCACAGGGCATGTGACATCTGTGTGGGCTGGCAGATATGACAGATATGATGGGAAAATGAGCCCTTCTGGAAGAATATCTATAGACCAGGCAAGATAAATCAGGGCATCTGAAGTGGCTCGGCCCTTTTATTTAAGGCAATGAAGTCTACCTGCCACATTTGGTCAGCTAATCTCTCCCTAAACCTCATTGGTGATTCTGACTGCAGGCTCAGTTCAGTTGGAGAAACATTAATGACAATAAAAAGTTCCTTTATTTAGTTTTGATGTACCCCTAGTCGATTGAAAATAAAGTAAAACACCACACCAGGTAAAATAAACTACACTCGATTTATATAGGAAAAAGTTTCTTCACAGGCAAAAAGATTGAAGGCCAAGTTGAAAACATGATAAACAGAACTTCACAGATAAGGTGCTAAGTCTCCTAAGCAATTTCCAGGCACAATGTATTATTACCTTGCCTAGCTACCCTTGCATAAGGCTTCCTTTAAACTAGGCATCTAATGCCCTTCTTAGGGATAAAAGAGAAATAGGGACCTTTAATGCGTGATCCATCTGACCTTTAGATGTCTACATCAAAAGATGAGTCTTTCACCTGGATATTCCTCTTGTAGTGTGTAAAAGGGATCTCGATTAGCTTAGATGACTCTCATCCAAATGTACTTCCATAGAAGCTGAGAAGCTTCTATCTGCACGTTTAGTCCACTAAAATAATCAGCAAGAGAAATTAAATGGGTACATGTGGAACAAGAAGCCTTAGAGTTAGGACTTCTGTTGTGGGCTGCATAAAGGATATTTTGTTTGACTACATAAAATGGTATTTTGTCTGACTATAACATACAAGCAATTTTTTTGTTGTTCCAAAAGGTTTCTTAAAAAGAAACCTGAACTCTGTGCTGATCAGATGTGGTTCATGGAATTACAGTCACCTTGGTTACTTTTCTGCACTTGGGAGGAGTGTCTCAATTGCAAACTAAATAGATACATGGTTTTTCAGCCCTTTCTCAATTTTGTTATCTATTTTGCAGCTGCTTCATAATCATAGCAAAAATTAATTACATTATTCATGCTGACAAGTTTGAAAATTGAAGAAAAATTACCGAAGAGGTGAAGCCAAAGTTTTTCATGTTTGCAAGCTTTTTTCCAGCTAAACACAGGTCCCTCCTAGCCTATTTTTTTTATTTTCCTTCCAGCTTAGAGTATCCATCCTAAAATAGTTCGGGTTATACTTTTAATAATGGAAAAACATGAGGGGCATTTTATGTGATACAAAAATTCTGTCCAGAATTGTTTTTCCCCTGCAAGTTGCAGAGCACCCAGACTGGCTTCAAGCGAATTCCATTAATGCAAGTACAAAATAGTCTTTTTTCCATCATTTTGCCTTGCGTAAGTGACAGTTGCACGGCATGTTAGAAGTGATTGAGGCATTCACCGAGTGGTATGGACTTCTCATTAGAGTAGGATGATTACTAGGGTGACTTATCAGTCAGAAGGCATTATATTTGCCATGGCTATGTTGTAATTAAGCACAGATGAGACCCACAAGCAAACATTGCTCTGAAAAACACGGTTCACATAATGCTGAATTGAAGGAGCTTTCCAAGGATAGGGACTAGGAAGAAACTTGTTTGGCACACGTGATTTCTCTGAACTCTCCCAAGCCACCACCTTGTGGTGCTTCACCAGAGACCAACACGTGACATGCTATAGGAGGACCCTTCATTCATTCCCTTGCAGACAAAACCAGCCCTTGGTTTTTTTTTTTCAGAGGGTTATTTGCTGCTCCTGCATTTAACACATATTCCAGAGGTGGCAAAGTTTACACTGATAGACTTCTCTTGGAAGTCTTCTCTACTTACCTGGAGTAGCTGTGGTTCACTCGGAAACAAACCAAAGCATTTTTCTATGAGACAGGCTTCTCAGCAAAAATGTTACAAAGGAAAGACCTAGTTTGAGAGATGGAGAAAAGAAAACACAGAGGACTCTCTTGCCTAAATAGAAAACTGGAACATGGTCCTGGTGCCCCAGGTGCCGTCTCAGTGCTGTATCAATGGGAACACAAAAGACACGTTTATTGTACTGACAATTCACCAGTTCTGCCTGATACTGCAGTACTTCAGAACTGTATGCCACCTCTAGTGGAAAAGAGAGAAATCCTACTTACTGCTGCTCGTTAAAGAAGAAATCTTGTCACTCTTTCAGAGGTTGAGTGTAGTTTCTAGGCATGGTCTGAGAGCAAAATTCTTACTCAGCCTGTCTGAAAATCCAAATTGAGTTCATTTTTCAGAATTCTGTATTTATGCTTTATGTGTATTTCTTTATAGAATTATTGAGAACAGAAGTCCAGTTCTTGCCCAGAGGTTGCTGCGGTCCCCAACAGATGATGTGAGTCCATACAACTGTGATAAGTCTGGTGAGTTGACAGAGCGCTCTGAGATTTCAAAATACAGCTATTATGGAAATAGCCATTGTTATTCTTGTTTTTAATAGCTGCTGACAATCATGAATACTTTGAGGACAAGCGCCAAGTTAGAAGCTGTCTTTCTGAATAGAGTTTCTCAAAGACGCAAGGACTCTATTATGGTTTGGATAATTTCATGAGAAGCTTTATGTTGGTGTGTCTGGACTATCATCCGAGAAACATCTGGTGGAAGGAGACCAGACTGATACAACAAAGACTGGCAGTCACACTTGCATGTCCCCTTGTGGAGCCAGTTTATGGTTTTGGTTGTGCTGAAGATATTGTACACTTCACCGTTGCAGGGCTTTATCGGATTTATTTGAGCTGTCTGAAACTCAGCGTTTCCATTTCATGGCAGTATGAACAAAACCACAAGTGTGAAATCTTTCCTGCCCATTTAAAAAAGTGTTGCTCTAAAAAAAGGTATATGCATATATGTATGTATGTAGGAAAGCTCACTTCAAAATGAAATTGTTACTTCAAAGCTTATTTGGGGTTCTTTTTACCTTTGTATTAGTTGATTATCTCCCGGCATAACAGTTTTAAGTGGTCCAGGATAGGGCACATGATCACCACACTGTGTCTTCTCAGGGTATGGTCCAGGTAAGGATGTTATGACTGGGCAACCAAGTGGGCAGTTTCCATTGGATGGGATTCAGCTACAATTACCTAATTTTAGGTATCCTCTTTGTGTAGTGACTAAGTTGGAGCCGGTGGCCAAACTCCTGGTTTGGAGCAGGATTTTCTACAAAGAACAGAACCCAGAGAGTAGTGCAAATCCCTCTACGGTAGATACCTACTTTAGAATTGCTTTCCAGTCTCTATTGCCTGTATTGACTAGTTCTGTGGTAAGTTTAATGGGAACTTAGATCCTGTTTAGTCATGTAGCTTTAGATTTGAATTTGGTGCTGAGTTTCCTCCTGTTGTGTTCGCCAGTGGGATGGGAGCTTTCTGAGAACAAAATAATGGCAGTAATTTGAAGCCTCTTGTCCATTTAAGGTTGTTATCTTTGGAATATACCTGAGACCATTTTGGACCAGTCAGCCAGAACACACAACCAGATACACCAAAGGCTATCTTGTCACTGAAAGAAAACTTGGTATATTTTTAAGCTGCTAATATAAAATCCTACTGAGGCAAAGCTCTGTAGTTCATGTAAGACAACTCAGAGCTGATTGTGTTTACCTGAACCTGTCCACTAGGACCTTGTGTTGACTAAGCTGTTCCATTCAGCCATCAGATATAAAAACACAACATTTTTGAAGCCTGTATAATGAACATGCTTGGAGTTAAGTTCTTCCAACCACATGTCAGTGTCTGAATCTGAGAAAATTACCTCAGGCTCCCTTTATTGTCAATGGGAAGAAACAGACATTTAGAGTGTGAGTCATCTGACCTATTTTAGATGTCCATTTTGGAGTGATGAGTTGCAGATGAAATGCCGACTTTTCTCCGTTGAGTACCAAAGAAGCAGAGGGTGATTATCTTAGATGTAGATGCCTAATAGGATTAGATGAACTCATCCCATCCCCACATCAGACTACAATGAGGGTATGCTTCGCCTTATCATCAGCAAATAGCTTTATCACCCAAACACCGTGGCTGGTATGGGATCTGTCCCAAGAGTAATCCGCATGGAGATGAGAACAGCTACTGGAACTGGACCTCCATTTATATTTGAGAATGATTCACAGCCCACTGTGGTCAATGGGAATCTTTCCACTGGCTTCGGTGGGCTTCGCAAACCCTGGGGTTTCGGCACACATTAATTTAGCAGCTGGATGCCACAATTGAAGATAACATCATTCTTCTGGTTTTTATTATCGTTTTGCCAAAGGTCATCACTCTTGCAGCAGAGCTGGCAGAACACAGTGAATCGTAGACTAAAACAGGGGCTCATTCAGTCATAAAGGCTATGTATATGCTATCCTGTTAGTATACATTAGCATGACAACCCCTTCCCTTAGTACCTGAGTCTCCTCTGATTTGGTGGATCTAGTCCACAGTCTTTGTTATTACAAAATACTTAATCCCTTCGTCCATCTAATCCAAAACTGCCACTGGTCTGTGCTGTACAAAAAAACAGCTTCCCCATCCAGAGTGTTAACCACCTTCCTCAAAAAGCCCCAGCAGTCTGGTCTGCTGGGAGATTGGGAAAGTTAGGGGGAGTCTATTTTAAACTGATTACGTAGGTTCTCATTAAGAGATGTGAAGGTCAGGTCTCCTCCAGCTGAAGGGAGGTGGGATGATGGTTCGTATGGAGGGTGCCTGTCTCTGACTGTGCTCTAAGGGGTGCCTGTGGGTGACTAACATTTACAGGACTGTAATCAGAACGTGGATCCATCAATAACTGTTTTCCTGACATACAATCTCTAACCTTTCATCATTTGACCGTCTTGAAGCCTGCATCTCAGTAGAAAGTCTGGTGGATTAAACAAACTCATCCCTCCGGGGATGAGGGAACTGAAAGTACCTTTGATAAGAATTCAAGGTAGACAAGGCTTTCTGAATCAAACTGCATGTTCTTCCTCTGCCAGACAGGCAGAGGGAAAACTCATAAAAGGAAATACATTATTGAACTGAATTACTGAAGCATGAAACTTCATTAATCAACAATAAGTAACATGAAAAGACATTATAGCTTTTGGGGCAAGTGAAAACGTTGGAGAGAAAATATGAGGGTTTAAGGATTTGGCTTATTTTTGTGGCATTGTGGGTGCTTTTGCAATACTTATACTTTTACTCACCCCACTGCTCCAATCTTCCTTTTTGGTTTCTGGGGAAGACTACTCTATTGTGCCTGGAGAATGCCACAGAGAACGTGCTATTGCCTGACCAGCACAGCCTTTATAGGTACCAACACGTTTCTGCAACAACAAGTGGCAAACTCATGTTCTCCTTGTTGACCTGGTCAGTGTGATATGACTTTCACAGCCAAACTGGGATCATTCAAATACTACTGACATCATTGTCCTAATGGTGTTTCTACAGGAAGAAACTGGTAAATTAAAGCCTTTGGGAAAACAATATTAAAGTTGGATGGCTAAAATGCTTTTTCATTTGAAATAGCACACAAGATTCATGGGTGTTACATGGTCTGAGGGATTTCAGATTTTGGTAGGAATGGAAACAAGAAGAAGATACACAAAGTTTAAAGCCTTAACTCAAAATCTGAGACACTTAAGTTCCAGGTCATCCTTTGCTATAGGCATCTTGCATTGCCTAGAATAAGACTGTCCAGGCAGGATTTAGCTTAACCCAATCTTGCCACCTCAAACCAGGTGGCTTGTTTAAGATGCCTCTCTGGGCTCCCTCTAATGTGAATAGGCACTTCCAACTGCAGCTGATCTTGTTCAGATAAAGTGTTTATTTGTCCACCAACGGTGCCTGTCTTTCACTACTGACTCTAGAAGAAGTCTGGATGACCTGTTTAAACTGGATCTGAAACTTTTGAATCATTTTCTTTAGCTGAAATAAATTCTGTTTTAATGTTAGGGTTATAAAATCCATTTAAATACACATGACAGATTTTAATATATTCAGTTACAAGCCAATAAATAAGTTTTGCTTCTAATGTTAGGGTTATAAAATTCATTTAAGTGCATGTGACAGACAAAAATAGATTAATGTTATCCTGTCAACTCCACACTTCAAAGTGGTCACAAGTCAGTATCATAGAAACGATGAGTGAAAAAAGCATCATAATTATGGTTCTTTATTTACCTCATGGTTTTTGTGCCTGTTGTATTCGTGCTGCCAGAGTTTTTCTAAATAACCCGAATGGATAAAGACAGTCTAGAATTTTCCCTTCAGAAGGAATACAGAGATTCTCTCCTAATGAAGGAATGGAGTCTACAAACAAATAAACAAATATGTTTGCAACGCTGCTTGAATAGAAGCTACTCTTGGGGAGGGATTCTCCAAGTGACAAGCATCTCTACATCCAGAGAAGCCAAAGTGTGCCGTGGGGTCCTTTGCCCCCATGTGCCCTCCACAAGAACTCCCATTTTTGTCCCCAAGCTCCGTGCTTATGTGAGCAAAAGAAGCCATCCTCTGTGCTCTCAGCAGCAGGGAAGATGGCATAGCACAGCTGAGGTCTACGTGCCTCCACCTGCTTCCATTCCAACACAGGAGGGAAACTTCCCACCAGGAACAGTCCCCAGCGCACTGTTATCCTTTGAATCCAGACATTGCCTGAGAAAATGCCGATTTGCACAGGCCAGGACTCCGCCACAAAATGTGTTAGTGATTTAAAGGATATAAAGGAGAAGAAGAAAGCTTTATTGACATCCAGAGCTTAATTTGGGGGCATTAAGGCACAGAAAGATTTAATCACTTGTCGAAAAGCAGACAGGAAGGCTGTGGCAAGGCAAGGAACTGAACCCAGCGCTCCCCAGGGCCCTCACCACAAGACCGCCGTGTTGGGTTTATTTCTGAGGCTAGATTCATCTCTCTTTTTTCATTGTGATTGAGGGCAGAAAGTATTCACAGTTGCCGTTGCTGTTTTTAAGCTTGGCCTCTTACAATAATCTGAACCAGTGTCTTAAATGTGAGACAATATTTTTTTTCCAATGTACAGCAGATTATTTAAGCAGCAGAGGAATTTGTATCGTACCTACCTAGAGACGCTGAATGCTGTAGTGATACATAGATTTTTTGAGGCCTTTTGCCTTCTTACTAGTTTTTCACTGTATAGTAGCCCTTGGAAGGGAATCAGAGGGATAGTTCAACATCAGCAGAGCACTCTTTGAGCATGGAGGAAATAGCTGAAAGTTTCTCTGTGCAAATACAGGGAATACCCACTAAATATTTAACTTACCCCAGATCCCACTTTTGTTTCCTGTCAAGTGCCAAAAGCAATGAGCAGAGCACCTGGCTGCAGGTTAATAACACTTGTGGGGATTCCTTTTTACAACTTTGATGATCTCTTCTATCCTTGCAAAGGGCATTTCATGTCACTGCAAAGAGGGGGTGAAGTGCCAGTGATTTAACCCTAAAGCACTTTCTAAAGCACTATGAAAATGCTTCCATACACATTAAAAAAGCAATGTGTAGCTGCAGCTCAGGTAACTTGGAAAACTCAAGCAATTAAAATGCTACTGCCTAATATCTAATAATATCAAGAAAATAGTACAGTAGTTTCTCCTTTTTTCTCTTTTTTTGCCTCACAATTCAGGCTCCATGCCATATTTACAGCCAGCTTGAAGACTGGCAGTTTTGTATAGCCAGGATTAAACACTACTTCGCTTAAAGGGTCAAAAGACCACAGAGAGAAAGTCACGACAGAATAGCTGTGGCTTCTCTCGGTCATGTAAATATAATCTGAAGGCTGAAAAAGAGACCTGGATATGAATTTACAAAAGACCTCAAAAGTGACAGAGGGTCTTGACACGGAGCTTCTTCTGCTGTCCCTGCTGCTCAAGACCTTTATTGAGCCAAGCAAAATCTTTCACATGAAGTTAGGATCCAAGGAAGTTGCCTTGGCAGTGGGTGGTTGCATTAGTAGTTGCCGGGGAGGCAGCTATGCTGAATGCTGTCCTTAATGGGGTCATCTTGAAGTACTGTTGGTGCCACCACAGTTTATTGTAGAACTGAGGTTTTGTCTTCCCCATTCTACCTAATAAGAGATTTGTTATCATCAAGTCTCTGAGGCGCCTTTGTTTCCCAATCTTTCTGCCTTGTTTCTCCATTAAACATTGTGTTCCAGATTGAACACCGAAACCTATTCTTTTCCATCCAAGAGTAGCACCTCCATGGATTTGCACTCATATTTCCCACTATATTTTTACAGGATTCAGTCTCTCGGCTATTTTTCTCTTCCGAGGCTGTCTAAATAATAAGTTGTAATCCTGGCATTACTGAATTCCCAGAGTGGGTCCATTTAGAAATCAGTAAGAGTAAAATTAGCCAAATCCTGATATGAAAGAAAATTGGCCTCCTTCATAAAACTATTGTTGTTGTATCACAATGGTGCTGAGAGGCACAAACCAATAATGGCACTGCATTGTTAGCAGACACTGTGCAGCAATAGCAGGAGATCAGTCAGGCCTTGACAAATGTAGGGTCTCAGTGGATAAATCATAGGCAGAAAGAGGAAGGAAGAGACTTGATGAGTGTCACACAGTAGGCAATAGCAGGGCCAGAGCCGAACTGTGGAGTTCATCTGTAGTACTGTGCGATCGCATCCTTGAACTATACTCCCTTCTCTGTCTGCCCTGGATGCACAGTTATGGTATCACACCTCTGGTCTGCTGTATTCCTGCCTTTGGGGAGAAAATGGAAGAGGGAATAGAGGCAGGTGCACCTTGGTGCTTCAATACAGCAGACAGTGTTTGTAAACCCAAACAGTGTCCAGAAACTCCATGGTGTCCACATGGTGGGTAAAGAACATCAGTATACACTTCATCTCTGTTCCTAAAGGTAGTAAAGATTCCTTAATCTCTTGTTTTCCACTCTGGTAACCTTTCCTCTGACTACCTTTAAATAAATCTTAGAGCTTCCCTTTCCCTCCTCCAGTGAAACACACAACACCAACGCAGGCAATAATGCAATCAATGGAATCTATCAGAGGCAGAACTGGGTGACTTTTACTGTCCTCATGCCTATGTTCAAAAGGACCCTCTAATTTTTGCCCTTCCATATGACCCTGCATTCCAGGCATCCCCAGTTATGGCCATCACTGCCACAGCCTGGTTCGTCCTGTCCCAATTCTGCCAGGTCCCAGTCCTGCTACCATAGTTAAGGAAGAAAGAGAAAGACCAGTGTCACTTGTACTGTTGGAATGATGCTACCTCTGAGCACGGTTCTAGATTTCCCAGCAAAGTGGAGAGAATTGAGATTTGTCATTCAAAAGAGGAAGGAATGAGTCCAAATCAAGACTAGGCCATATGAAAAAGAGACAAAGAAGGAGCAGAGCTGGGACTGGTCTTCATGCTGGGGAAACTCCTGAAGAACTGGCCTTCCTGCATAGGAATACTCTTGTAGTGGTAGAGTTCTAAGTGGTCCGTTCTACAAATTGTATGATGTTTTTCCATGGTCTAAATGACACAGAGGAACCATGACTAAATGGAGTGCAGGACCCAAATGCAAAGGAAAATTACATGGAGCTCACTACCAAAAACTGCTGTCAATAAATGGTTGAAAAATTGCTTAAACTACAAGTAAGTTTCCCCTCATGATTATTTGTGCAATATCCAGCACACCAGGACATGAATTTGTCTTTGAAACCTGGAAAATGAGAGGGTTAGTGCTGTTCAGACTACTATTAAACTAGGGTCTGGGAACACTGTCATCCTATTAAAAATGAGCAGGTTTGCATTGCCAAATGCCACACCACAGGGAATATATTTTATTATTCTCTTTTCCTGACATAATAGTAGTTTTCTTTTTATTATAGCACCTTTGGTGCCATTTCCTTTCCACTCATAGTGTATTAGTGTCCGTCTCCTCACATCTTTGTGAAAAATAGCTATAATATGCTTCATATATGCATGTTGAATTAACCTTTTCCTACCTCATTAGCATCTTTCCCTTCCCACCTCATGCTATGTTTCTGCTTTGTCTTGTTTTCATACTGCTTCTCAAATGAGTGCCTTTCATTTTGTATTTGGGAACTGTGAAAAACAACTTAAAAAAAAATAAAAATTTGTCCCTAAGAGGGTAGCCTGTTGCCCAGTTGAAAGGAGCTGGCTTGTCATGTCAGGAACACGACTCATCTTTACTCCATATGTGACTTTCCTCACAGCTGTACATCTTGTCGTCTTCTTTTTACCAATGCTGAATGAATAGCAATGATTACCAGTTTCAATGGTTACCAGTACCTCATGGTTATCATAGAATCATAGACTCATTCAGGCTGGAAGAGACCCTTGGGATCATCGAGTCCAACCATCAGCCCTACCCTACAAATTCCTCTCCTACACCATATCCCCCAACACCACATCTCAACGACTCTCTAAATGTTGACATTGTTGTTTAATAAATGTGAGCTTCTGGCTTTAGGTCAGTGATATACTTCCTAGTGCTAGTGTGGAAGTTGTACAAGTTTTTGGTTCCTCATATCTCGATCACTGGCCATTCATTTAGTGTTAAACTGCTATTTATTCATGCCTCAAACTGCAGGTAGCACTGAACAACTCTTAAAAGTGAAGAACAAAAGTGATTTAAAAAGTCCTAAAATCATCTTTTAGTCCTGCGTGTGCAAGATGGTCTTGGGTTTGGAATCCTGGCTTCAAACACACACTCAGATCCTCCTGGTGAGTCTCTAACTGCTCTGGTGGAGAGCTGTACTCGCTCATCACGGGTTAACCAACAGCCAAGTATTATATGTAAAAAGGGGTTTAGTGAAAGAGTGAAATTTATTGATCCAAACTGGATTCTTCAAGGGGGCAGGTACCTTCAGTTACTGTAGAGGGAAGCTGGGGATGTTACTGTCCCTAAACCAAATTCAGACTTTGTAAATAACCCCTCAGGCAGTAGCATGCAAGTTAGTGCAGACACCCAGAAGAAAACAATTTACAAATTACTATGCTTGAGATTGCAAATACCGGCTTAAACAAGATTTGGTTGTTGAAAACATACGACTTCATGAGCAGACTCTGAGACTTCGACTTAAACGCCGACTCTGGTTTTCATAAATGGAGGTGAAAGCTAGAAGCTCAGCTAGAGGTCTCAGCTCCAAGATGAGCTTCCAAAAGTAAGACTGCAGAAATAGCCAGTAAATGGATGAAAGTTGTAGGAGCTTCTGGAGAATGTGAGGACGTCCTCTCCTCCAAGGAGTTTGAAAAAGGCGGCATTTGTTAATAAAAAAGCTTGAGTGTGCATCACGGCAGACCTGTTTTGAAGCAAGGAGAAGGCACCCCAAAGTGCCTTCCAAATAGACTGCAGTACTCTGCTCAGCTCGAAATCCCCAAGTCTTCACAGAAGAGAAGATCTGGAGAGAGCAGTGAGAGATAAATAGGAATAGCAAAGTCGTGCTCCTTTTCTAAATGACACGTGGCTATTTTTGACAGACACAAACTCTGTGCAGATATGAACATAGTTTCACAGCCCTCTCCAGATATCCAGAGACATCAACGACATTGAGATACGATACCAATCTGAATCCAGTATTCTAGGCCCAAACAGTTCCAAACCTGAGACATTTTATCTCTGCAAAATGGACCACCACATGCTGGCAAAGTGATAATTCAGAACAATCCCCTTGCTTCTACAAATTCAGATGGTTTTTTGATTTTTTTTTTTTCCTGTGGAAAAGAAAAAATGAAGTTGTAGGACATTCTAAGTTGTTAGCATCAAGTAAGTAGTCAACCTTTAACCGGGTTTACATTGACAGTAAGACCTTGGTTTATATATCTGTATATATTTACATATGGTTTCACGGTGAGTTAATTTGTTGTTCAAAGTTTCATATAACCTCTCAGAAGTGAGTAGGTAGCAACCTTATTCTTCCATCCATCTAATTTAAAACCTGCTTTCTTGAAGGGAAATTTCACAAAAAGATTCTAAAACATGACCCTCCCCCAAATCTGGTCTGTCGAGATGTATAAATGTTGACTGTGCTTTGATTGTAAACAGATAATCCACATTGATCCGATGCGCAGGCAGATAATGCTGGGTACAACTTGCTATTGTTAAATGACACATAAATAATGCACTGGTTTTGGGATCAGTCAACTCTTCTGGTTTTAATCATTTATTTTCTTTTTCTTACGTTTCGTAACTCAACAGTTGATGTAATCCTACCCCATGTGAATGCTAAGTTCAGGGTTTCACAATAAATGAAATGCTGTCTAAACCAGCATGAAATACCCACACAGTGTAATCTAAGGTGCCCACAAAATTTGGAAGAGGACTGGGCTCCTGATGTAGCTAATGGGGCCTCCAGGGAGCAATTAAATTCTCAGCAAAATGTTTTAATCCTGCCTTTGGTTTCTCTTTGCTTGCCTGAAGAAATTTAATATCTTATTTCAGTAGTGAGAGGATGGACCATGCAACAAGTGGGAAAGCAAAAGATCTGGCTCGGATGGAGTGACATCAGGCTCTCTGAGCTGAGCCCTCAGTCATGTTTTTTGTCAAGAAAGGCCAAAAAGAAACATCAAGGTGAGCTGACTCATAGCACAGGCCAGGAAACTTTCCCAAGAGTTTTCTTTGTCAGAATTATAAACTCTATTTGAGCATTAACGATTCTGGTGACTGCACCTTGAGAATCTATTTCTCAGCTACATGTTTGTACCCAAGATAAGAGCAAAACCCATGGGCAACTTCTGAACCAAACAGTGTGTCTTTGTTTTTGAAACTGGTGACCTTCCTGCTTCCTGGGAATGGTCCTGGGCCCATTTTAGCTGATCTGTGCCTGGGAATGTCTTAGGACCATGCTAGTTGGCCCAGCCCAAAACCAGAGCTGCTCACTAACTGTTCTGTGAATTGTGAATTTAGAATTTATCAAGGTGCAGAGTTGAATTACAGCATCTTTATGGTGATCTGACATTGTTTAATTTACTAATGTTATGGTTTTATGTGCACCGTACTGAATTAATTGTCAGAATGCAGCAATCTTCTACTTTGTGGCTCAGGATTTGCTGTATCTTTTGCAGACTCTCGTGGGCATTCCTTCCCAAATTGGGATCAAACAGTAACCACTCTTTCTTGCACAGACTTCACTATTTCGATCGAGCTATTTAAGTCTCTCATTACCAGGCATGCTTTGAGACATCCTATCCATCCCTTTTTAGGCTTTTCTGGTAGAAGAACTTCCACATACAATTAATATTGCATATATACCACCTTCCTGGACTAAATGGATACTCACCCAAGGCTTGAGAGGCATTGCAGCACCCAACTGCATTCAGCTCACTGGCTGCCACCAAGGAACATTCGGTGAAGGACACCTGCACTGAACAGCACAGTAGGTGCTTGATCTCTTCAGTTAGGTGGCATCATTATTTAAAAACCCATTTGAGACTTTGAATGAGACCACAGAGGGGCACTGGAACAAGTTGTCCACAGAGGAGCTCCAACCATTGCGGAGTGTCCATCCTTGGAGATACACAAAACACAACTGGATACAGCCTTGAGCAATCTACTGTACCTGACCCTGTTGTGAGCAGAGGGCTTGAACTAGAGGGTACTCAAAGGTGACTTCCAGCCTCTGAGTTTGTGATTCGGTGATTCTGTGTGTGCCCTTTTCATTGGATCAAGGTTTGGAGCATCTGTCTCTCTTCCCCCAGATAAGAGTCAAAGTCCCTCTTGCTCATTTTTGCTTTACCCATAACTCATGCCTTCCTCACTGTCCAATTTAAACAGGAACCTCGTAACCTTCTTATCTGATCTGCTCAGATTTTTCAGGCCAGCAATTTCTGTCATTGAATTAGAATTGTATAAGCTCTGGAAAAGAACTGGTGGACTGTTCCATGTCCTAGTACGTACCTATGCCATGAATACATGTGGACTGTGTTGTGCTTCTGCTGACTTTGGAGTCAACATGGGATGGGTTGGGGGAGGCTTTCAGAAACACTTGAACTGACTCCACACAAGCCCTGCTCAAGAGGCAGCTTAGTGCAGGGAAGTGGTTTCTGAGGATAAGAATCATTAGGTTGCAGCACCTCTTGAAATCTCTGTTCTGAGAATACTATGAGCTACGTGTGTCTGTTCTCTGATGAAAAAACAGACATTCCCTCTCTGCTCTCCTCTGCTCCATCTTGCTCACATCCAGCTCCTGGCAGCAGGCTATGGCAACCAGAACATTGCTGTGGGGCCGGTGAATACACCTAACTCTTAGTANATAACCTTCTTATGTGATCTGCTCAGATTTTTCAGAACATTGCTGTGGGGCTGGTGAATACACCTAACTCTTAGTAGTGCGCAGTCTCCTTTAAAAATAAGGTTTGTGTCTGTGACAGCAGAATTAGGGCTGGATTTGGTACCTGAGTTCTCTATTCAGTGCTGGAGGCAGATTAAATAAGAAAGAAACTCGTGACGCCCAGCGTGCTGACAGTGGGGAATCCTGGTGTGGGGGCACGGTCCCAGATAGAGGGATTTTGCTTCTCTGAAGTGGGAACTACGCCCTGAGCAGCACCTCTGTGAGACTGGTTCCCTTTGAAGCTGGTGGCCAGTACAGAACCACCATTACTCCTGCCTATTTCTTTATGCTGTAGCTGTTCATTGTAAACTAAATTAACTTTTGGAGCAAGAGCACCCTTCTGGCAGTGTAGGAAGTCGGATACCATGTGTTTTCTCTCCCTCCAGTCTTGTGACTTAGGTGTGGAGTGATCCAGCTTCAAGTGGAGAAGAAAAGACCTTTCTGTTGTGTCATTCTCCTCACCCCGAGGCATCTGCAAACTGCAGAATAAGACACTCTTACAGGAAAAAAACATGTATTTGAGTCTCTGAAACCAGTGGAAAGAACCGACTTCCCCACTTCAGGGAGGAGGGCGAAGCTTTTTCGGACGAAGGTGCCCTGAGAAGGCTGTGAGCCCCGTGCTATGTGTTTTGTGCTGCAGGTACTTGGGTGCTGAATTAAGCTCCTCCAAGTTTTCGGTGCGGGGATCCCTGGCGTGTAAATCCCAGGCAACTTCATCAGGTGCCAAGCGCAGACAGAGAGAGATGGAGCAAAGCTGAGGTGGCAGCATACTATGACGTGGCCAGTTTTGCTTTCTGGTGACACTCAAAGCTCTTAAAGTCTCTCCTAAGGATTGTATAATTTAGGCTGGTACTGCTATACTTAAGTGCCTAAATTCCACTTAGACTGCACATGAAATGCCTACGTCCTCTTGGGGATCTTAAAATTCCCTGTGTCTGAACAAGAGTGAAATAGGCCAAGCAGAGAATGATGCTAATGCAGCTTAACATATCCAGGTACTGGAATTAAATAATTTAGATCAGATCAGCTTTACAACGTGCTGGCTGGGTGCTGCCCAGGCTAAAAGTCAAGTTACCAGCGTTGCAACTACGCACCCGTAAACTGCACGCACCAAAATCAAGACCTGCGCCTGTAAATTGATAGATGAGCCTGTAACGCGTATTTGGAGCCTGGAGCAAAAGTCAGCATTTCTTATAAAGACTGAGGGAGCTTTATGATTATTTTAGGCTCAGATATTACAAGGAAAAGGTAAACTGGGGTGGGAGGTACTGCCAAGTAACATGAGAGTGTCACTGGAGTGAAAGCAGAGCTCGGCAATGCTGTGGTGCTCTCCACACCGGACTGAGCATCCTCCGGCTCTGCCCTGGAGAAGCTCTGAACTTTAGGGTCCCTTCCAAGCTGAACCATTCTATGATTCTATGATTGGAAGCTCTGCCTTCAGTGGTGTGACTTTGACCCTTCTGAACCCTGGCAGCAAAGAGCTTTCCTCTAATACTTCAACAGAGAGATCCCTCTACCCCAACCTCTTCTTTCCCACATACAGCCATAAAGCTGGAAAACAGAACTCCCAGCCTCCCTTCCCCTGCCTGATCCCACAGCCTGGATTGAATCCCTGAGGCTGCTGATGGCTGAATGACACTTGTTTTGGCTCAGCCGTGGCACTCGGAGGGGATTTGCGTCGGGAAGTTGCTTGAGGAGCCAAGGAGCAGAGCAGGGTGAGAGGAGGGGGTGGGTGGAGAGATGCTCTGCCAGCCAGGCAGGCGGGATCGCTCCAGCAGTGACTCTGCCTGGCTTTCAGTCTGCCTCCCCAGGGAGGGAGCCTTCCTCTCACTCCAGGCTTCTCCCCTCGCACAGAGGGAGGGAGAGAGGAGAAAGCAGAAGGGTCCCTTCACTCTGACAGCACCCAACTGCTCGGCTCACGCCTGCAGGAGCTGAGCCATGAGGAAGAGTCTCTTTGCCCCTGCTTCGCCTTCGATTTAAACCCTTCCAGAAGGGGTGATGGAGGAGCAATACATTTCCAAACTCCACCCCATAGTGGATTATGGAGCTGGGGTTTTTCTTCTGATCATAGGTGAGTTCTTCACAGCCTACCTGCTTGTTCCAAACCTAGGAGGGGACACACCGGGGCTGCCCCTTCCGTCCAGCGCTCAGCCAGAGGAAGCTGGAGGCAAATGATAGAAAATCGGATTCCACACAGGTTCCTGCTGATTTTCTTCGAGTCGGTTGGACGCCAGGATTAACCTCTGCTCTCAGATTCACAATCTTTTGTCTCGCTGCTGAAGGTTTGCCAGCATAAGTTTGCCTCCCGTGCGGTGTCACAGGCTTTCAAAATAAGTTGTCTGCTGCTTATCCTGGCAACTCAGCCCTGTGAGCTGAGGGATGAGGCAGCCCCTTTGATGAGATGGATCAGGAGAGAACAACTTCAGGGGGATGGTCGTTATGTGGTGAAGAAGAGCTGTGCCTTGGTAGGATAAACTGATACAAAATAGCCACGGGTTTCCAAATAGCACTTGTGGTTTTTAAACACCCTGTTTTGCCCTGCCCTGTTGAAGGCAGATTTACAGGGAAATACAGGTGGGGATGGATACTACTCTGCTCCAGAGTGGCTTTAGCAGAGCATTTCCTTCCTTGTCTCTGTTGCTTGTACCCAGGTGATCTGTTTACTGTCGGTGTAGGTTTGGAGAGGGGCTGAACTGGTTTAGGCGTTCAGTCCGGCTGAATGTTGCTGAGATGTGAGCACCTTCCTCCTTTCAGTTCGTTTGAAAACCCCGGTTGAGATGCCTTGAGGAAAAACGAGCATATATTTTTATGTGGTTTAATAGAGAGCCTTTGGGCAGCGGTGCTGGGCTTTAGCATGTCACATCTCACTCCGGTTCCTGCGCGCTTCCCCCTGCACTGTGCTGTGCTGTGCTGTGCCCTCAGCTGAGCTGACAACTCAGGGTGAGAAAAATCACTCTCTCCAAAACAACAAAGGGTCTTTCTTTCAATCCAAGTCCGGAGGAGAGCTGCTTTCTCACACAAAAGTAAATACATGGGTGCAGTTCACAGCTTTGTCCTGTGCCTTCCAGCAGCTGCACAGGCAACGGGGTGGAGGGAAATGGCATCTGTCAAAGTGAAAGAAAGGGTGAGCCTGGATGTTCACTCATCGGGAGAGAGCAGTGGACATCCAGGCCCACCCTGGTGGACTGAGAGCTGCCTACCTCTTGCTTGGTGGCTGGGGCTGTCTCGGAAGAAAGTGAATCAGGTTCATTTTCACTCCTGAAGCCTGAGGAGGTCCTGTCCTGTGGCTGTCACCTGGCAGGAGAGTGCCCTTCCTGCCAAGCCATAGGTTGCTCTGGCAGCAAGCGGTCCTGTACCAAGCCACCGTGGGCACCTCTGTGTGTGCAGGCCCATGGCTCCTGAGAGCTCAAGGAACTCTTCAAGCACATCCAGAGGTGCCAAGTGAACGTGTGTGATCAAGAAGTGAGTGAATGAGGGATGCAGGGGCTCAGATTTGTATTTCTGTCCTGTTTAATGCTTTCTCTTGGTATCTCTTGTGACTCTTGGATTTATGCCAATGTATTTATTCCATTGTGTTGCATGTGCCTTTATTAATTCCTCTGTGGGCACTTTATTATGTGGTATCTATGAGGAAACGCAGCCTTCCTGCTTTCGCAGCGACAAGGGAACATGACACAATCTTTCTGTTTCCCTATTTCACTTCTGCCTTTGGACGACACCTTCTGGGGAAAGTCTTTGATCAAAGTGTAGCTCCAGCACAACTTTCCCTTGAAAGAAAAGAGAAAATGGGTTGTTTGCTACGTGTACTTTTGGCACTGTTGTCACAAATGCTTTGATGCCCTATAGCACATCTGAGTAATATATGTCCAATGGGTCTTTTTGCAAAGTGATCTCTGGTCTGGTGCCTGCCTCCAGCAAAATGGTTTCTGTGCTCTGTCCCACTGCATTCAGAGACCACCAGAACAGTGTGGGTGTCTGAAGAGTGTGAGGAGTCTCCCCCTGAGGAAAAAGGGGTGGCAGAGACAAGGTGTGATGGACTGACTACAGCCCCCATTCCCTGTCCCCCTGCACCACTTCGGGGGAGAGAAATGGGGAGTGAAGTTGAGCCCAGGAAGAGGGATGGGTGGGGTGAAGATGTTTTAAGATTTACTTTTTATTTCTTGTTATCTGCCTCTGATTTAATTGGTAATAAATGACATTCATTTACCCCAAGTTGAGTCTGTTTTGCTCGTGATGGTAACTGCTGAAAGATATCTCCCTGTCTTTTTCTCTGACACACATTATATTTTCTCTCCTCTGTCCCGCTGTGAAGGGAGAGTGACAGAGCGGCTTTGGTGGACACTTGGTGTCCAGCCAGGCTTGACCCACCACAACGGTCTTCTACTATTCATATGACAAAATTTCCCTGGTCAATAAGGAACAACAAGAGGCTGTGAACAGAAATGTGAAGCGCTCTTTGCTATAGCAGGTCTGTAGTGGAAACAGCCTGACTGGGAAATCCCTGTCTAGCAGGGAGGCGGGAAATGAAACCCAGGAGCTGGCTGAAGTGGATGCTGTGGTGAGGATGCTGAGCTTGTAGCAGCTCTCAGAAATGCCATCCAGGTGGTATTATCTATCTTCTGTCTAAGAGAACAGGTTTCCTCACGTTGAGCTGAAACCCAAGGTTTCATAGCAGGACAGATACACATTGGTGTGTTTCTTGAGCATCAGCACAGTGTGGTGCTGACCTGGGCGGCGCTGCGTTCTGGCTGGTGTCCCAGTCTTCTAAACTTTATTCCCAGGCCAACCACCATCGGATTTTCACATCCTTGAGATAGACAAGCATTTCACAGGCGTGCTAACTGTGTCGTGCTATTGTCTGTGCTGCTCCTTCTCTTTCAGCCATCCTCACAATCCTTGGAAATTCAGCTGTCCTCGCCACGGCGGTGAAGCGCTCTTCCCTCCTGAAGTCACCAGAGCTGCTGACGGTCAACTTGGCAGTCGCGGATATGGGAATGGCAATCAGCATGTATCCGCTGGCCATTGCATCTGCCTGGAACCATGCCTGGCTGGGAGGAGATGCGTCCTGCGTATATTACGCCCTGATGGGTTTCCTTTTTGGCGTCTGCAGCATGATGACCCTGTGTGCCATGGCCGTGATTCGGTTCCTTGTTACCAATTCGTCCAAATCTAACAGTGAGTAATTGCATCCCAAGGAACCTCTTAACTTTTAGTCCAGTATCAAACCTCTAATGCTCCTAGAAGGATCTGATTAAATGCTTTATTAAACAGTGGAGCTTCTCACTTCTCAGTAATACCAAGTAAAACAACCTTAGGGTGCAGAGCCCAAATGTTTTGCTGGACACGAATGTCTTCTTTTCCCATTTGTGTGCAAGCAGACATACTGGCATCTCCTCCTCAAGAAGAAAGTGTTCTCCTGGCTTTCCTAGGCTGGAAGCATGGTACATTTTGGGTCAACTTGATCTTGTAAAGCTCCCTGACTTACCAGTCTTTAGATACCACTGAGGGCTGCACTGAGGTCTCACCCAATCAATAGACTCTGTTATGTTTCTCAAGAAGACCAAAAGGCAGGGAACTGCAGCAGCAGCCCAGGCATATTTGTAACCACCATCCTTCTGTTGGAGCAGAAGTTACTCCAAAAACCGTGTGGCTGAGATAAGATTCATATAAACTTGCTCTTACTCGTTCTTGCAGGTAGAAAAGTCACCAAGAACACTGTTCGCACCTTGATTACTTTCATCTGGCTCTACTCCTTGCTGTGGGCCATTCTGCCTTTGGTGGGCTGGGGCTACTATGGTCCTGAGCCATTTGGCATCTCCTGTACAATAGCCTGGAGCAAGTTCCACAACTCCTCCAATGGCTTCTCGTTCATCCTGAGCATGTTCCTCCTGTGCACAGTTCTGCCTGCACTGACCATCGTTGCCTGTTACTTGGGAATCGCCTGGAAGGTTCATAAAGCATATCAAGAGATCCAGAATATCAACAGGATCCCTAACGCAGCTAAACTGGAGAAGAAGCTGACATTGGTGAGTTATCCCAGTGACGAGGAGAGTCTGCAGGATATCAGGAGATTGCAGAGAAGCGGCTCTGCTCATGCATGATGGTCCTGCACTGCTTTAGTCTGGTACTGACCAAAGGTGGAGATGTGGGTCCAGTCTCACCCATAGTCTGCAGTCCTGGGACCCTTGTTATTTCAGTAGCTTGATCAGGATACCATATTGTAGGTACAGTACAGCTTGTTAAAGCTTCTTTAGGCAGTTGCACTCACGATTTTCATGGACATACAGATTTCTAGTCATGCTGGAATAGCTGTTGAATCCATTTATGTTGTAGTCGGGGTGAACGTCTTGTTCTGTCATTCTGTCATCTGAGGTATTTTTAATTGACTGAGGGGGTGTTCAGAGTGAGAGCTACACAGAAATTCTGTATGGAAACAGGATTTTTTAAGATAATATTTTTTTTTTCAAATAAGCACTTCGGTTGCTCATTTCTTGTGGAAAAAGCAGAATTGACCCAAACTTTCTAGAGGCCAATCTATTGACAGGTTTTACTTTCTGGTTGGTTGTGTCATAGGATCATAGAATTGTTTTGGTTAGGAGAGACCTTGAAATCTTTGAGTCCAACCATTAACCTAGAACTGCCAAGTTACCACTAAACCATGTCCCTCAGCACCACCTCAACACATCTTTTAAATACCTCCAGGGATGGGGACTCCACCACTTCCCTGGGCAGCCCATTCCAATGCTTGATAACACTTTCTGTGAAGAAATTTTTCCTAATATCCAATCAAAACATCCCCTGGTACAACTTGAAGCTGTTTCCTCTTATCCTATAACACGTTACTCGGGAGAAGAGTCCGAGATCCCCTTGGCTACACCCTCCTTTCAGGGAGTTGTAGAGAGCGAGAAGGCCTCCCCTCAGCCTCCTTTCCTCCAGGCTGAACATCCCCAGCTCCCTCAGCCTTTCCTCATAAGACTTGCTCCCCAGACCCCTCACCAGCTTTGTTGCCCTTCTCTGGACACGCTCCATCACCTCAATGTCTTTCTTGTAGTGAGGGGCCCAAAACTGGATACAGCACTTGAGGTGCACCCAAAACCACAAAGCACTATGTGCAATAAAAGACTATATATATATATGTATATATATATTTACTGTCCAGTATTACCCGTGCTTGGGTCAGAACGCTGCCAGCAAACAGTTCCAGGTATTTTGACTGGTTCAGGTGTGGTTTAGGTTAAGAGGGACCTTAAAGATCCTCTAGTTCCAAGCCCTCTGCTGTGGGCAGGGACACCTCCCACCAGACCAGGTTGCTCAAAGTCCCACCCAACCCAGCCTTGCCACGTACCAGCCCCAACCAGTCCAGGCTGAGAACTGAAGCCCTGTTTCCCTTTCAGATGGCCGTGCTCATCTCGGTTGGGTTCCTCAGCTCGTGGACACCGTACGCAGCCGCCAGCTTCTGGTCCATATTTAACTCCAGCGATTCCCTCCAGCCCCTTTTCACTCTGCTGCCTTGCCTCTTTGCCAAATCTTCCACCGCGTATAACCCTTTCATTTACTACATCTTCAGCAAAACCTTCCGGCGGGAAATCAAGCAGTTGCAGTGCTGCCACGGCTGGCGGGTTCCTTTCTTCAGCACCGACAACTCGGCCGAGAATCCCGCCTCGATGAGGTGGAGCGGGAGAGACAACGTCCGTCTTTCTTCGGCGGCCAAGGCAGAAAGCCGGGGAGCTGCGAGCCGCTGAGACGCAGCCGCCGTTCCACAGCGCGGGGCCGAACTTGGGCTTCCCTCCTGGGCCCAAAGGAGCAGGAATGCAGCACGTGGGGCTGCCACCGCTTATCTGTCTCACGTCCAATACAGAGGTTTAAGTATATATTTTTAAGCAACTCTCAAATATTCTCTTTAAGCTACACAACAAACAAACAAAGCTGGGGTTTTTTTTTCCCCAAGAATTTCCACTTTAGAGGAAATAGATAGATTTATGTACTAAACCTAAAAACATGTAAACTAAACTTATTTTCGGAGAAACAGCTTTAATTAAGAGGATTTATTATTCTGGGAGTTTTTTCTTCTGCTTTTGACTTTTTAACGCAGTCTATCTGCCAACTCTTGGCTCCGTCAGTAAAAGAGCCATCAGAGAAAACAGTAGGTTGAACACAAAGTGTTACCACATAAACGCAGCTGAGAGCTTTCCTACAGACAGAAAACCCTACGGGCAGGAAGAAATACTCACTGTCAGAAAAAGAGGATGAAGTGGCTGCTACCAACACGTAGAGATCTAAGTTTCTTTGTCCCGTCAGAAGTGTTGTTCCACCTCCTCAAAGCACCAGCTCCAAAAGCTGAGCAACCTTAGTCTGGAGAAGTCGGGTGGGAAGGTGGCAGTCGGAGAAGGACACCTTCTGCATATCGAAGACAGCCCAATGAGAAGTGAAGGAATCTCTTAGCAAAAGGAGCTGTGCACTCACGCTGTTGCTTGCCGAGGTGTAACTGCTCTTCTACCATGAAAGTTGTTGGATGGAGCATTTGTTTTCTGGAGGAAGACGCTGTACAACATGCTGAGGGCCATCCTCAGGAGAACCTGGCAGCAACCCAGGCTGTGGATGCAGCCCTGGCACACATCATTTGGTGGGAGCTCCTGAGGTGCTGAGGCGCTCACCAGCTGGAGCACGGACACAACTGCAACCAAGACCATGGTTCGTTTAAAGCCTCCGTACAACCACAACATCATCCTGCTTGCTAGTTCTAACAAAAGAGGCTCTGAGGTGGAACTGATGAGCTCCTACAGCTGGAATCTCTGACTTACCGGGTGTGATCTTAAAGGACATAAATATGTATCTTTAGGGGCTGAAATATTATAGAAAATAGCCTGGGAGCTGCAGTTCTTGCTCTCTCAGCTGAGCTCAGCGTCTCTCCCTCCATTAGGTTCGGTGAAGGCAACAGGAATTAAGTCACAGGCGGATTTGCTCCAGGTTTTAAACAACCACCTCAACCGATAGTGAATGGACTCCAAGTTCTCGACAGCTTCCACCCTACTCAAACCGTAATAACTTGTGTCATTTTATAAAGCAGAGCTAAGGCCAAGAGCAGGATTAAAAGATTGGCTTAAACCCTTGTGTGGCTACGAGAACTTCTGTTCCTGTGGAGCGTGGATGGCAAAAGAACAAACCCAAGGAGGCGTGAGCTGTAACATACACCAAGGCACAAATTAATTACTAAGCCGGGGGTTAGGAAACTTTAAGGAGCTTTGCCTTCCCCTGAACTCCTGCCACCAGCAGTGTCACCAACTCTCATAAATATTCCACCAGATTTAACGAGGTTTATTTGTAAAAAAGTTGTGGAAAACCCTGAAATTAAGTCGGCCCTCAGGGTGACACTCTCTTGCCCTGAGTTGTCACTGACAGATGCTCCATAAGGAATGAGGCTGTGCTCAGTCATCTGTCCCAACTACGAGGTGAAGCATCCTCTGGGAAACAGTTGCCTCCGGCAGGCCGTGACTCAGGAAAATGGGAAAAGAGGAGAGGAATGTGGGGAGCAGGAGAAACCACTAGAGCTGCAGGAAAATATTTGGGAAGAGAAGAGGTAGGAGGGTGAGGAGATGGTGGAGGGAAATGCCAAAGGGACAACAGTGTAAGAGAAACAGGAGGAGTCAGAGGAGTGTGTCAGTGGGTGGAGACAACGTAAACATGCTGGAAAAGGGACTTCTTATGGTAAATGGTGGGAATTGTTTCATTGAATTCAAAGGGGATGATGCAGATTTTAAAGATTGTGAGAATTAGGGTGTTTTTTTTATAAAAAGAGGACTCTAAGGCAAACACAGGTAGATGACATGAAATGCTAGAATGGTTAGAGTTGGAAGGGACCTTAAAAGACCATTGAGTTCCAAGCCCTCTGCTGTGGGCAGGGACACCTCCCACCAGAGCAGGTTGCTCAAAGCCCCATCCAACGTACGTTACCAAAGAGCAGAGAAACCCAAGGCTGAAAGGAATGAATGAAACCAGTGTCATTATAAAGTTTAGAGGTCACCAACTCCTTGACTACGTGTTCTTCCAGTTGGCAGGAAAGAAGCAAGAAAGTGTTGAGGATAAACCCCCAAGGAGTTTTTAAGGCAAAGGTCTGGTTTGGGATCCACATTTTAAACCTTAATTAGAAGGACAGAGAAAAGCCAACAGCCAGCCAATTAACCTCCTTGTCTCTGAGCAGTGTGAGACTAAGGGCCCGGGCCCCATTTAAATAAGCTTATTTTAAGTAAAGATCTCATCAACCGCAATCTTTGAAGTGAGGATACGATGCTGTTAATGGGATCTGCAAACTTCAAGCCAACTGCCAAAATCCTTACTCTGAATAAAGCCTGATGGCACCAAACCTCCTAGAAACGCGCCGTAGCAGCATCTTCCACCACAAAGGTGGACAGAAGTGTTCCCTCAGAGAGGCTGTGGTCTCATTTCACGATGGGATGCAATGAGCAACAAGGCAAAATGAGGTGGGACAGGGCCATAACGCCACAGACTGTCCCTCCAAAGACCCTCACACCCCATTTGCATTGTACGGATTCCATGAAGGACTTTCCAATGTATAAAAATCTTCCAGTTCCTTCCTGAGGGGAGAGAAAACTGCTGAGAATTTAGGAGAGGAGAAGAAAGTCCAGACGCCAGATAGAACAGGGAGAGCAAGAACAGGAACTGGATAAAAACATAGAACTAAGCAAGGGAGAAGGAGCCCTGGAATGGATTTGGGAAATAGTGAGGTAGGAGGGAAGGGCAGTGATGCACTGGAGGAGCACGGCTGCTCCTGGAGGGGTTCCTGCCAGATGCAGGATTTGTATCTTATTAAACAAACCACGAACTCTGAAAAATTCTGGTTTATCTACTTAGAGGTTTCTAGAAGAGAGTTAAGTCAGATTAACGTTATCCTCAAAGTGCTGCTGGATCCGATCGGTCACATCTCTGCTGAACCTCAGTGATTTTGCCTGAAGACTTCGAGGTCTGCAACGCTTGCCAAAAAATTCAACAGAAGTTACCTGCGTGCCAAAGAGATCAACCAACGAGCTGGAAAGGCTGTTTTATTTATCAGTATGTCTGAAGAAAAACCAAACAAAACCAAACCCAGACCCAACCCTCCTACTGAATTCCCTTCATTTCCTGGAGTCATAGCTCCAGAGAGAAAATTTGGGGTTTTTTTTTTCATTTTTGGGGTTTTTTTTAGTGAACATATATAAATAATCCTCAACTAGAACAAGCAGAGAGTTTAGAACTTTCTTAGAAAGCACGAAACACCAGGCCGCAGGGCGACGGTCATCCCTCGCCGGTGATTACATCCTGTAAGCAATTAAGAGTGAAGCCGCTCGCGTTGCGTGACGTTTCATCAGCGTTACAGAGATTCCTGCCTCTTCTCCAGGCACTTCTCAATATCATCCAACACCTGGACAGCTGCTTTCGGAATACGAGTCCCCGGCCCGAACACGTTGGTAACGCCGGCTTCGTACAGGAAATCGTAATCCTGTTCAGAAAGGAATTGAAGATCTGTCGTTAACAGTGCAACAGAAAATTGATTAATTGATTTACAATCAGTGTATGCTCCACGTCGTGCTTTATGTTGGGCCTGAGAAAGGGTTTGCAGGGAGTCCCAGAGAGAGAGAGAGGCAGCACAGCATCAAGGGAAATGGCACAAAAAACCCCCCCAGTAGTTAGGAGGTAAAAAAAGGGTTGAAAAAAACACCTATGGTAAAGGTTTTATGTGTTTGGAATCAGACTCATGTCAGATCCTTGGAAAATATTCCAAATCGATAGATGTGACCCTGAATAAACACATCTAAATTTGATCTAATTTTGAAAATAGGGCTTTAAATAAGGTCTCGGACCAGGTGCCTGCCATTGCTCTCTGGCAATCCAAGTTAGGCCAATTTTATGATTTGCCCCTGGGAAGCAGTTACGTAGCCTCTCTTCTATATAAGAAATATTATACCTTTTCCAACCACAGACTAGTAGCTTCCCATTAAAACTGGAGAGGACACAATTTATCTCTCAGAAAAATACAAGTTTTCCATGTTCAGTTTAAAAGCCTGTCATTCCCAAACACTTCTCCGATGGGCTAGAAAAGGAAGGTGTCTGGGAAAAGGGAGTAGAATCATCTAGAATCAGCCAGGTTGGAAGGGACCTTTAAGATCAGCGAGTCCAACCGTAACGGGAAATTTCTACGTAAAATCAATTTGAATCTCTCTAGATGGAAGATGACCCTAAAGGTGACAGAGCCAGGCACACTGGGGGTGAGCTAAGGAAAATTTTACGACCGAGGCCCAGATCTGACTGCAAAGGAATCCGACAAAGTGTTCAACAGTTGAGAAGAAGAGGCAACGCTGAGGGCCTGAGGCTGGGGAGCATGAGGAGAGGCTAAACAGTGAATGAGACGTGCCAGCCCACAAGTGTTGGGACCCTCCACGTTGTCTCAGTCACTAGATGTGCCTCTTTGCAACTATTGTTTGAGGTCATAAAGTCTCTTAAGACGGGAGCTGGCCTTTTTCAGTCATATGCAAGGTACTGGTAATCAGGAACAACGAGGCACAGAGGCCATCTCCCCGAGGCCAGTCTTTTCACAGCACAGCTTAATACCCCATCCAACACGCACCAGGACACGATGCACAGCAAAACAGATCAACGAGACCTGACAGCGCAGTTCTCTGCTGACCCTGGTGACTTTACACAGCAGCCTTCAGCGCTGGAGATCACCTCTGACAGGGAAGAGCTAAAAACAGCACAGACAGAAGTAGGGCAGTCTCCTCGTCTGGATGGAAGTGAGGTTGACCCCTACCTGAGGTGGGATGACACCTCCGCAGATGACAAGGATGTCCGGCCGGCCAAGGGCCTCGAGTTCTTTGATGAGTTCAGGCACAAGAGTTTTATGACCTGCCGCGAGCGTGCTCACGCCAACGCAGTGGACGTCCGCATCCACCGCCTGCTGGGCCACTTCTCGAGGTGTCTGTACAGAGAGAGGATCCGTGATACTTAACAATTAGCCCCAGCCTGATTACCCAGGGGAAAAAATCACTGCATTTGAAACAGGCTGAGCACCGCTCAGCAACTCATACCTGGAAGAGGGGACCTATGTCCACGTCAAAGCCGATGTCTGCAAATCCTGTGGCAATAACTTTAGCTCCTCTGTCGTGGCCATCTTGACCCATCTTTGCCACAAGGATGCGAGGCCTTCGCCCCTCCCGATCCGTGAACTTGCTCACTCTGGTTGGAAACACGTTATTTCATCGTGGTGAGTTACTGAGAACCACCAGAAGCGCTTCAACAAATAAAAAACGCATCACCTGCAAGCGTAGCATCCTGTCCGTACATCAAACCAGAAGGTCTTCTAAGTCAAGGTGTATCGATGTGATCTGCATACTTTGTTAATATTCATGTTAGATAATTACTAACTGATGCCATGTATTTACTGGCCTTAACAATAAAGTGGTCTTTTTTAAAGAAAACCATTCTATTGCTTTTCTGTTCTCTAATGGACAAAATACTGATTTCTCTGAGGGTTTTATGAGCAGGATTGCAAGTAACAAACCCAAAATTCTTACATTTTTAAGAATAATTGTGACCAATTGTTTCAAAACTGGGAGGAGTGGCTGACACACCAGAAGGCCGTGCTGCCATCCAGCAAGACCTGGACAGGCTGGAGAGCTGGGCGGGGAGAAATTTAATGAAATATAACAAGGGCAAGTGTAGAGTCCTGCATCTGGGCAAGAACAACCCCAGGTACCAGTACAAGTTGGGAACTGACCTATTGGAGAGCAGCGTAAGGGAAAGGGACCTGGGGGTCCTGGTGGGCAGCAGGATGACCATGAGCCAGCACTGTGCCCTGGTGGCCA
>VXBJ01006240.1:578803-713022 GCA_013400055.1 Nycticryphes semicollaris
TGATCTTTCAAGGTCCCTTCCAGTCCCTGATATTCTGTGATTCTGTGAAAAATACTTGCATGGCACACAGGCCACAGAGATGGGTCCCAGCCACCATCCTGTGCATCACCATTCAACTGAGTACAAGTCTGGGCAGAAAAGGATTATCATATCCCCCGTTCTCCCATTCCGTGCGCTCACTCCAGTGCCTCCTTTCTTCTGCTCAGTGGTAGTTCAGATTCCTGTTGGGTAAAAGTGACTCAGAGCCTCAGAGATTAATCATTCTCCTTACTTCTCATTATCCATGTTATCTGTCAAGTGGGACACTACCACTTCTCAGAAATAAAAGGTGGGGGGTTTTGTTCTGTTTGTTTGGGGGGTTTTCTAAATATTGTACTGTTCTGAGCATTCTGTTAACGAGGGGTTGTATGGATTTGGTGTGTTTTGAAATCATAGGCTGACCTGGCTGGGACGATCACTGTATGAAGCCAGTGGCTTAGCTGGGGAAAAGAATGACTTTAGATAAAGCATTTTTCAGCACAGATTTGAACAGCCCCAAGAGATGGTTTCAGGACAGGAAAACGTGTCACGTAAGAGGGAAAAACTAAGAACTCAGACAGCTTTAAAAGCAGACATGGCAAGAGAGCCTGAAGAAGCAGCCTGAGAAAGCTTCTGAGGACGTACAGCAGTTGGGCCTGCCTCTACTCCTAAGGACTGCTGAGAATATCAATGAAGTAGGTACCTGGAATGATTTGTGATCTCTTAAAATCCTTATATGTATTATCTTCTGTTTCCATATACTTGGTTTCTTACTTCCCCACCCGCAGGCTCCCTCCCAACAAGACCAGCTCTAGACGCTCCGAGTTGGCCAGGCTACAAGGACCTGAGTCACTGCAACTCGGGGTTGGGCTTAAGTGTGGGGCAAGTGCCAAATCACAGGTTTGAAGGCCCACGCAAAGGTGACACGTAGTAAATTCAGTTTCATGACTGTGTTTAACAACAGGCATGTATGATCTTGCACATAAAGGCAGGTATGTAAAGAAAACGGAGCTACATCCTGATTCTCAAGGAGTCAGTTCAGTTTCATCTAAGTGGATAATTACAAATGCTTAAATTCAAAACAAAAAAACATGGTGACACCCCCAGCACAACTAATTTCAAGTCAGGTTAAACGTCTCCATCACGAATCACAGAATCTCAGGGATTGGAAGGGACCTTGAAAGATCATCCAGTCCAATCCCCCTGCCAGAGCAGGGACACCTAGATCAGGTTACACAGGAACGTGTCCAGGTGGGGTTTGAATGTCTCCAGAGAAGGAGACTCCACAACCTCTCTGGGCAGCCCCTTCCAGTGTTCCCTCACCCTGAAGAAGTTTTTCCTCATATTTAAGTGGAACCTCCTCTGTTCCACCTTCCACCCATTGCCCCCTTGTCCTATCTTGTACCATACCATACTTGCAAAGCCATCAAGTAATTCCCTTTTAAGACATCCTCTAACTTTTTAATGTATTATCCCCAACACAGCAGGGACTTAAGAGTGTGGATTCCCATTACATCCCCACCCACCACCACAGTTCCATCTCCTCACCCAGAGGACAGCACCAGAGGCAGAAGCTGACAAAAGGCAGGAATGGGCAGTGTTTTCACACATACCACCATCTCCCAATGTTTTCTCCCTCATGACATGAGTAACAGTCATAGACTGGGAGCTGTATGTGGGTATCCAGATGGATTTTAGCCTCACAATTTTAGGAACAGTAAGAGTGAAGTTGCAGGGACACCTTCATGAGCGAACCAAACCCAGGTTTTTGCAAATATGAATCGCTGGAAATATTTGTAGCGAGTACTATGAGAAAGTCTTCAATGTGCAGGGATTTCAGGCAATTTTTCTCAGTTTCTTATGGGTGCCTGATCTATTTGAACAAGATCTTTACATCATCAACTTAAACATCAACTCGGTGGACTCAGCAAATGCAGGTTCAGTGAACTTTTACCTGTTCTCTCACTGCACTTATTTCTTCTCGTTCTGCTTTGAGGCACGAGAATGACTGCCCAGCCCTTTCGTTTCGTTCTGGGGATGTCATTCACGTTTGGGGAGGGCTTTTTTAGGGCACAGTGAGTAGCACATGTATCTAATGGATTAAATGTGAGAGCGTGTTGGGCTTCCTGGGAAGCCATTCTCACCTATTGATGGCATGAAGAATTTCATCGCTCTCTCCGAACTCCTGGCGATAAGCTCCACTCACCATCCGGTCACTGGCTTTATGCTCCCCAAACACCTTCTTCATTGCATCTGTTATTTCTCCAACGGTGCACCTGAGACACAGGGACAAAGTACTGATGCCATCAGGAGGTTTATACGAAAACAGGATGCAGAAATCCCTGGCAGTGGCCCAGGTGTTTGTCTCGCTACAGGAAAAAAAATTCATTTACAATCATTTTCCCCCTTGGGTCTTACAACGCTGAACGTCTGACTCACCCCACTGTCATCTGAAATAGAACATGCAAGAGCATTTTTAAGAAAATACTGTCTTGCTGACAGGAGAAGTGATTTTACAAGCGACAAGGCAGTGGGGACTACTGAATGGCAAAATATTTCAAGAATTTATATCAAAGTTTCTCAACTGGGAATTTTTTTTGGGGGGGCTTAAACTGCAAGATCTTGTATTTGGACTCATACTGAAATTCAAAATAGAAAACAAGAGGGGAAAAAAAAACAGGGAAGAACACACAAAAAAACCTGAAGCCAAATTTTTAACGTTTATAGAATCACAGAATGGTTAGAGTTGGAAGGGACCTTAAAGGTCATGGAGTTCCAACCCCTTGCCATGGGCAGGGACACCTCCCACTAGAGCAGGTTGCTCAAAGCCCCATACAGCCTGACCCACCACGGCAGGAGGGGAGATTTACATTCAATATTAGGAAGAAATTCTTTCCTGTGAGGGTGATGAGACACTGGAACAGGTTGCCCAGAGCAGCTGTGGATGCCCCATCCCTGGAGGGGTTCAAGGCCAGGCTGGATGGGGCTTTGAGCAGCCTGGTCTGGTGGGGAGGTGTCCCTGCCCAGAGCAGGGGGGTTGGAACTAGATGATCTTTAAGGTCCCTTCCAACCTGAACCCATCTAAGGATAGTTTTATGATTCTACTTGTAGAACATGATCATTTGAAATTCTTTTCCCAAGTTGCCCCTAACGGAAGGGCTCCCCGAAATGTTCACAGAGCTCACGAGCTTCCTTCAAACACTCCTTATCAGACACCAAGACAACTCCTTTCTCTGGTCACGTCCCATGTACAGTTTTGGGGCAGAGCTGAGATTTGTGTCTGCAACTTACAAAATACATCTGCAGGTCATGAAGGCTTTTACAAGGAATAAAACAAGACCACCAAGGAGGGAAATTAGCTGTTAATTGGTCACTTTTAGTACAAATGATAGGAATCCCTGGTAAATCTATCACTACCTTCCTGGGACCGTTACAGTTTCAAGAAAGGTGTAGAGGTGCTGCTGGCAGAATCCTGACGAGCTCTCTGTGGGAGAAAACATGTTCAAATTATGGCTGTTAAGCGTCCAAGGAAAGGGAATGAAGAATTTGAGACAACACAGTCTAAATAGGACTCCCCAGTAAGGAGTGAAATTGGTTTGCTCCTTTCTGGGCCATGTAATTAGTTAAGGAATGGAGAGATGTGATGTATTCTGGAGAACAGGTTGCTTACTTTGAAGCAGGAACGAAAAGCGTTTTTAAAGGACCTTAGGTGAATAAAGGAAATTTTCCACAGGACTCTAAAGGATGCCTCACAGCTCTACTCAAGAGCATCTTTTAAATCTTTGCCTGGCTGTGTAAAGTTACTTCTCTTTCAGTCAAAAAATGTTTTCACACCAATCTGTGGTGCAAGGGAGGATGAAGCAACAGACCATGATAAGGTTGTGAATATCCATTTTCACATCTCAGCCACTTCTTAAGCTCCCTGACCTATGAAGCAGCAGGGTGACAGAGAAACCCAGTTACGGCCCGAAACTGGAAAGAGTCTGAGCTGTAAACAACACAGTGTGTATGGACAACATCCCTTCATATGAGAGTCTTTGTATCCCTTTTCTTTGTGAGAAATTAAAGCATAGTCTTAAGAGACCGTTTTAGAATGTCATCGTCTATCTTACAATGTCAACTGCCGCCATCTTTTCTTGGAAGAAAAACCCAAAGCATCTCCCTGACAGCAAACTCACCAACACCACAGCCAGGAACAGATGAAAGATGAAAATGAAGCACTGTTTTTTAAAAAAGCAGCTGGCTATTTACACACCCCCCCCCTCCCTACCTTGAACGTGCTGCTTCCACTGCAAGGGCAAGTAAGTTGCCTTCCCCAGTAGCGGCACACTGCGTCAGAGCAGCGAGGCGTTGCTGGGCTGCTGCTTCATCTCTACTAGCCTTCACCTAAAGTGGAGGAGAAAAATACGACGTTAAAACAAAGTACAAGGCGAACTGGGAAGTTGGGAGTGTGTACGACTTTCTGATTTCAAGTATTAACTCTGGCGGCACAAAGTTGTCCGGTGTCAATATACGCTATGTGTTTTAAAAAGATTAGAAGGAAAAAGGTGTCTCAGACCTTAGAACACATGTACAAGTCCACTAAATAACTCTAAAACCATTTAATCTATGTTTCTACTAATTATGAAAGTGAGTGTCAATTGCTGGTGCCACAACCCTCTCCCTTAACAGCGCCTGAGAAGCTGCACCAAGCAGTCTGAGCGGTTAGATAATGCTCCATACTTTTAGAGCCAAACATTGCACTCCTATTTCCTATCTTCCAGGAAATATAAAGTTCTCAGTTTTGAAAGGTCAGACATACCCATGAGACTATCTGAAATACAATTATTAAAACCAAATGAACACAACAAACCCATTTCTGTTTGGATTTCTTGGGATTTTCCATCAGCCTCCACTGAAGCTGAACAGCAATCCAGCTTCTCCACTAAAGACCAGAGTGGATTCTCAGAAAGTGGAGGTCCACTTACCTTAGAATTACTCAAGTTCTAGCTGTAATTACAAGAACTTTGTCTTTTCAAGAAGGTAGTTCCCACCTTTTTAATCTTCTCGATCTGCTTGTTACGGACTGAAGTATTATCAATAGCCAGAACTTCGACGGTCTCCTCTTTTTCTAGCTGATGCTTGTTTACTCCAACAATTACTTCAGACCCTATTTCCAGTGAAACACCAGAAACTCAGAACACATTTGCAAACTACTGTGAAAAGACACAATAGTAATAGGACAACATAATGCAACGCTTTGCTTTATTGTTACATACATTTCAAACACTTAAATTGTTCTTATAGGAAGGCCTTAAGTCTGTATTTTCCATATTTTCTGATGAGAGGTGATTAGATGCATGAATATTTGACTGAGTGAACACTGGGCTAGAAAAAAGATCTGAAATAGAACAATATTTATCTTACAAACAAATTTAGGAATGACTCACTAATATAAATTAGCTGTTTTTCAATTTTTTGAGTTTACATAACTGAATCTTACAGAATTAAGCAGAAGTGCTGGTCTCCTGCACTCTCCCCATTCACTTTTGTGATTTACCAGGGTAAATAAATTAAAACTACTCCATGTGATTAAAAATTAATTTATCATGTTGGAAAACCCTATTTTAGCTGTCAGCCAGTACTGAATTTACAACCATGTTTTACATGCAGTGCCTGATAACATTATTACACTCTTCGAAGCAACATGAGGTAATTTGCCTTGCGAGAGAAAACACAGAACTTTATTGATTATTCTCTACTGGCCTTAATTAAAGACTTGCTTCAAATTTATCCTCCAAACAAGAAAGGTCATACAACTTCTAGTTTCTGTTACTGGACTGCTACTGGAATGCTGACTATAAAAAGCAAACCAGAGCTATAAGCACTCATGTACACGCTTCTCCGTATAGACTCAGTGTAGAGATGCAGATACACATCTATATATCTCACAAAAAAAAAAGAGCTGCATCCCTCTCTAGAGGTCCCTTCCAGCTCTGACAATTCTGTGATCCACTAATCTGAGACGACTGCATTTTCTGAGGTTTCAGGAAAAAAAATTGCTTGAGCAACACCAGCAATTTGGCCAGTTAAAGTTCGGCCACTCAACATCGCCATCTGCTGGTGGTCACGCTTTTAAATTCAGGAATCGAAGTTGAAAGGCTGAAAATACTCCTTTAAAATACTCTTTCTAGTGCTTTGTCTAAGATAAAGATGTCAAGCAAGACTGGTTTTATACTGGTACTGCATTTCCTACATTCTGCTAGGTCTTTCCAGAAGTAAAACTATGACCATTTTATCACTCACAATCTGCTACTCCTAGAACAAGAAGACTAAAAACCAATGAAAATGTGAGCGAAAAGCACGTAAACATTTATATAAAGATATTCCATTGGAAGTTTTCCCTTCTTTCATCTCCCTGCTCCCTACCAGAGTCAATCCTGGCTTGTCTTCGGGCTGCACACTCTTCAATACGAAGTTTGGGAATCCCCTCAGCGACGGCTTTGGCCATTCCCCCCATTTCTTCAATCTCCTCCACAAGCTGCGAAACAAAAAGGATTGAGAAAATAAATAGCAGGAGGGTTCACAAAACGAGCTTTGCACTTGCAGTGCCATTCAAAGTTTTATTAGATTTATATATAAAAGCCTAGACTCTAAGTGTGTTTCCTATCCCCGTGTCTCTGACTACAAGTTTTTGGTATAAATTAAGAGATTATCTCAAAAAAAAGAGCATTTTAATACCAAAACTCCATGAATTCAATAACAGCATGTGGCATATTGTTCAATCAGTAACTCCCATGGATGAAAAGACTTAAAAATTGGGATGTTGGCTCTGCACTGACGTCTCCTGCCAACCAGCCCTTATGGTTATGTGCAAATACAAGGAAATTGGAAAAAGCCAGGGTTGGTTCTCTGATCCAGAAGACAAGTGGCAGGGCACGGTTCACCTCTCACACAGCAGAATCCCATTCAGCTCCAAAACAGGGCAACCACATTCAAAATGCTTACTGACAATGGCCATCAGCCCCTGCCTGGCACTGTAGACAAGCATCCAAATTGACTAGGACTTAAAAAACACGTCAGACAATGCCTACACAGTCCCAGGCTAGTGTTTGGGCCTGTATTAGCCCAATTTGGGACTTCACATACAAACAATGATTTGCTTAAAAGGAGAATCACTGTAGGCATATAGGCATATATCTTTATGCAGGATTGCCACCAGTCAAACTACTTCTGCAGAGTAGTTTCCACATACAAGTAAGGGCTGGCAGCTAAAAACATTATTAAAAGACAATATTCCGATCCAACAGAAAAATATCTCCTAAATTCTGCATAATACTTGAGTATGGCCAGAGAATTGTCTGCCTACATGCTGGGCTATAAAACTTTGCTTTCAATAACCCCTAATTTTAGAGCCTCACACACATCACAAGCACGAGTAGGAGTGTAAGGAGTGTAACCAAGTGGGTTAGTTTGACTCTTTTCACACACACAAACACACTTTTCCCCCTTACACATAAAACAGAGACCCCAGCAAACTGGGAGTCTTCAGTGCGTTTTTCAGGCCTTGATTATTTGTTCCACACTGGGATATTTCCCTTCAGAATGTAGTCTACTAAGAGGCTGAAGTCTCTCTTTCTTTAAATACGCATTGTATTTTTGTAAAGTTCATTTACCAAGAAAACACTCAAGTCTCAGTGTGAAACTAATTCCCTCCTTAAAAGTTACCAACGTAGCACAGAGTCCCTCAATACAAAATTTCTCCAAACTCCTCTACCTAAAATTTTCCCACAAATCATGAAAAGCTTAAGCAAACTGACCTTTAAGGCAGCTTCATAGACATCGTTGGTGAGACACTCCATGAGGTAAGATCCCCCCCAGGGATCCGCCACTTTAGGAATACCCGACTCCTCTTGAATGATGATCTGCGTGTTGCGAGCGATGCGAGCGCTCTTCACCGTGGGCAAACCCAAGGCTTCGTCAAAGGAATTTGTGTGCAAAGACTGTGTGCCTCCAAACACCGCGGCCATCGCTTCGATTGTCGTTCGGATAACGTTGTTGAAGGGATCCTGGAAGGACAAGGAGAGCTCTGAAGCACCACAATTCCTCCTCACACACACAAACACACACCGAGGTACTACTGCAATGAAATGGCTGCAAGATTCCCCACTGAAACACCGGAATCATAACAAAAACTGAAAAGGAATCATAGAATTGCTGAGGTTGGAAGCAGCCTTGCAGGTATCTTGAGTCCAACCATCAACCTAACACTGACAAAAACACATCACTAAACCATATATCACTAAGCACCGCGTTTACCCATCATTTAAATGCCTCCAGGGCTGGTGACTCAACCACTTCCCTGGGCAGCCTGTTCCAATGCTTGATAACCCTTTCTGCTTAAAACTTTTTCCTGGTATACAATCTAAACCTCCCCCGGGGCAACTTGAGGCCATAAGAAAACGATAAGCTTCTAATCTAATTTAATATATTCATCAATGACTTGGATGAGGGAGTAGAGTGCACTGTCAGCAAGTTTGCTGATGACACCAAACTGGAAGGAGTGGCTGACACACCAGAAGGCCACACTGCCATCCAGAGAGACCTGGACAGGCTGGAGAGCTGGGCAGAGAGAAATTTAATGAAATATAACAAGGGCAAGTGTAGAGTCCTGCATCTGGGCAAGAACAACCCAGGTGCCAGTACAAGTTGGGAACTGACCTATTGGAGAGCAGCGTAGGGGAAAGGGACCTGGGGGTCCTGGTGGCCAGCAGGATGACCATGAGCCAGCACTGTGCCCTGGTGGCCAAGGAGGCCAATGGCATCCTGGGGTGTATTAGAAGGGCTGTGGTCAGTAGGTCAAGAGGATCTCCTCCCCCTCTACTCTGCCCTGGTGAGACCCCATCTGGAATANGTGACCTGATCTAGGTGTTCCTGCTCTGGCAGGGGGATTGGACTGGATGAGCTTTCAAGGTCCTTTCCAATCCGTGTGATTCTGTAATCAAACTGATATATCACTTACCAGTATCTCAGACAAAAAGGTTAATCCATAAAGAAAGTCAAAATTGTCAGGGTATGAGTGAATTGGTCATGGTAACAAAGCAAAGCCTAACTGGTATTTACTGGTGGTTCAAAGAACTTAATGAATCCAAGATGGAACAGGAAGTCCCAATGTTCTCCACCCAGAAGTCTCAGAGCAGGTGACTAGTCAAGATCCATTTTTGGAACTAATAGTGCTTAACATTTTCCTTAATGACAGCATTACATAAAGGTAGGAATTAACAGCTGAAATATGCCTGGGCTATAAAATTGAGAGATATCTATGGGAGAACTGGGACATTAACCAAAACAACTGGATAATCTGGAGTACAGGGTGTCGAAACAGAGTCAGTATTACAGAAGATAATCTCAGCTCTTAGGTCAAAATTTTTATCTGCTCTTTTCATACATGTGGTTAGTTGAGCTGTAGATGAGGGACTTACAGTCAAGGAAGAGTTACCATGATCTCCAGGGGCTGACTTGTGTTTTGAGACAGTCACCCCCTGTGCTGGCTCATCTTTCACTTCATTTGATCATTGAGGGAACTCACCAGCAGCTCAGATCATGGACCTAATTCTTGACACACTTAGTTGCAATAAAATGGTTCTCAAACAATTAAGAGCTATCAAAGTAATACCTTCTTCAAGAAGGCAAAAGGATTCATGAGATCTGTGAACTTAGTTATTTCCCATAAAGAAATGGAATTAATATCACTATTTTACAAGGACATGCTGGAGTCAATTTCTGGTTGCAGTACTCCATTCAAAGAATTACAGAAAAACGTGATTTGGATAAGCAAGAATGTAAAAGCTAATTTATGAGTGGGTACCCATGTAAAGGCAGGCTAAAGAAAAATGTATTTGCCCTCTGAAACCTCTAAGGAGCCAATACTGGGCGCTGAGGAGCTGTATTAAGATAAACAATGTTTAAACAGGAAAAACCAAAGGATTATGATCCAGCCAGAAATATATTTACACCGGGAGATGGTTTATCACATTTTTGGTAATATTATTATTTTGCACTCATACAATACTTTTAATTGGAGGATCCACAAGGGCTACTGTTAAAAAATTCCATTGTTCCATTTTTACTGCATTCCTGCAATGTAACTAAACATTACATTCTCTCTGGAAAAAAAATAATAAAACCAAACCAAACCAAAGCTCAGAAGTCAAATAACAATGGTTGCAATGACAACCTAAAAATAACTCGTATTGCATGACTTTGATCAAGAGCAGGCCTTGGAGGAAGAGTTAGAATCCAGCTCTGGTCTCGCTTGGGAAACTCTACATGCAGTTCCAGTGATTTATTTTCTTGTTGTGATGTAAGCAAAAGGAAAAGCAGAAAGTGCACCCAGATTCAAAAAAGCACATGAGGTGTAACCACTACTTCACTCCTCAGCAGTGAGCCAAGGACATGAATGACTTCCTTGGACACTCAAATGAATTCTCATGCCAGCGATCTTGAGAAAAAGGAGCCTCTGCTTTCTTTTCAGCTGCATTCTGACAGGATAACTTACAGGACAAATCCAAGAGAGGCATTCAACCTCTGAGACCTGAGTTAATATAAGCACCTCTCTACAATTTTCTTTTTACTTAGCAGCTTTGGATCCTATTCTCAATTCAGAATCCCCTAGACTGAGAGAGCACACGCTTAAGACAATGATTTCAGAATGAAAATGAAGGCAGACAATACAAAGGTAGCCCCTGAGACTCTGCCTATCTCCGGATCAGAATCCTTTTGCAAATACAGCCTCAAGCCTTTACTTTCTGCCCTTTTACCTGAGTGCTACAGGGCAGTCCAGAATACTGAGGTATGTTGTAAATCAGCATTTTGGGAAGCAACAAGGCTTTTTTTGTGCTACGTAAGCAGAAAGTTGAATCCAACACATCTGTCAGACTGAGAGACAGACTGTCTCCTTCAGAAAGCTGCATCTTAATGGAGCAAAATCCGGTTGGCGGCCAGTCACCAGTGGTGTCCCTCAGGGCTCAGTTCTGGGGCCGGTCTTGTTCAATATCTTTATCGATGATCTGGACAGGGGGATTGAATGCACCCTCAGTAAGTTTGCAGATGACACCAAACTAGGTGGGAGCGTTGATCTGCTTTACAGAGGGATCTGGACAGGTTGGATCAATGGGCCAAGGCCAATGGGATGAGGTTTAATAAGGCCAAGTGCCGGGTCCTGCATTTTGGTCACAACAACCCCGGGCAGCGCTACAGGCTTGGGGCAGAGTGGCTGGAAAGCTGCCTGGCAGAAAAGGACCTGGGAGTGTTAGTGGACAGCCGGCTAAACATGAGCCAGCAGTGTGCCCAGGTGGCCAAGAAGGCCAACAGCATCCTGGCTTGTATCAGGAACAGTGTGGCCAGCAGGAGTAGGGAAGTCATCGTGCCTCTGTACTCGGCACTGGTGAGGCCTCACCTCGAGTACTGTGTTCAGTTCTGGGCCCCTCACTACAGGAAGGAGATTGAAGTGCTGGAGCGTGTCCAGAGGAGAGCCACCAAGCTGGTGAGGGGTCTGGAGAACAAGTCGTACGAGGAGAGGCTGAGGGAACTGGGCATGTTTAGTTTGGAGAAGAGGAGGCTGAGGGGAGACCTTATTGCCCTCTACAACTACCTGAAAGGAAACTGTAGAGAGGCAGGGATTGGCCTCTTCTCCCAAGGGAATAACGACAGGACCAGAGGAAATGGTATGAAGCTGCGGCAGGGGAGGTTTAGATTAGATATTAGGAAGAATTACTTTACTGAAAGTGGTCAGGCACTGGAACAGCCTGCCCAGGGAGGTGGTGGAGTCGACATCCCTGGAGGTATTTAAGAAACGTGTAGACGTGGCTCTTCAGGGCATGCTCTAGTGGCCAAGATTATTGGTTTGTGGTGGGGTGTTGTGCGTGGGGTTGTGGGTGTGGGGTTTAGTTGGTGGGTGGTTTTTTTGTTGTTTTTGTGTGGGGGTGTGTGTTTTGTTTTTTTTCGTTTTTTTAATGTCGTTGGACTCGATGATCTCAAAGGTCCCTTCCAACCACTAAGATTCTGTGATTCTGTGATTCTGTGATCTTTATGAGTAAAGCCAGCAGCTCCCTTTAAGATAAACACCATGAGAGCATATTTAAGTGACAAAGTTGATGAGAGTTCAATTTCTAACCTGCTCAGTGAGTGACCAGCCTGAAGTCTGACAATGAGCTCTCAGCAGAAGAGATTTGGGATCCTTGGGCTTAAACATCTTCTCTATCAAGTGAGCCCACAGCCGCCTCCCAGCTCTCAGCTTAGCTATTTCCATATAGAAGTTCATGCCAATTCCCCAGAAGAAGGAGAGCCTGTAATAAGAGCATACAAACAGGACAAAACATTAAACTATTCTAATAACTCTGTTTCAGTAAAGGAGAAGTCCTGCAGCAAGGTCTCTGATTAATTTATTGCACAGATAAACCAGACATACAGTAAAGGGAATGTTCCTGGACACCGATGCCAATTGCTACAGAATAATACAGATTTATGCCAATAAACTGATTTAACCTCAAAAAAAAAGGTGACTGCAGGCAAATTGCCAGCAGCAACGATTCCTGGAACTGCTAAACTGCCCCCAGGGATTGTTCTGAGGGAGCCCTTGGTCAAGCAGTCTTCCAGCATGTCACTGATACAGTGACGCTCCAGTGCCAGGGAATGCTCCTGGACACAACCTAATAGTTGTAGTTACGCTCACAAATTACTTATCATGAAAAGACATAACACATTGTAAGCATGATTTCCTCCTTTTCCTCATGGTTTTAATCAAAATCCAAATCAAACATCAGTTCAATATTGGGTGGCACATCAGGGAACAGGCTGATTGATCTACTTTTCCCTACCTATAGCTTCTAAGATTTATAAATGTAAACATGCAGAGTTAAAGCCAGTAAAACACCTTATATGCACTTTTTTATCACTGAATTAGCTACTGATACAATTTGCCAAAGGCTCTCACAGACTCTCCATCACTAGAAAGTCTCAAAATAAGGCTGTATCTTTTTCTAGACGACCCACTTTGATTTTTTTTTTTGATCCACAGATCTTGGGAACAGGTTAATTCAGCTGCCCCCTGATGTTGGAACTTGCGACAGGCTACACGAACCACAACTTTTTATTTTCAGACTCACTGTATAGTTAGGCAATCTGCAAATCAACTAGACCACTGAAACTGTGATCCTGCTTAGTTTGTCAGTAACTATGCAGAAGTGACGATGTTCTCCTTAAAATTAAATCTTATTTTTGGCAAATTTGCAACTGTAAATTGAAACGCCTGCACTCCCCCTTGTTAAGCATTTTTTCCCCCAATATTTCAAAACAGTACTAATGAAATAAAATTCAATAATACCGCAGTATTACAGCAACTGTGAGAGCTCTTGCTGCATTCTGCAGTCCTAAAGCTACCACTGTATCAGATACAACAGAGGGATCCTCTTTCTGACCCAGAGACCAACTGTCACAGCAGACCTTGACAACGCTCGGGCTTGTAGGTGATTCCATTCAGTTTATTACTGTAGATGTAGTGTGTCTGCTGGGCAAGGTATTTTCCTACTGCTGAAACTGTGTAACAAACCCAAACCCAAACCTATCCTGCGATGTGAGTGCTGCCAATATTGCTTCTATGTGTAAAAATGCCAAATTTGATACCAAACTCTAGAGGTGTTATCAAAAGTGAGTTTTATTCTTGCAAATTTCTTTAGCTTACCTTGGTGCAAATTCATCAATGGTAAGGCCAGCTTTAAGTCCAGTTCTGCAGTACTCCAAGCCATCTGCTATAGTATAAGCTAATTCCAGAATGGTATCAGCTCCTGCTTCTTGCATATGATATCCGCTGATTGAAATGGAATTAAATTTTGGCATATACTGCAAAAATAAAAGGCAATATGGTAGGACATTGCAGGGGGATTGGACTAGATGACCTTTAAAAGTCCCTTCCAACCCAACCAACATTCACAAACAGTTGATTGCGAATACAACCAACCTCTTAAATGGTGTTTGCAGACCGATACGTTACATGCTTTTATCTTTTTGCACTATTCATTGTGCTTAAACTGTCACCCACCCTGATAAGTCTCTTTCTCGATTACAGGCTGTGTTTTAACTCTCCAACAAAAACCCAGCTAAGAAAACAACAGGTAGTACTGAACTTCCACTCATCAGTTTGGGATTTCACTCCTTTGAATACCTGCTTCTCACACTCAATTTCGCAGCAGATGCCCTTCAGGATTTCTTACCTCTTCAGTCCTCCTTACAGCTGTAAAATGCTTCTTAAGTACATGGTTTCTTACTTTCAATGCAAAGAACACCCCGTCTGTTCCTCGTCTCCAACCTTCCTGCTGTCCTTTCAGGATTAGGATTGACTTAAAAATCTTAAAATTTACGCTGTAAGTGATTTGGGATCTTAATTTCCCCTCCTGGTCCTTCCCACAACCACATCATTCTTCACTATGACAGGTCTTCCCATCTTCTGCTCTGTTCTCCAAAGTGCCTCATAAATAGTTAACTGGATATAATAACAGAATTAAATACATCTAAATGATGAATACCTTTGAGGTGTACTGGAAGATGTCAGCAATAATCCGCATGGATGGTTCTGGGGGGAAAATGTACGTATTTCGGACCATGAACTCCTTCAAGATGTCATTTTGGATTGTCCCTGTCAGCTTGGCCTGAGGCACTCCCTGTTCTTCTCCAGTGACAATGAACGTTGCCAACACGGGAATGACTGCCCCGTTCATTGTCATAGAAACTGACATTTTCTCTAAAGGAATTCCATCAAAAAGGATTTTGGTGTCTTCCACTGTATCGATGGCAACTCCAGCCATTCCAACGTCTCCTCGAACTCGTGGATTGTCTGAATCATAACCACGATGGGTGGCTAAATCAAAAGCAACAGATAATCCCTGCTGGCCAGCTAAATGAAAAAGAAAACAAAATCAAAAACAAACAAACAAACAAAAACACCAGAGAGAAATTCAGAAGCATTGAACAGTCTTGCATTACAATTGGATTTAAAGTCATCAATTTTATTTTACATCAACCAGGCCTGGACAAAAAAAATCCAGTTTTTGATGTTTAACACTGTTCTCTCCCCAAACTTGTCCAAGGTCTTCTAAACTTTAAATCCAAAAGCTTCTAGAAGAGGGGGAAAAAAAATATTGTAGTCCTTCTAGCTCAGCCACACAATGAGCTTACTGTGCTTAACAAATTACTCAGTAACAGTTTAGCCACAAGTTATAAATAAGCAATAGACAGGCAGTATCAGGGCTAATACATTTCAGTTCTACTTCGCTGGAAACACAAGTGTGATAAATGACGTCACATTACCTTCTCTTTATCACAAATTAAACACACACACACACAGATTGTTACCCCGGCTCTAGTGACATACATTGTTTAATCTTAAACATGCAAAGCGATGCGTTTCTAAATCTGCAGAAGAAGAAAATTACTGATCCAAAGCAGGGAACTGGACAGTCAGAGCTCTGGGCAGATTTGCTGCTGCAACCTGAAAGCAGCATCTGAAACCCTACTACCCCTAAGCATTCACCTTCCCACCAGCACTGCTCTTCCTGCTCAACATCAGCAGAGCTCTTAATTGTCAGATACCAGCTGTTGTTTTTGAGTTAAAAAGCTAGGTGTTAGCTCTCAAGCACCTTGACAAAAAATTAAATTTCTGCCTAGTTTCAAGCAACAGAAATTTCAGAAATTATGAGGAGTGATAATTAATTCTTTTTCAACATCCCTCCAATTACAGAGAGATTTTAAGTGAATTATTACAAATCCTTTACAAATAGGCCCGATTCCGAAGCTATACCAAATAATTCAGTATTAATGCAACCAATTAACAGAAGAACGGAGATGAAATATCGTGACATCAAAACTCTGTGCAAATAAAGATGAAAAATTCCTGGCTGCAAACATTCTTGAGTAACAGAGCTGTGCTACCAGCTAACCCAAGCGTCAGCACTTCCGCTTCAAGCAGCAATGTTCAGCGGAAAAACACAATAAATTCAGCACAATCTGTCTAATTGAAAAGTTTGTTTGCAAACCTCTAATATTCTGCACTTACAGTATCTTCATTTACTGAGAGTTTCATAAACGGAAAGAATCAAGAATACTTGCAAGAATACTGCAGCAGCTAATACTGCTTCATAGTAGGTAACCACGAGATGGCAGGAGGTAAAAATCCTCAAACAACTCTTCCCCCCAGACCTAAACAGTGGGTAGGAAGGGCCTGTAAAGTGAGAAATCAAAGTATCACAGATATATGACTGAGAAGTCTGTTGTTTTGACTGGTAAGGTTATAATTAGCTTCAAACAATTGCCAAGGTGTATGGCTGGGGTAAAACTAATGCTTCATTCTCTCAATGAACAACGTTTTAGCAGTGGTTTTACAATGCCCAACTCAATAGTATATTGTGACAACACTCCTATTAGTTACTCCAATTGCTGCAAAGTGCAATACTCCGCAGAAATATTGGGAAACCTGTTGTCAAATAAGAAATGAGGAATACTTTTAGGAAGCTGGCTTTACCAGTACACCACAAGTGACGCTATTTGTATGTATTTAAATGAGTTCATGTAAAACTTTTAATATGAGGTAGAGACACAAAATGTCACAATGCACTAACACTAGAAGTGCCAACTGTCAAAGTTGGAACAGATTTTTTCCACAATAAACTTCCCTTATGATCACAAAATGAGTGTAAAGTGCTCCATGATCTCTGCTGGTTGGACCCTGTCAGTGTCACTGCAGCATAACTAAAAATAGTTTTTAAGGCATTCACTTTTTCAGCTCAATAGCAAAATGAAGCAAAGACAGTTTCACACTCACAGAATGATATGGGGTTGGAAAGGACCTCTGGAGATCATCCAGTCCAAACCCCCTGCCAAAGCAGGTCCTCCTAGAGGAGGTTGCACAGAACATGTCCAGGCAGGTTTTGAATGTCTCCAGAGAAGGAGACTCCACCATCTCCCTGGGCAGCCTGTTTCTCTGCCACCCTCAAATTGAAGATCTTCCTCATGTTTAGATGGAATGTCTTATCGACAAGTTTGTGCCCATTTCCTCTTGTCCTCTCACTGGGCACCACTAAAAAAAGACTGGCCCCTTCCTCTTGACACCTACCTTTGAAGTACTTACAGGTATTGATCAGATCCCCCCCTCAGCCTTCTCTTCTCCAGAATAAAAAGACCCAAGTCCCTCAACCTTTCCTCATAAGAGAGATGCTCCAGGCCCTTAATGATCTTGGTAGTCCTCTGTTGCATCCTCTCCAGCATTTCCCTTTCCTTCTTGAACTGGGGAGCTCTGGTGCTAAGGAAATACAGCACCACTGGTAAAGCTTATCAGAAATCAAAACTCACATGACAGAATAATCGGATTCACTGTGTGAACGTTCCCCATTGCTTTACAAGGCCATGTTGTTTCCCAAACCTGCTGCCTTACCTTTAATGTTGTCCTTGTAGAACTTGTTGCTCTCCTCCACTGTACTGAAGCCAGCATATTGGCGGATAGTCCACGGCCTGTACGTGTACATGGTTGGGTAGGGTCCTCGAGTGAAAGGTTTCACCCCTGGCAGCTCCTCAGGGAGGTCTTCCGTGTCCCTTTTGGAGTATAAAGGCTTGATGTCGATCCCTTCTGGTGTGTGCCAAATTAAATCCTTGGGATTCTTGCCCTTGAGCTGCTTTTCAGCCAGGGCAGCCCACTCCGGGTGCAGTGGCTTCCCATGCAGCAATCGACACGTGAGCCTGCGAGCTGGAAGCTGTGCCTGGCTTGTGCAGTGGTGGGGCCGCAGGCGCAGGAGAGCATCCTTGGCTCTGAGCATGTCTGCCCCACTGGTTGGTGAGCACGGGGTAAGCTGAAGGAAATAAAAACACGTATTTTGCATTATCATATAAATCTGACACGGAGAGTGTGCTAAAGGCAAAACTCAGGAAAAAAACTAAATCTATTTATTCACTTATTTGATAGATACCGCCCCCCCTTGTCCTTTAAACAGACAATGCATAAAAGAGAGTTCAACAAAAAAAAAAGCCTACATTTTTTCTAGCTAAGGAAAACCTTCCTACAAATCGTTTACGTCCATGTATGAAATGTGTGACTGATTTCAGTACCCAAAGCAGCACCATCATTAATCAGTCACTGAAAAGTCAGTGTTATGCATGGAGATGGTATGCCCAGCTACCTTCTCACCTCTCCCTCTCATCTATGAATTATTTCATGAGGGTCCTTCAACATCAAGGAGACACTCTGAAGGGAGCAGGCTGTCAGAAAACTGCTGACATGTCACGCATTTTGGAAACAGTGGCTTGGGTTGGATGAAAATCAGAGCTATGCTAAGAAAGAAAGGTGGGGAAAAAAATGCAGTCTGCAAGAACACAGGGACAATACAAGTTGGAGGGCTCGTCCCACCATGCATGAGATTGTGATGGTGGACAAGTTCAGGAACTCCTGAAAACTTTAAGCTCCTCTGCTTCTGTATCCTGTCCCTGCATTCCTTCCCCAGACCAAAGCCTTTGCAGCTTGGCTTCAAGGGACAGTCACCTCCTCTCTGCCTCATCTCCTTCACAACTCCCTGGAAACACCCACTCCCCTGACACCTTTTATGAGAAAGTCTGCATAAGGAAAGCATCTCTGTTGCTGTCGTGGTGCTGCATCAACACGCTACAGACAAGCGCTTTAATAATATATGCTACGTGTGGTAAACATATAATCTGATGAATACAGTGGAGCCTCAGAGGAATGCTCAGTTCCCTGCAGAGGATGGAAGTCAACTTCTGCCTCTGCTGCTGCAGGGGTCCCAACACCATCCACATAAAGTACTCATGGAGTTGTGAGGGTTGGAAGGGACCTCTAGAGATCATCCACTCCAACTCCCCTGCTAAAACAGGATTGCCCAGAGCACATCATTCAGAACTGCACCCAGGTGGGTTTGAAGATCTCCAGAGAAGGGAATTCCATGACCTCCCTGGGCAGCCTGTTCCAGGGCTCTGTCACCCTCACTTGAAAGAAGCTTTTTCTCATATTTGAAGGAAGCTTCCTATGTTCCAGCTTGTGCCCATTGCCCCTCATCCCGTCACTGGGAACCACTGAGAAGAGTCTGGCTCCATCCTCCTTCAACCCACCCTGCAGATACTTGTAAGCATTAATAAGGTCTCCCCTCAGCCTTCTCTTCTCCAGGATAAACAGTCCCAGCTCTCTCAGCCTTTCCTCATCAGGGAGATGCTCCAATCCCTTAATCATCTTCGTTGTCCTACGCTGGATCTCTCCAGTAGTTCCCTGCCTCTCTCGAACTGGGGAGCCCAGAGGCTCCCAGGAAGCACAAAGCTGCTCTGTCACCCTTTCCTTCCACCCCTCACACCACAGCACCCACAGCAGGAGGGGAGGGGGAACACCAGAGAGCACCGGCCCGGCCTGGCAGCCCCATACCGCCCTGACAGACCTCCTTGAAGCGCCCGGTACCTCCGCACCGCCACAACCCGCCCCCAACACGCCCCCTCAGCGGCCAATAGAGACGGGGGGTCAGTACGGGGGCTGCCCCGGAGGGTCGGGGCACTGCCCACCCGAGGGGCGAGAGCGTTGGGCCGGGCTGCGATCGCAGGACAAGCCCCGACGCCGGCCGCCCCCCGCTACCTGCTGTCAGCCCCTCCGCCGGCGCCCACAGCCTCCGCGGCACTGCGCATGCGCCAGAACGCCTAATGCGCATGCGTAGAGGGCAGCTCCGCGCAGGGCCGCGGCGGCAGGAAGTGACAGTGCGCATGCGTTCGGAGGCGCGGCAGGGATAAACGGATCGGTAACGGTTCGGCGGGAAGGCTGAGGAGGCGTCGGGGCGGTGAGCTGTGGGGCGGGCTGAGGTGGTGGGAAGCTCTGTGGTGTTTTGTGCGGCGTTATCTTCCAATAACGGGGAGCGGGAGTTTGGGGGTACGGGGTATGTGGGGTGGGGGAAATGAGTACTACAGTTCCCAGTATGCACCTTGTTCCGCGGGCTTGTGCTACAAGTAGTGGCGGGGGGCGTTGTGTGCCGGAACTTGTAGTCCGCATCTCGCCCTCTAAGTTGGGCTGTTCTACAAAAATAGTGTTTACTAGGGAGATACGCAGAGCTTATTATTTACTTTCCAGTCGCGACTATCGCCTCAGGAGCGGTGGTGGGGTTTCTGCGTGAGGGAAGAAGTGTCCTGGGAGGGGGTGTGTGTGTGAAAGTAAAACTCAATATGTTTGAGTAGTGATTAGAAAGGAGAAAGGTGAGGAGTGTTATGATTGCTCTGTGTTACTTCTCTTTCCTCCACCTCAGTAGTGAATAAAAGAACCCAAAAACCTATGGATTTAAAATCCAGCAGGGAACATCATGGTTAGGTGCTTGGGTAGAAAATTGTGGTAATATAATGAATATGCTGAGCTGTGTTAGAAAGATAAAGAAGTTCTATTGTTGGAGGCCTTTAAGAACAAATTAAACTGTTCTTAGTGTAGTTACTGTCGTGTTGCCACTGCTGCTCCTTGGAGCTTCTTGCTTTTAAATTTAACAAGAAGTTGTTGGACGCTCCATGACTTGTCTAAAAGACAAATGAGGATGCTTCTTTAGGGGTCCTGCACTTAAATAAACATGCAAGATTTAGCCTTTGGGTTAAAAAATATACTAGCATTTCACAGAATGATAGAATGGTTTGGATTGGAAGGGACCTTAAAGATTATCCAGTTCCAACCCCCCCTGCCACAGGCAGGGACACCTCCATCTAGAGCAGGTTGCTCAAAGCCCCATCCTGCTTTTTTGAGTTTTTCTCCTGTTCTGTTTGGTTTGCAGATAATGAAGCGCCGCCACACACCTTCCAGTAAAATGGGGGAGACCCCTGGTGGGGGATCAGCAAAAAAAGCCTTTAAATCACAAAATGAACAGTGGCCTTCCAGCAAAAAAAAGGGAACAGGTGGAGAAGGAAGAAAACAAGGTCAAAAAAGAAAGGTAATCATTATTTTGACTAAAAAAAAATTAGAAAAGTAACCAAAGTGGAGGAAAAAAAAGGCATTTTTGCCCAGTTTTCTGCTGGAATTTATAGAAAATATTTATTTAAGTAAATGTTTGGTTGCAGCTGAGGGTGTTTTGATATTACCAAATTTGCTGTAAGTTTATCTTTTCAGCAGGTTACTCAGACAGTCAAAGGGAAAGCTCAGGAACATGAAGACTATTCCCCTGCAGGTAGGATTGCGTTCTTTCCGTATGTTTGTCTTGTGCAAAGTGAGTGTTTTGGGGAAAAAAAATAAAGTAGTAAACTGGTATGTTGAAATCATGGATGTCTGAAATGGCACTGAAATGAGTTTCAAAGTTTACCTTCTGAACAGTTACAGAGAGGTTTTGCACTACAGTTAGCCAACGTGCATCCATATCATATGGGTTGTATATGCACATAATAATCACATCATTTTCTTCTGTTGTAAAATTCTACCACAAGCACCTAGAATATTTTAAATTTCACAGATCACTGTCTTCTCTATTAACCTTCTGTCTTAAGACTGGCGTGTGTTACATTGAACATATAAATGAGACAAGACTTCTGCTGCATTTTGTTTCTCGCTTACACACGTTCCCACTCTTTTTCTTTTATTTTGAATTTCATTCTGAGTTTTCTCACTTGTATCACCAATGATTTCGGAAAAGTATCCGTTTAGAATGAAACTGCTGTAAGAACGAACCTTTTCTATTTTGTACTTTGTAAACAACTTGTTACTTGCAAAAAAGAAGTAGTACTTAATGTGGATAGATCTGACCTGATAATTTTATGACATGAAAAAATCAGAACTGTTACACCTTTGCCTATTATCTGACTGAACTGAGTCCTAAAGCTGTCTGTCTGGGTTTGACAAATCATATTTTTTGCCTTTGTCTCAACAGGAGAAAAGGGTTTTTCCAAAAAGGTGAAGCTAACTGCTGCTAAAATAGGTTCTTGGCAGACTCTCTCAGAGACCAGTAGGTGCTTTCTGGAAACTGTAATGGATTCAATAATACTGTAAGTGCCAATTATCCTGGTGGTTCTTCTTTGTTTCATAGAATCATAGGATTGTCTGGATTGGAAAGGAGCTTTAATTAAGATTATCCTGTCCAACTATAAACCTAACTGCTAAAAGCCATCACTAATCCTCGTCTCTAAGCGCTACGTCTACCCATCTTTTAAATATCTCCAGGGATGGTGCCTCAACCACTTCCCTGGGCAGCCTGTTCCAGTGGTAAATAACATTTTCAGTGTAAAGTTTTTTCCTGATATCCAATCTGAACCTCCCCTGATGCAACTTGAGGCCGTTTCCTCTTCTCCTGTCACCTGTGACTTGGGAGAAGAGACTGACCCCCACCTCTCTACACCCTCCTTTCAGGTAGCTGTGGAGAACGAGAAGGTCTCTCCTTGGCCTCCTTTTCTCCAGACTGAACAACCAAAATTCCCTCAGCCTCTCCTCAGAAGCCTTGTTCTCTAGACCCCTCACCAGTTTCATCACCCTTTTCTGGATGGAATAAAATAAAAATCATAATATTGCTAGAACTGGAAAAGCTTTGGAACTTTTTTGGTCAGTATGGATGGCTGTATATATTTTATCTGGTATACTATAACACTTTCCAGCCGAAGTTGGAATTTTTTAGCTAGAGAAGTTCTGCCTATGTTTGCTTCACTTGATGTGTACTCTGGGCTTGCAGGCTTTGTGATGAAAATTCTACCTTTTATTTTCTTTCCAGATCTGTTTTGAGCCAACAAAGTATGAGAAAAGATGATGTTCAGAAGCACCTCAATTTACTGAAAGAAAGGTAAAAAATTATAATGTTAAAAAAAGGGGAGAAAAGGGAATTAGTTTACCCAGTTGTTTTATGCCATGCTTACAGAATTACTCCTTGGAGCAATCACGTTTACAAAGTCTTGGCAGGGAACAATTATGCAAAATCTGGGAAGGAAATATCTTGATGGTACGTTGATTGCAGTGGACAGCCAGAAGTTGTTGAAAGAGACACTTTAGCTACTTCTACATGAGTAACTGAACCTAGGAGTTATCCTTAAGAGCTCCTTCAATCAGCTTTGAATTTATACAGGGTTTAAATTTGAGGGCAGCTATTTGTTACTGTGTTTTGGTAGTGGCGGGAGCAGTTATGGCTAAATCTTCTTAAATGCTAATTCATTTTCTGACTGTTGAAGTTACTGCAAAGAATTGAAGTCTTGTGTTGGGGCAAAACTTTTTATGTCACTGTGGGAGCAATTGTCTGTGCTTGGGTGCCTGAGAATTTCTGTGTGAGCGTGTGTCCTTGTACCAGGCTCTTCTCAACACAGCCTGAGCTTTGTTTTTACAGTACCTCAGGTGTCAAACACAAGAAACTAGTTTTTCATAAATGGTTTTCTATGATTCTTTTTAATATAAAGGTTTTTAATGTCTGATTTTTGAGTTGCCAAACTCCCGCAGCTCATCTGAGACACGTGGAAATTGTGGCAATTGGTGGATCTAGCAGACAGATCCAACTTGGAAGAATTCTAGTCTTGCTCAGAATCCGAAGGACCTCTGAGAACAAGCTAAAACTCATCCTCTGACATAAAACTAGGTACAGATTTAATGAAAATGCTTTTGCATGGAAGCAGTTAAAAATGCTGCTTTTAGAACTTAGTTTTACTTTGGTAAGTAGGAAGGTCAGAGCTGGGAAAATACTAATTAATGTCAAATTATAGTCTGGGACTGTGCAGGCCAATGGGGTAGAAACCACACAACATCAGTGTAACAGCAAAGGTTAGAATGGTGGAGATTTTTCTTGTTCCTTGTTCCTTCCTTAAACATCTGTTGCACATGATTTTTTGGAAACAATTCAAGAACAGCTCTCCTTCCTGCCTGGATCCTTTTATTTCACTGGCAGCAGTTGGGTTAAACTGAGTTTATTTTTTTTTTTTCCCCTGAGATAAGTCATTAGTCAGTTTTCTTTGTTTTGTGAAGAACTCCCAACAAGTCATGTTTTCCTTTTTCTATAATAAAGGGTGCTGAGAATTTTCAAGACTTTAAAAGTACCTCCAGGGAAGCTGGGCAACCTGAAGAATGTCCGGAGCCTTCAAATGGCAGAGAAACAAATGCTGGAGACAAATGAAGAGACTTTGGTACAATTACAGGTATGAAAGAGAGCAAATCTCTCACTTTGCTGCTGCTTCTCAGTAGTAGATGGACTGATGGCGATGCCTGTGCTGTTGTGGAGGAGGCATCCACTGTTCATCACTGTCACCCACCTTTGCTACAAGGCAGCTTGTCTTTCTGGATGATTTTTCAGTGACTCGTCTGCTGCTGATTATTAGTATTTTATAAGCAAAAGCTTTACCATCTCTAAAGTAAAATTTGCTCTGGTTCTGTGTCTGTTTTGTCTTAGGAAGACATAAATGAAGCTGAGCGATCGGCAGAGCGCACCAAAGAAACTATACAGCAGCTGCAGTACAAAATCCAGGTGCTCAAGTACCAGTTAGAGGAAGAGGAAAAAAAGGCCAAGAAGGTATTTTCAATGGATATTGCTCCATTCTTTGTAGGAGAACATGTTTCCAGAGCTATTGCACCCAAGCTGTTTCCACAGAGAGCGTCATATAGGGGATGGCCTTATTTGCCTTTGGGAATGTATATCTTTCTATCTTTCCAACTTGAGTTGCAAAACTAAGAAGCTTGGTTTTTCAGGGGTAGGATAATGACAGACAGTTTATTTTCCTGCTTGTGTGCCTGGTGTTCGGGTGTGGGATTTTTGTGTTTCGATTTTTCTCTCTTTCTGCCTTAAAGGTGTTCCAGGAAAGTGGCAGTGGAGCACTTCACCTTCCAGAACTCCCCAAGCGCAGCTTCCAGGCACCCCCTTTGCAGGTGAGAGTGGAATATATTTTCAGAGAGACCTTGGTTATGAGAAGAAAGGCAACAGAATGTTCTTTTATCACTTAACCTCTGCCAGAGGGACCAGTTCTGAAAATTTGGAAATATTTTAAACTTTGCTTTTTTCTTTTAATTTTTTTTTCTTTCCATTAAGAACTATATGCTTATGTTTGAAAAACAGAACAAAACCCTAGAAAACCTGCCATTTAAAGGATCATCTGTTTTGTCCTAGGTGCCCTGTGGTCCTAGGGAACCTGTTACCATTTCTGAAACTTATCTCTGTAACTGATGGGAGGAAGACAGTCTCATTCTGTGTCATTGAATGCTCTTTATTATCACTGCTTCTAGGTACAGCTAGGCTGCAGGAAAGTGAAATTTCTGTTGGACTCGATGAAAGCTGTGTTTTATTTGTTGTTGGTTATTCTTTCTTCAGGAAGAACTTCTGAAGATAAAAAATCGGAAAGGACTTCTAAAGGATATGAATACTATTCAGCAGTCGGCTGACTTGAGGAACATGTTAACCCTCATTGAAAAGAGCTATGAGAAGGTGAACTTCCTCTGAGAAACCGAAATATATGGGGTCTCCTTTGAAGAAGATAACCTTTACTGGCATTCTGTGTTAATGTATGGCAGCAGGATGTTCACTGTGGTTTTCTTCCTAATGGCTTTGCTGTTATGACTGATGAATTCCTGTTCAAACACTTCATATGTCTCTACAGACTTATATACCAATGTTCATCCTGGCACCTAGTGATTTAAGCAATCAATCGAGGGGGTTTTATATAGGGGACAGTGGGGTTGGACCTGTGATGACTTCTAATGACGATATATACTGTTTTAGGAGAAGGGAGGGAAATGGATCCTGGGTTTATCTAGGTATTTTTATAGAGGAAGGCAGTGTATTCCATTACATCTGGACTTTTTTATATCAGATATGAAAATCAATGAAGGTCGTATCTCTTACCAAACTAACTATTGTGGAGTTAAATGCCCTTTAGATCCAAAACACATAGTAAAAAATATGCTTTTCTAACATTCAGTTGCAAATCCCCTTTTCAACTTTCATACCTTCTTTTTTTAATAACAAAAGCCTCCATGGCCAGAAATTAAATGACTCTTACCAAATATACAAGGGTGGTTTTCTTTTTACTTTTCATATTCACTTTTAAAAAAAGGCATTTGCACCTGATTTATCCAGATGGTTGGGGAAATGTTAGAGACATAAGACGTTGTAATGTTAGTAAGAAGGTTTTAAAGCAATGCTCTGTTGTGCACTTGCCGTGATTTTCTTTCTCTAAAGCTAAAGAATATGTGACAGTTAATGAATTAGAAGTCAAAAGTCTATTTCCTCATGCACTTCAATCTGTCCTCAGTTTTTTCCATGATAGAGCTTCTCCCTTAAAAGATTCAGTTAAAGTGCTTTCTCCAATCAAATTATCTGCCAGAAGACAGAAGTGCTCTCTGCCTTGACTTTCACACCACAAATACTTGTCCTCTTGTTTACAAGCTGCTGGTGCTCTTAATGAGACATGAGCTAACTATCTCTCTTCTCCTCTGGGAGACCGAAAGCCTCTTTGTATTTCTTCCATATAAGATCAGGAAAATAAGACCAAGTACTTGCTTGCTTTGTACTGAAACACATCCAAGAGTATATAAATATTTAGAAGGATTTATCAAATGTTTGGTAACTCAACAAAGGGAGCACTTACTGCTCCCCCACAGTAATTTAATCCGGTTGATGGGTTGGTATTTTCCTGCATGCCAGCTATCTTAATGTTTGTTAAGTAAAGTTGTACTCCTTTGCTTTCATTAAGGATGATCTAAAAGCAGTTTACTGTGTGGGTTCTGAATTTCATGAATGGCATAGGTACTAACCTTTTTGAACACCTTCTTCTTGGTTTTTTGGTTTGTTTTGTTTTTTTAAGAAAAAAGGTAAGTAGGAGTCGGAGATAGGGTGTTCCTTCCCTACAAGGAAAGTCGAAGTAGCAGTAACTGACAAAGGAAATAATAATGCTTTCATGAAGTGCTTTACATCTTTGAGTAGGGTTTGGTTACTTGCTGCTTTTTACAACATCAGAATGAGGGAGGAGCCAGTTTTGTGGTTAAATGGCAGGTTCTTAAAGTAAGGTCCTCTGTGTCACGGTGCCAGAAGATTCTGTGTAAGCTGAAGTGTACAAATAGGTGTGAAAAAGTACACAAATATATGAAGCCTGTGTCCATCAGAGACAATTAAATGGTTTGGACAAGGTAATGATAATGTTGTTGATTCTTTTGATCGTACATCCTGACTCTGAAAGACAGGGTACTGAAGCAGGATGGGTTTTTTTCTGGGCTATTGGCAGCATTTCCTACGTTTGCTCAAACAAGGTTGTTGTTGCGAGACCGTTTGCGATTATTCCTGTGGGATCACCTCCTGGAATCGGGATTTGTGGTCTCTACCCTTCCTTCTGAGTCTCGTGGTGTAGACTGCAATGTTTGTGCTCAAAATAGGATTCATGTGCAAAGAAGCAGGTCTCCCTGTGGGGAGCTGTAATGCCTTTTATGTATGTTAAAAGCTACTTCTTTGTTACTCCTAAGACCAGTTTTATCCAGCTCTGGTTCTGTATTTCCTGAGCTGGTGAGCTCCTTGTAGCAGAGGGATGTCCCTTCTCCCTCCTCTCTTATCCCCATCACTTGTCACCCCATACCTGTACTTCCCTACACTGCATCCCCTATCTCCATTTCTCAAGGTCTCTGCTATCATATTCTGCCTGTTATTTATGTATAATAAATATCTTAGTCATAAATATCTCATTCGACATAGATTAAGAGCTTGCTATTGCTGTCTGTATGAAACTGTACTTGTAACATACAAAGATAACAAAAATAAAATAATTATTCATAGACTCCTGGTCAACTAGAGGAAATGCTAAATGCTGGAAGTTAAATACTTGAAAATCACCTGATGAGCCTCAGTCCTGAGACCTTATGAGTGTTGTGAAAAGCTGTCACTAGCAGTGGAGGTAGTGTGTTACAGGGCTAGGTGTTTAAAGAGGAAAGCCATAATTATATTAATTTTTAATTTTTTTTCCTGGCATTGGGAGATTGCTGGTGGGCTGGCTGTGGATGTTGGTCTTTGGAGTTCTCAGGCACATGTAAACAGGAACATGAAGACAGGCTTTTTAGGATGTGGTCTTAGTTTAGTTTAATTGATGGTGGATACCCTTGGCCAGAATTGAAGACTGATCAGATTATGGTTTCTAATGGGACCAGAGGACTCTTCTAGGATAAGGCCCACTGTTGATCAGTGTGTGTGGAACTTGGCTGACTTAACCTGGGAGCATCTGAAACTCTTCCATTTCACAAACCTTGGCTTCAAGTAGGTAAGTTACGAGCAACAGAATTCAGAGAATCATAGAATAGTTGGAGGTGGAAGGGACTTTAAAGATCATTCAGTTCCAACCCCCCTTCCGTGGGCGGGGACACCTCCCACCAGAGCAGGTTGCTCAAAGCCCCATCCAGCCTGGCCTTGAACCCCGCCAGGGGTGGGGCATCCACAGCTTCTCTGGGCAACCTGTTCCAGTGCCTCACCACCCTCTTAGTGAAAAACTTCTTTCTGATATCTAATCTAAATCTCCCCTCTCTGTTTGAAGCTGTTACCCCTTGCCCTATCACTGTGGCTGCCCCATCCTTGGGAGTGTTCAAGGCCAGGCTGGATGGGGCTTTGAGCAACCTGGGCTGGTGGGAGGTGTTCCTGCCCAGGGCAGGGGGGTTGGAGCTCTATGATCTTTAAAGTCCCTTCCAATTCTAACCGTTCTATGGTTCTATAATTCTTGGGGCTGCTTAACTGGGCTGGTTTTCTCTTTGGCAGAATGTGTTTCAGTTTATCTCGAGCTCTTACTTCCCTCATGGTATGAAGCTTGGCACTGAGGAGGAGAATAGACTACTTTAATTTCACTGCCACTGAGAAGAAAAAAGCTAATTATGTGTATGTGCAAAGCAGATCGTTCACTGCCATGAATGCAGCGAGATTAAACATCTTAATGGCAAAATTGAAGGTTCTTGCTCTCTTGAAGAAGCCTTTTGACATTATTTGCTGTGCTGACGGAGTCCCTCCTCCTCTGAAGGTGTGGCTGGCTCCAGCTTTTATTTCCACGCTGCACAAAAGAAACAAAGGATAAAGCTTTTGGGAACAGCATATCAGTTCAGAACAATTTTGATCAACAAAATTATATCTTTATAGCTTTAAGTTTCTGAAGAAGGGCTCTTGCCATTCCTCATGCAGAAGCAGCCACGAAGCATTTTATAATCTCCTGACTACCGGCTTATTGCGATTTGGAGAGACAAGCTACGAGACTGCAAGCAGGTAAGGAATCAGGTGGTCTGGTGGTGGTCTGTGTTGTCAATCTGGAAGTACCTCCAGGCACAGAGGTGTAAAAACTGTCCTTGTGCAAAAACAGCAGTGTATTCGAACTCATACCAACACTGCCTTTGGATAGTTGCATGTGGAATTATAGAATTATTAGAGTTGGAAAGGGGACCTTAAAGATTGAGTTCCAACCCCCCCACTGTGGGCAGGGACACCTTCTACTAGGGCTGGTTGCTCAAAACCCCATCCAGCCTGGCCTTGAACTGATGCTCTGTGACACAGAGGCAATTTTCCCCTTGAACACAGCGAGGAAATGGTGGGCAAGCTTCAAAAATTTGAATAAATTAAGTATGCACATGTGATCATAGAAAGGGTTAACTTATTTAATTGTTTTTTTTTCAAAGTTGTTTTGCTCAGTCAAGCAAGACAAGGAACAAGGGCAGGGCTTGAGGCTGGTGGTGGATCCCATGGATGCTGGAAGACATTTTCTTATCTAAGGTGTAGGTGTTTTCAGTGGGCACCCTGAGCTTCACTGTGTCCCACTGTTCTCATATGTCTGCCCTGACCTGGGGAGCAGGTTGCCCTGTGTAAATGCACTTCTAAAATGCTGTGGTTTATTCGCCTCTGTCTGCCTGCCTGGGGACAACCATGAGAGGCAATGACTGCTGACTAATTGTGTTGTTTCTCTGTTAATCAAAGCCTTGGCCCTTGGAAACTGGACTAAATGTTTGAAATCGAAATGTGGAAGGAAGGTTTGAGTTAGGAGATGCAAAGCCTCTATAAAAACGCATGTGCTGTTGAATTTGTAGAGTTCAACAAAAGAAGAAAATGGCCAGATTAACACAATGTGCCAAGAATAATTGAATAGAAGCCTTCTTCTGTGGCTAACAGATTAGTTATTGCAGCAATCTTGGAAAGACTCCTTGACTAACATGCAGTAGAAGGTCAACTCTACCGTTAATATCTAGTGCTGACAAGGTAAGCTGTCAGTGCTCAGACTCTTCAACATTGGTAGTATGGTGGGGGTGCTCTTTATTTCCTTTAAAACCAGGAAAAGTGGGTTCAGTAACACCTGATTGTTGTTTTACTTGCCATTGGTACCTCTGTGGTAGCTATATGTAGTGTCTTCCTGATGACCTGCCTGATGTTACCCAACAAACCTGGTGTAGGAGACCAAGTTAAGCCCAGGATGTTCTGATTCCAACTTGCTTTGTCAAACCCCATCCTGTCTTCCTGTTCTCTGCACATCCATCAACTGGTTAAAAAAAAACCCTAACTTCTCCCAAAAGTGCTTTCCAAAGGAAAATGCTGAAACGGGGCATTTGTGGGAGCTATTGTATTTTATGAAATTAGCAATTATGCCACTCAAGTCCTCCACGTTACTGCTTCTCTGAGTGACTCTTGGTACCCTTTTGTGTGTCCCCAGCAAGGAAGATGCTGGTGCTCAACTGCTCTATGAAGCTGCAGATGCTGGAGAAAATGCTAAGGTGGAGTTTCCCTGAGTCCCTCAAGGTAACGCAGCACTGACCTGTCGTTTTCATGGTATTTCCATCAGTAAATCAGGATGTTTGTTGGGATCAAAGCTGTGGGGAGAGGGCTGTACTTCTTCTGGACTGACTGATATTCACTGTTTCAGATGACTATGTCTAAGATACTGATTTGGCTCTGCTTATTAACCCAAATCCACGTACTTCAGAAAAAAGAAGCAGCAAACTGTTCCACCTCCTCTCCAAAGTAGTTAGGGTTGGCATAATTAGGCAATTAGGGTTGGCATAATTAGACAATGGTTTATCTTTGTGATAATATGCCTTACTGGTGAGTGTGTAGGTATCAACCTACACGATAAATGTGTGTCCATGAAAATCTAAATGTTTGTTTTCAGCTCCTCGTCACTGCTTCAGTCTCTGGTTTATAACACTGGTGTCATGTAAGTGTGTTTCAAATGGTCTTTCTTCTCTTGGGTGTCCATCCTGCAGGTTTATGGAGCTGTGATGAACATCAACCGAGGCAACCCTTTCAGGAAGGAGGTGGTGGTGGACTCATGGCCAGACTTCAAAGCTGTTATCACCAGGCCACAGAAGGAGGTAGAATGGTGTGGCTTTTTATTTTTGTGTCTAAGAGGTGGATTTGACGTGACTGGGGCCTTCCTCTTAGCTTTCTGAGAGCTTCACAGATGGGGCTGGCTCTATCTGGGAAGCGTGTGACAGGGGGATGTGGGAACCATAAAATGCAATAGGACATCCTGGTGGGTGTCATCATGAAGCCCACTATAGCAATTATAGTCTAACCAAGCTTACTTATGAAGCACAAGTTCTAATTGATTGTAATTATCCTGCTTGCAACGACTGAAGATTAACTTGCATAACTTATGTAGAGACACGTTTTACCTACATTCATGACACTTGACCAAACTTTCCCAGGACTCTGGTCTGTCTAGGCTTTGTGCAGACAGAAAAAAGAATCTTGGTGAGCTTGTGATGGGGCAGATACAGCTACAAAGTGAAAGAAGGGTCTTTTTGCAATCTTTCATTCCATAACAAACAGTGCTAAAGAAATACTGTGAAGGGGCATTGCCTCAACCTCTTCTGTCCACCATGATAAAGCAACCTCCGACTCACAGGGACTTGTGTCTTCAGGCAACAAGACAAGCTCTTGTTGGTGTAGTCCCATATGGGGTACTAAGAGTACTGCCTCTGGAGTTAAATCCTTGGCATGCTCTCTGGGGTAAGCAGCTCTCCCAGGCCAGCAATGCAGGAGTTGGCATTGGACATGAACAAACCCTGGTTGGCAGTTTGGATGTTTCCAACCTGCTTTGGAGACTATGCGAGTTTAATAGTATTGATGAGGCCAGACTGTGCTCTTTCACTTCAGGGGTGGAGAGCAAGCATTGGTACTGTTTTGTTTACCAAAAGAGATGCGTTCTAAACACATTGACCTTGGCAAACAACAAACAACATGTTTTGTGGGACAACTAGTAGTAGAGGTGAGCTTTGAATTAGGCAAGAGTTTCAAGAATGCCACCAGATCTGGGTTACTGTGCTGTGGGTGCATGAGGACTTAATACCATTGCTGCTTTCTGCTGATATGACATCAGATGTTTCTGCTGTCTTGCTTGAGAGTCACTACTGTGAATGTGTCCTAAAAGAAGCCACCCTGAAGGTCCAAATATTTATTAAATCTCTAGCATTGGGTTCAGTGAGTTTTCTTTCTAGTGTGCAAGATGTGTGTGTGGAAGCGGGGGGGAATATATAATTCTTCCAGATTTCTTTTTTTTCCTTTCCAGAACGAGATGGATGACCTTGACCATTATACCAATGCTTATGCAGTTTTCTATAAGGAGCTAAAAGCTTACCAGGAGCTACTGGAAAACACAAATGCCATCAACTGGGGACAAATTTTTCAGATACAAGGTGTACAGTCCAGGCTTACTTGGTTTAAAGGAAACAGAATAGAAAAAAACAGTTGGTTTAAAAAAATATTAATGGAGTGCAGACCTTGCTGCTTTGCTCTATAGAAAGGTTTCTTGTAAGTCTGTAAAACACAAAATCTAGGATATGGCTCTTCTAAATTTTGAATTTCATCCGTGCCATATTCACAGTTACCGTTTCAAGTTCAGATTTCAATTTGAAGGAGCTATTTCCTTGGCAGGAAGGCATGTTTATTTATGTTTATTTTTGCTACTGGCCATAGAAGTCTGAAGACTGAGCTGAGCGGTAGCCAATGTGATAATTGGAGGTTCAGCAAAGGCCAGTGTTTGAAAGCTCAACCCAGACAAGACCTGAATGGGAAAAAATATACACGTTTTTAATGGTGAAGGTTACCAATTTGTAGAAGAAGTTGCTTACGGAATAGGTGATTCCTCCATGACTGAAATCCTCGTAGTAGGACTGAGGAATTTACTGTGGCTCAAACTGAGGGTATGAGTTAGATAGGGAGAGGGTTGATGTCCTCATTCTGGTGACTGGATGAGGTGAAAAGTGTGGTGCCTTCTGACCTTCACCTATGTAAAGCTATGGCCAGAGTGTGGAGGGAACAGCTTCCCACCTGGGTCAGCAATCACAGAAACTGTGATTTATTTTTTTTTTTCTGGATCTTGGTGCACTGCATGGTAGCACTAGACATTCACATACGAGCTATCAATGTGCCCTTGTGGCCAAGAAGGCCAGTGGCATCCTGGTGTGCAACAAGAAGAGTGTGACTAGCAGGTGGAGGGAGGTCATCCTTCCACTTTGCTCTGCCCTGTTGAGTCCCCCTCTGAAGCACTGGGACCAGTTTTGGGCTCCCCAGTTCAAGAAGTATAGGGAACTGCTGGAGAGGGTGCAGCAGAGGACCACAAAGATGATGAGGGGCCTGGAACATCTCTTAGGAGGAAAGGCTGAGGGACTTGGGTCTCTCTAGTCTGGAGAAGAGAAGACTGATGGGGAATCTGATCAATGCCTGTAAATACTTTGAGGGTGGGTGTCAAGAGGAAGGGGTCAGTCTTTTTTCAGTGGTGCCCAGTGAGAGGACAGGAGGACACGGGCACAAACTTGTAGATAAGATGTTCCATCTAAACATGAGGAAGATCATCTTCACTTTGAGGGTGGCAGAGAAACAGGCTTCCCAGAGAGGTGGTGGAGTCTCCTTCTCCGGAGACATTCCAAACTTGCCTGGACATGTTCCTGTGCAACCCGCTCTAGGATGACCTGCTTTGGTGGGAGGGTTGGACTAGATGGTCTCCAGAGGTCCCTTCCAACCCCATATCATTCTGTGAGTCTGTAATAACTTTGGAGATTTCAAATACCTGGCTAGTTCTGTTAAAAGTATACTGTTGGACATTAAAAAAAGCAAAAAAAATTTTTTTAAAGTGCCCTAGGATTTATCTTTGTATACACAGGGCTCCAGGACGGAATATGTGAAATATCCAGATCTGTGGCTTTATCTAAGCAGGTAGATGTGCAAACATCCTCTTTCCAGATGGTTCTCCATTCAGACCCGGACAAGCTGCCAGATGTCAGACTACAGTATGTCTTAGCACACTGTTTTCTGTTGATGTCATTACTATAGTAATGTATTCCCTGAAAGTAATCAAAGTTATCAGGAAGACTGCTGGGCTTTCTCTGTGACTGGGTCAAAAGCCTGAGGAGTTAGTTAGTATGGATGGGACTATCACCTTAAGTTCTTACTTTTTTTTCTTTAATCAGTCCATCACTTCTGGAGTTTTGTATTCCAGATCAGTCCCCATCCCCTCCTCTCGTTATGCATACATGGGATCCATAAGTCTACTTTCCATTTCCTTTGACTTTTCTGTGTCAAAGCTCCATAGTTCTAATAGATGGACCTGGGACTCCTGCAAAGTTTGGTTTTCACAAGGGGGCTTTACACAGCTTCTTGAAGCCTTGTCTTACCAGCAGAGGGATGTTAGAAATCAGAGCAGAAGAGTGGGGGAACCAGAGGCCCCTTTTTTTCCTAGAACAAAATTTCTCAGCATTGAATTCAAAATCGGGAGAGAATCTATCAGACTTGGAGGATGAGAGACTGGAAATCAAATCTTTTCCACTCTCCTGTGCCACCTAATATGTCACTTGAGCATATTATGCCTTCCTTAACATTCTCCTCTATTCCTGTAAGGAATAAGGCACCTCTGCAGTGTGTTGTGTGGACTCAGCTCATAGAAAAAAAAGAAACCTAAAAGTACTGCTCTCTATAAATATTCCTACACCTTCTAGCCTAATGAACTTAGCTGTCTTTGATTCCCCTTTCTGTTATAGACTTGGGAATCTATTTGGGGAAGAAAGCTTTAAATTTAGCGCAGTAACTTAGAGAATGTGAGGCACAGCTTTCTACCTAATATGCCTTCTGTACTGTCTCTTAGGATGGACCCTAAATTAACGCTGTCTGTCTTGGACGTCTCCCATGCCAGCCTGCTCAGCAAAACCTGGTCACGGGGGCGCAACACAAGGAGCCAGAAGTACCTTGCTAACCTCATTTGCTGCTTCCCCAGTGTCTGTGTCCTGGATGACAATGGGTATCCCCTCTCCTGGAGCCTGACAGACCAGTTTGCTACCATGATTCATGGTTATACTCTTCCAGAGCATCGGAGGAAGGGTTATAGCAGGCTTGTGGCTACCACTTTGGCTAAGAAATTACATAGCCATGGCTTTCCAGCACAGGGTAATGTCCTGGAGACGAATTTACCATCAATAACATTGCTGAAAAGCATGAATGCCCAGTTTCTTCCCTGCTCATTTTTCAGAGTGATTCATACACCTTTCCATTTTTTTAGCTAAATCTCACTTATAGCCATACCCCACAACCATCTACATTCAGATCAACTTTTCTGCATTGCAGGAGCACTTTGGAATTTAATAACATAACTGCAACCATACAAGAGTTTCCAGCAAAAATGTAAAATTCAAGGTGTTAACGGCTTATGACTTTTCTGCTCAGGGAAAACCTCTCATGGCAAATTTAAGGGACATAGGAATGCTTGTAAGTCTAACAATCTTGTTGTAATTCAACTGTAATTGTACTGCTTCTACCTGAAGAATGATTCCTTTGTGTAACTGTTGTCTGGGATATCTACTGCAGCATCCTTGGCCATCTCTAACCCCATCTATCTGTCATGGGATAAGTCCTCAAGCCTCTACAGCCTAAAAGAGATTAGTATGTGAAATTAAGAAGTAGAGAAACCTTCAAGGAGTAGTCTGAATAAAGAAAAGCTTTATAAAGAAGTCTTTCAATGCCTAATACAGTCTGTTTCCTTTCTACTCCCTGTCTCTTTTATGCTCAAGACAAATCTATGTGTCTTCTACTCCTGGTAGAGCTAAACATGCAAAGGCTGGCTAAAAAGTCTTGCAGATTTACCTTCAACACATAGATATTTTATCACAAGTCAGGTCAGCTTGCCAGAAGTAATTTCCATTAATTCTATCAGTAAATAACACCAAATGCTTTGCAAATGCTCCTTTGGGGAGCAGAAGAATGAGTCATTTTATACTTAATGAGGACTAGTAAAATTTAGCCTTAAGCTTGTGTTTATCTACTGAACTGGAAGGGGCCATGATTGCAGCACCTCACAAGAGTCAGGTCCAGAAACAAAGGAGATCTATTTCCTTTTGACAAGAAGATTACCTAAAGCCTGAGTGAAAACCAGTTTTGGCAGTCCTGTCTGGCAAAGGAAGGAGAGCAGAAAGGCGGGGGAAAAAGGCAGAACTACAGGTGGTGGAAGGGGACCCTGTAAAGCCATGCACATTCATTCCTGTATTTGTCTGGGAAACAGAGCAAAAGAGAGACAGACAAGCCATGGAGAGAAGGGAAAGAAGATTTGAGGGGTGTCCTGTAGGAGTAACAAGGTAAGGTTGGTCTTTCTACTTGAGCAAATGACCTGTGAGCTTCTGGAGAATGACGTTAGAGAACCAAGGCTACAGGAAAGGACTGGGGAGGAAACACACCTGCTCATTAAATCTACCTATTTTTTCTGGTACTCACAGCAAGGGTGCCCTTGGTCCTATCCGAAAGCTAAGTAATTTTCTCCATCGCTGTGAAGGTTTAATGCAGACCGCATACACCCAGGAGGTGCATTTTAGAAAGCAAGGGAGGAGAAAGTGCAGTCTGCACAGATTCAAGTAAAAGAGTAGGTTGGTTAATACCCAAGAGACTGCTGCTTCCTCCAAGGTTTGTCTCTCCTCTAAGCTGCTGGCTTGACTTATGTCAACGCTGTCACTCAGATGTCCTTTGATTCAGATGATGTGGACTAGAAGCATAGCAGCGGCATATTGCTGGCCTAACAGCTGCCAGGGAGCCTCTGAGCAGCAGTTGTCAAGCTGCTAAAAATTCAAACAAATATGAATTCTGGCTTCTTGTAGTTTTAAAGCTTCACACAGTGCCCAACTGATCAGCTTGCTGGTTTTCATCCTTTGGCATCACTAGTGATGTGATCTAATGCTTTAACTAACAACTGCCCAGGTGAGTGAGAAAGGTAAATAGGTAATGTACATAGACTCTTGGAAGGGCTGGATGCCTGTAGGTCTCTGAGGAGGTGATGCTTGACACATTCATGGGCCTATTCCAGGGTAACTCAACTTGCAGTGTGTACCACACAGGGTGGTACTAATGTAAGGCACCTCTCCTTGCTAAATCTATGTCTGGAGCACAGTAGGAGCCAGGTGTTCTTTTAAGGCACAAAGAATTTTGAATTAGCTGCAGGTCCCAGACTAAAAAAGTTACAAAATTTTCTAAAAGGAGTATGAAAAGGGTGGATTGAGACATGTAAGTTCACTAATATTCAAATATTCCATTATTATTTTAGCTTTCTGAGTTTCATATTGCATTAAATCTAGGACTGTCACTTGTACGTGCAGTGCCATTTGAAAGACAGGATGTGTGTCTGAACCACTTGTATGGGGCAAGCAGATTTGGTTTCAGAAAACCAAGCTACCATTCTACTTCATCAGCTTTTAAAAACTGAATGTATTGTTGAAGCAAAGCAGGGATTCCTGGCAGGAGAGAGCAGGCAACAGAGAATTTCTGCAGGACCATAGGAAAGTGAGATTTGCAGGAAACAAGAGCAGGTTGTTAGTGCATGAGCAGGAGCACAGATGTATACACTCCCCATTCAAACCCTGATCTGCGTTTAAGGTAGCTCAGCATTTTAGAATAACTGAATATAAATCCTGCTGTTGGCTTCAATAGGGCCAGATGTCTACCTCTAGATTCTAAAAATTACCATTTTTACAGAAGCTGTGGAGATCCTGTTCTCCCCCTCAGAGGGAGAATTATTTCCAAGTCACGACATCCAGTGGTTGGTTGATTTGAAGACGGAAAATAACCATCTGATAAACAGAGATATCTCAGCAAAGAGCCTGAGGAGTTCATGCAGTGTAGGATCCTGCCACGTGAAAGGAAGAATTTCAGGCTGTTTAGGCACCGAAATATGCTGGAGGAATGAGCAGGGTCTGTCCAGACAAGACGAACTTTTCAGTTGAAAACCCCTCAATTTATAGCCAGTGGGGGAAACTCACTGAAGCTCTAACATGAGCTTTGCTGTGTTGGTTTTCTTGACTTCAGAAAGGTATTGATAAGAAGAACTTGAAATTTTCATGGAAGTGGATTTATCTTCTCCATCTACACCTAGAAGTATTGCTACTGCAAGCACTCGTTGCCTGCACAGTGGGACTGTAGGAAATAAAATAAGGTCTGCACTAACAACATGTAGGAGGTCCACTTCCAACCAATGTGTCCAATGATGAGTAAAGGCTTTGGTTTGGGGGAAATTCTCTCTGCAATGTCTATTCTGAATCTTTCTGGTTTTCCTAGTCAATAGAAGAGTCAGGTCAAGCAATAAGTACCTAGAAAAGAGGTGACTACCATCGCACTTGGCGAGGGAAGGGTCACCTACGCACTCTGTAGTGACTGCTCAGTAAGCAATGATGTTCTTTGCACCAGCACTTGGTGGATGAACCCTGATGTGTCTGGTGGCACCCTGGGGACGCTGGACATGAGCCAAGAGCACCACTCAACTCCCATGCTGCCTATGGGGCAGAGCAGATGCAGAGGCTTGAAATGGTGTCAACCTTGGGCTATTTTGGCTCTCGGTCAATTTTGACTTCCTTTTACTGTTGCCAGGAGGTGGGACCCCTCTGACAGCTGGAATTTGCAGACTGTTTATGCAATGTTTAATAGCAAGTCAGAAGGTCCATTACAAAAACACCAGCTATTTTGCCACGAGTGCATGCTTTATTTACTGAGGTTATCCAGTTACGGAATATTCAGGAAAACAATTTAATGTCCCTTTGGACTCAAATCAACTTGGCTTAAGGTTTTTCCTGAGAAGGGATTTGTCATAACAAGTACACAGGTGTTATTTCTTTTATATGGTAGGCTGTGGCAGATAGATCTATATTTGTGAAATAAAATTTCAGGGTTGTTTGTCTGACTTGTAGTGTTCCATCATTGGAAGAAATTCAACAGAAAAGAGCAGGGAAATGAGAAAGAAATGTTAATTAAAGAAGAAATTGCCACTTTATAGGTGCAAGTGTCATGTAGTGGAGGGAGAGTTTCAATTTCCTCACAGGGTCAGATGCAGTCAGTCAGCAGGTGTGTCTGATAGAAGTGTACCTAAACTGTCCAAAGCAATTGACCAACAACCGGTTAAATACTCTTGTGATTATAACCAAGGGCCTTTTCGGTGTACATTAAATGTGAATGAATGTCCTGTTTCTAGTACAACTAGGTTCTGCCACCTTCTGCAGTATGTGGGCCTCTCCTGTTACAGCCTTCTTGATGTTGCTCATCCTGGTGAACTTTCTTGCAGTCATCAAGTGACTGTGCTATAACTCACACACAGTGTGGCATTGCCATCTTTCATGGGATGTCCATCTTCTGAATTCCTAAAGACCTAGAAATGGGGGGTTAGCATCTCCAGGGCTGGTGGCAACTGGTGGCAAAAAGTAGTGTAAAGAACGGGGGCCTGTTTTGTTCATGGAAAAATAAATTCCTTCCAAAATTTTGTGTCCAAATCCCCAAGTGAAAAAACAGTGTTTAACTGAGTGGTTTTTGGGTTTTTTTGTTGTTGTTTTGTTTGTTTGTTTCTTTTCTGAAACGTTAGAGCTGGAAAAACACTAAATAATCTGCTTTGATCTGGTTCTGTCGTTGAAGATAAATACGTGGAAAAGCCTCGGATAGTGGGTTAATTGAGGTCATGTGAATCAATACGTACAAAGATGGTTAGATAAGATTAGCTGTTTTGTACAAAAAGAAACTCTCTCAGGAAAGCACAGTGCAATCGTATCGCCTCCCACCTCTTCATGCACTGTGATCATGCTTTCAATTACTACATCCTTTCTATAGCTTCGGAATATTTATTTATAAAAGAAATGCAAGACTTCTTGTTACACTGGATTTCTTATAGTACAGAGATAAATATGTTTTGTTTAAAGTTTAATAGGGCTAAGAAATGCAAGCATCTAATCTGTTTTGAATACTTTGATGATACAAAAAAAGAACAGCTTCAGAAAGTGAAATGTGATCACCAGCTTCTCATACCTTTTCTCCAGGGGTTCTCTTTTTCAAACCTTGCCTTCAGTGGAACCCTCACATACTCTCAGAAGTGTTTTTAACATTTAAAGTTCAGGGGCAGAGGATGAAAAAAGATATTTTTATTCCTGGTAAAGCTAATTAAACTGTAATTTTCACAGATATCAGCTAACAAATGAAAAACATCGCCTTCTCCAACTGCAAACAAAGCTCAGAAGACAGACATATGTAAGATAGCGATGGAAATGTCTTGTAAGTGATATTTGTTTTCCTCACAACAGCAGTAGAAGCTGGGTGGATCTGGGGTATTCCAAGTCCCAGTGCAGCAACTCTGCTGTTTTAAAGTTGTTCCCCCTGAGATGCAAATTGCTACCCAATAAGGAGGATGGACGGTTGGCACAGTTGGCACTTCAGAGATTATAATACCAGGAAGCAACGTAGGAATACTCTTCTGTTGCATCTTGTAAGTTTGACCATTCTTTTCCATTGCTTTTCAGGTCTGTCCTTTACTGGAAAGTGGAGAGAACTGTGTATAGTTTAAAATGTCCAGGCTGAAGGATGGACTTGGAGACATCTATAAATATTCACAAAAAGTGGGAAAAAATAGACTCCTGCCACTAATCCGCCTGTCCAATCCCTCTGTGGTCACAGGGGTGTGTGGATTTATGTTAGCAAAAAAAGACTGTCAACTCCTAGGCCAGATCCTAAAATGTCTACTGAGAAAGGCCAGTGCACCCTGCTGTGTTCAGACGTGAAATGGGTGCTCAAGTGGTAGGAAAAAATATGGACTTTTGCAGAGATATTGTAAAGAGCAGAGAAAGATTCATGTTGGCAAGGGTTATACCTGTGCCTGCTCTGCAACCTGGATTGGAAAGTTGAAGAGTCATGAGGCTTAAAATTCTTGGCCTCCTGAAATTTGGAAATGAATAAAAACCTTGGGCTAAATTTCCTTTCTATCTAATGTCTTTGTGAATCCAGAAACTAAAATAAACAGATCTAAATGAGAAGTTTACTACTTCATTCTAAAAATTTTCAGTGAAAACTGAAATAAGAATGTGAAATCTGAGGGTCTGTGTTATTTAGTCCAGATTAGGTGATCTAATAGGCTGATGCATGAGTCGTCAATTAGTCCACGCACTTCTGGTCCACTTCAGCTCCCCCCCAATAAATAAAAAATAAAAGAACACCACTTAGTTTTAGAAGTACTGGAAACCTTCATTAAGGTGTAAAGTTGTGAATTACTTTAGCCAAAGAATTAAGAAGGCATATAATATGAAAATGTAATTTAAAGATTTCAAAAACAGACTGATGCTGACTAGAACTCTAGGCACGTGTTACGGCACACATTTTATAGGGTTTGGGGATGATGTTAAATGAAATAGCAGGGCTGAGGTCCACGTCTGAGATAGAGACTCCAGGGGGACATTGGAAGGTGAATCTCTGCAGGAGGCGGGTGAAGAAGAGGAAGAGCTCCATCTTGGCAAGAGTCTCACCGGCACAGATCCTTCGCCCTGCAACAAAATGCAGAACAGCCATGAGAGAGTCAATGGGAGCTGGCTCTTCAATATTTGGAAGAAATAAAAAACACTGAGCAGCTCTTAATCTGAATGAGGAAGATGAGTGGGAATCCAGAACACTTGAAATGTCATATTCTAGCCCTAGTAGCTCTTAAAAGTCTATTTAGTACATGAAAGATCTGAGAGAGAAGATACTTGGTCTTCAGGGTTACGATAGCAAAGCCACCTGGTGATTTTTTTTCTTGTCCTTTGTCTAACTACTTGCATTTGGGGAGAAAAGTGTGGAAATGCAATCTGAATTTCTTAATTCCAGTTCTCAGTAAAAATTGTATTCTTCTTAATTTTTAGATTTTTCTTCTACTTGGAGTTTCACAAATGCTGTCTGGAGTGGAACTGGTGAAGAAGGTGAAGTTATTCTGTGGAACGCCTAATATATTAGTCTTTTTTCAAAAGTGCTGTGAATATAATATTTTCTCAATCCTGGTCAAATTCAGCAGCTTGTAAACTACCTTAAGGCATGGTGATTCAAGGCTGGAACTAGTAAAGACCTGAACTACAATTTGATTTGAACTCCCTTGTGTGACAGAAAGAAAACAATAGAGCATTTGCATGGCTGTGCTGTAAAATTAGCCCTCCAGGGAATGCCCAGACCTGACACTCCCTGGATGTGCTAGGACATCAAGACTTAAATTGGAAAAAGAGAGCTTGTGAATTGGAGGTATCATAAGTCCCTTTATGAAAAAAAATAATATTAATTACTATATGCTGAATGGTGAGCATGACAAGGAAAATAAACCCTACTCAAATATCATGTAGAATTAAAAATACACAAATAGGGTCTATAAAAATGCAGTGTTGTGGATGTAGTTGGACTCAATGATAGCAAGGGTCTTTTCCAACCTGAATGATTCTATGATTCTACATGATAGATAGTTTAGCCAGAGATTGATGTATAGGAACTTAATTGAGCAATGACAGAATGTGAAAAGTAGGAGAAATGCCAGAGAAGGAGCAATCATCAAGGGGGTGAGAATCTCCCATACTTTGGCAAATAGTGCAAGTACGAAAGGTGAATGTCACACTCCATGGATGCCTCAGAAGGCAAACCTTTTCCATCCTTTGATTTTAAACAGAATTTGAGGGTTTTATATAAGGCAACTTCTCTCTGTTGGCACAGTGTATGAAATCTTGATACCAGATGATGTTATTCATGACTTTTAAAAGGGGACAAGCAAAAATGAAACACGGCTCCCTAGGGAAGACACAGAAGCCACCATTCCTGTGTGCTTTGTGTGTGAACATAGACAGTGCAGCTGAGTATTGTAAGAGTCAGAGACAAAGAAGCCCAGGCCATGGAGCAGTTGTGGGCTACAGATTATAACACAGAAATGTCTTGCCTAAACTATCATGGATTTCGCTGAAAAACTCCCACCTGTTTAAGAAGGGATTACAAATTCTCATTTATAAACATTGAATACTGAGAAACTAATAACATCCAGAGGCTGGAGGAGCTAGTAGATATTTGTGAGTACTCTCCCTTATCATAAAAATCTGTGAAATATGGGGTGTGAAATGGTCCCACGAAAAAGACAGTGTAGAGGCCAGTCTTCAGGACCAAAAAAACCCACTGGTACTGTTAGTGCTTGTCTAAGATCTGTACTTGCAACAGCAGTAAATGGAAAAAGGAAGGCACCTGCTGAAAAAGGCATGAAAGCATCTTTCTTCACAAATTTTCCATTGGCATCAAGAAAGTGCTCAGGATAAAACATGTCTGGTTTCTCCCACTGCGATTTGTCATGCAGGACAGAAGTCAGTAAGGGGATGACGTAGGTTCCCTGCAAAATAATAAAAATAAGACAGTGGAATTAATCTGTGGACAAATACTGAGGTCACAATAAGATTTCAGGGTGGTCAGCCTGGAGAACAAGGTTATTCTGACTGCTGTCATGTGACTGCATTATCATGTTTATCACATTAATCAGGTTTAAGGAGGAAGAAATGCTAAAAGAAACAATCCTGCAGGCATCTCACCTTGGGAATGAAATAGCCTTTGAAAGTGACATCTGCAGCGGTCTCGTGAGGCAAGTTCAATGGCAGGATATTAGCAAACCTCTGAACTTCATGGATGACAGCATCCGTATATGGCATCTGAGTTCGATGCTCGATCCGTGGGAGGTTTGACCCTATCACTCGCTCTATCTCTTCTTGGACCTTTCCTGAGGAAAAAGTCAACAGTAAGAAAGAGACAAGTTCGTCCCTGAGTCACTGTGCTTTGCTGATATCAAGTAAAAAAGGGCTTGAGTGAAACCCATAAATTCTCTCAAGACCTCTTTTTTCCTTTCAGGAATAATGGGAAGTGGACAAAACTACAGTGTTTGATTATTTCTTTACCAGTAATGAACCTAAAGACTTGTATTTTTCTGCTCTCTCCTCTGGCCAAGAGGTGTCTCAAAAACCCCACTTCACTCACAGAATCACAGAATGTCAGGGATTGGAAAGGAACTTGAAAGATCATCTAGTCCAATCCCCCTGACAGAGCAGGAACACCTAGATCAGGTCACACAGGAAAGCGTCCAGACGGGTTTTGAATATCTCCAGGGAAGGAGACTCCACATCCTCTCTGGGCAGACTGTTCCAGTGTTCTGTCACGCTCACTGGGAAGAAGTTTTTTCTCATATTTAAGTGGAACCTCCTATGTTCCAGCTTGTACCCACTGCCCCTTGACTCCCAACAACCTTGTACCATAAACTGGGAGACGTCAAAGAGCAATTCCCTGAATCTTATTTAAAGCCTCGGTACAGCCCATTTAACATCTGCAAATGCCTTTGGTTTATCAACAGCCTGTTTCTGAGGAAAACCTGGAACAATTTCATTGGCCAATGCAGGACAACTCTCTTATTTTTAATTAATGAGATTTTATGAGTGAAAGACCTGGCACATACAAACTCTGTTTATAGTACATCAGTAGGCCTACTAGCGTGTCCCTTGCTGGGTCTGAACCACAGGGCACAGTGATATCTAGACAATAATTAACTGGAAATCTTGGCACTTTTATTAACAATGCATTAACAAATACTTCGACTCTCTGTTTGGTTCCTAATGCACTGAGTGTGACAGCATCTGTCATAAAAGCACTTACTCTGAACTTCAGGGTACTTTAGCATCAGCAGAAAGCTCCAGTTTAGTGTGGTGGAAATCGTCTCAACACCAGCGGTGAACAAATTGCTGACCAAGCTTAGCAAGTTGCCATTATGGAAATACCCATTGGTAGTGGATTTCTCCTGAAGGTTGAGAAAAAAAGGATCAAAACTTAAAGCTTTCCATGTGAAAATGCAATCTAAGTAGCTAAACACTTACTAAGAATTAAATTCTATATTATTAAAAAGTATGAAAGACAAGTAAAATCTTTGGGCTCGTACCTGAAGCAGAGTGTTGACATAGGTTTTATGATCTTGCATTTACTGGGGCCCAGCTGCAAAGAGAGCTGGTTTCTCTATGAAGAAAGTAACCCAGATATAGCAGAGACCCCAAATAAGGATCCCAGTAAAGCCCAGGTAGATCTTTTGTTCTGTAAGGCATTTTTTTTTAAAGAGCCATAAGGACTAGGAAAACAGAGAGAGCAGATAAAAAGATGCAGCCTCTGTAAATATATTGATATAGTCTGAAGAAAAGCATAAATAAAGAGAAATGCTTACTGATTAGAAGGGTTGGAAATGCAACAGAGTAAAATGTCTGTTTGACTCTACTGGCTTGCTATCTGTGTTTTGTCAAAGATATATTCCCTGAAGAAATGTAATTATAATTATAAGGACTGAAAAGAAGTTGTGAATGTCTTCATATAACCATGAAATTTGGAAGAAATGAGAAAAGATGCAGTTACCTCCTGCTGTTTAACCAGGAAAGCATCAATAAAACTTCTCTGATCATTTTTGTCCAGGTTTTTGAGATGTTCTACAAAAGTAGCTTGAACAAAATCATTGAACTCCTCTCTGTTTTTGAGAAGAGCCTTGTTAGCCCTTAGGAGGAATCCAAGGTATGGGAAAATGTTGTACATCTAGAAGAGTGAAAGATGTTAGAGAGAATTTATTGGCCAGAGATGTGAAAACATTACAGAAACAAATTTAATACTGTATTGGGACACAAATCCAAAGACTTAACATTAACATTTTGTTTTTTAGAATATGAAAAAGTAACTAGACAAATTTGTGGTAGAAAATCCACCAAGGACCACTGAATACAAGGAAACCTCTCAGCCCCTAATTACTATTTTACAGGGGTAGTGTAGATATCAAACACCTGCAACTTGCTACAGGAGAGATGGAAATGTTGGTCAGCAACTTTTTTTTTTTTTTTAACCAGCTCTTCCAGTATTTTTTTTTAATGTTTCAAAATCTAAAGGAACAGAAGTAAAACTGGTTTGCAGCAGCAGGGCCTGTGAGTATCAGAGAGTTTTTATTACTCATTGAGAGATTTCAGTGTACTGGAAGCATGAAAAAAAATAGATTTTCTATCTGGGTTGTGTTGTACAGGTAGACCACATGCTCTGTAACTTCTCCCTGCCTCATGTTCTGGGAGCGCACTATTTTGCCTGGTCAATTTATACACGTGAACCATATTTTTGGGTAATGCTGAGCTTGCTGTTCATGCACTATGCCGTCTAGTTTTTTTTAAGTCCAAGATTGAGCACCCTTCAAACAATAGCTTAGGTATGTTTTTGACAGACTGGAGGTTTGACTGTTGACTTCAAGATTCTCAGACTGTCTTTCAAGCTTTGCGGTGCCCCAGAAAGAGTTTGTGTTATATCTCTCAGAACCTCAGATTTTTCTGTTTAATAGAAACAATTTACTACCAGTATTATCATGTTCCCATGGCATCCAGTGGAACAGCAACATAAAAATATTTATCATTACCGTAACCAGAGGTTTCCCAGCAAGCCTGACGTTTTCATTGGTCAGTTGTAGAAGTCTCAGGAATCTGGAGTCTTTGTAGTCAAATCGTTTTCCAAGCAATATTGAAACAATTATGTTAGCAACTGCTGCATTGATCATTTTACTGGCATCGAAGGGCTTTCCTGTGCAATGATTAAAAGAATATATTACATTGTGACAGGAGATATAATTTGTAAAAGTAAATTTAATACTAAGTATTGCTGTTTATTTGGCATGATTGATTGCTAATTTTGATTATTATTCAATGTTAGAAAACCAAGCCAAGACACAAAAATGCCAGAGGAGCCAAATTCATCAAATTGATTCTGGCTGAAAAACATTTCTTCCAAAAGTCTGAACTTGAGAGGTTACTGGTAAGCCTCTGGGTACTTGAACAAAAGTACTTGAACTGGTTGAGGTTGATCTGAAGAATGAATCATCTACCAACCTTCTTGTGACCCAATGGTGTCTGCCAAGTACCCATATTCCTCCACAATGCGGTCCTCAATGGCCCTTTTCCCCATTCCAAAGTCTCGTAGGGTTGTGAGAGTAAATCTTCGCATCACCTTCCAGTTTTCACCATGAGCGAAGACAACCCCTGACACAGAGAGAACATTTCAAGGTGGCAGAAGACTTTTAACAACTAATCTGTAGACAAATAAGGTATATATTTACTAGCAGTCACTTTTAAAGCAGGCTAAATTACATCTGGCTGAGGAAAAAAATAACTTTCCCCTAAGTATTTTCAGGTCTCAACAATAGTTTTTTTGCACAAAAAAAAAGGAGAACGAACAATTTAAGAGGCATTAATTGTAGAATAATATACTTCTCTGAGAGACACATGTGTCGGAGAGAAAGAGGGCATTGGAAAATCAAATTTAGACTTCCAATTGTCATACTTTGGACATGGAATTGAACTGAGATCTCACGTCTCTGATGATTGCAGGAGAAACCTGCAGCCTCCTCAATCTGTTTTTTTTTTCACTGAAATTGTTACCCCATGTAACTAATGACTTCTATTATATTTTTTCAATGAAGAGAATAAGATGCAAAGAAAGCTTACATACACTAATATGATAAAAAGATGCAAAGATTCCAGTGGTCAGGGAAGTATTCTTGAATTTGTCCAAGGGTTTTTAGAGATGTAGATAAGGAACTCTCATGCAAAATTAGAGTGAGGTTAGGATGTGAAATCCTCATTGGGAAACCCAGCTCAGTGTACAGTATTTCCCTTATTAAAATAAATCTCTAATTCTGTATGTATTCTATTCTATTGCCACATTCATATTTTAAAAGCGCTGTTCACCACATGAAATGAGAAGCAAGAAAAGGAGGTTCTATGATAAACCCAAAACAGCAGAAGTCCAGAACCATAGTGTGGAAGCTGGAAATGCCTTCCTTGGCGTGCATGCCCCTTTTCTAGATTGCGTTAAGTGTGACACTACATATTATCTTTTGCTGTGGTTGTTGTTAGATTTATGGTTATTTTGTTGTCACTATGAGCAGTTTCAAATTGAATAAATACATTGAAGGTAATGAAATTGTTCCTGTTTCCAATGCCTTGTACGGTGTCTGATCCAAAGTGATGTAAACCTTCTGCTTCGTCAGTAGAAAAAAAATGCTGAATAAGTCAAGTTGATGAGGAGAAATCAAACCAACTTACCATTTCCTCTGGTCAAATCTTCAAAGATGGGGATTTTAGGTCTCTCTGAAAATGCATCTGCCTTGTTTACGAGAGCTTCCTTCACCGTCTCATACCCAGAAATCACTACTATTTTCCTTTGCCCCATCTGAACACTGAAGACTGGACCATATATTTTTGACAGCTGTCAGAAGAAGATAACAGTGATTTACAGCTTTTACAGCTTACAAAGAAATTCATGTCCTCCATTAGGATGGATTCACTGAATTACAGCAGAGATGCATTCACTTTGTTGGCCTGAAAAAAGAGGGAGCTTGCTTTTGCCATCACAATTAGGCTGCAATGGATAGCCACAGTGATTTTCCAGATGCTGCTTCTAACCGGTCTTTTGATTTGTGGATGTAACTTACATAGAGACATGTAGGTGAAAATAACCCTTTTAAAATCATCAACAAGGAGGACATGTAATTTCAACGTCTAAGTAGAAAAAACTCTAAGAAAGGTGCATGTTCATAGAAGGCTTCTGACTCAAAACTAGGGAAGTCCTACAATAAACTGCGTAAACAAAGTTCTAGAAGAAGACTGCAAGATTTATTACCTTGATTTGCTTAGATCTTTGCTGTATATTCTGGCAACTGTGGGCCCTGAATATTAAGAGTACATAGTTATCTTCAGCTTTTGGGGAAGAAAGGAGGGAAGGGAGATGAAAAGGGCTGCTAAATCAGAGAAAGCAGGAAGCTGCAGTCACATCTCCAGACACATCCTTCAGTGGAAGGTGGAAGAAGGTAGACCACATGTCAAAACCCATTCCTTATTCAGTTACCTTTTTCTCAAAATTACCACAATAATTACCACTTACCAAATATAAGATGAGTGCTTGTTATTAATTTGAGAGTTGTTTAAGGCTGAAACCTAGATCCATGAAGTTGCACAGAGAAAATGCTACAGTAAAGAACAAATCTCACTGCACTCAAAGTTTTCTGCTCAAATAACAGTCCTTTGCTAAGGGTCATCTGGGTATGTAACACATCAGGTGAAATAGGAAAAGCTCTCTGATATGGAGCTTGGTGATAAGTGCAATTATGGGACCAATAGAAAAGATAATGACTACCTTTAGATAAGTTCTGTAGGGTCTCTTCAAATCAAACATATGGAGATTTCCAATGATAGGTAGTGCTCTTGGTCCTGGAGGAAATTTCTTTCTCCGGTGGTTATTCCAGAAACTTCCCATTTTCAAAATGGATAGAAAAGACAGGATGAACACTAAACCAATGGAAGTGCAGCTGCTCCACTCCATCTCTATTCAGCCAAGTATTTGCTACAGATGAGAAAAAAGGAAATGTGGAATCTGGATCTCTGTCCTTCTGAAAAAATTTCCTGTGAGAGTGGCTTGTACTAGTCCATAAGCCTCTTTCCCAGTGAAGGGTATGTCTTTCTTTCAATTGCTGACTGGTTTGGTTGTCTTCCCTTGTGCTTGCTAAACAATCCTCAGTTCAGTGCAGAGTCAGGTAATGTTTGCTAGCCAAGCGTTGTGACTGGGTGAGTATGTAGCTCACTGTCCAAGCATGAAAGTCCAAGAACATGGAGAACCACAGGTCATTAACCTGGTGTTTGCTATACAAGTCATAAAGTCTGCGTTCTCTTCAGGTTACTGATTAGTTATATTTTCGTCATTAGCACAGGCACAGCCTTGATATCCTGAGAATTGAAATCAAAATGCCAATGTCCAAGTGACTAGCGTTCAGAGATTTGGTGTTTCTTAAAGCACTTAGGAATTGGTTTAACTTTGCTTCCATTGAATTCATTGGGAATTTAAAATCATAGAATCACAGAATGGTTGAGGTTGAAACTGATCTCCGGAAGCTACCTGGTCCAACTTCTCTGCTCAAGCAGGGCCACCTGGATCTAGTTGCCCTAGGCTATGTCCAGGTGGCTTTTGAATATCCCCAAGAAAGGAGACTCCCAAGAGCTCCATGCTCAACCTGTGTCAGCACTCAGTCACTCTCACAGTGAGAATGTGCTTTCTTGAAGTTCAGAGGAAACCTCCTATGTTTCAGTTTTTGTCTTCTTGTCCTGGTACTGAACACCACTGAAGAGAGCCTGGCTCTGTACCCTTTGTCCAGGAATTTATACACATACTAATAAAAAATCCCTGAGCCTCCTCTCCTCTACACTAAACAATCCCAGGTCCTTCAGTGTTTCCTCACTTAAGAGATGCTCCAGTCCTTTCAGCACCTTTACAGTTCTTTGCTGGACTCCAGTATGTCCATATCTTTTTTGTACCGGTGTACCCAGAACTGGACACAGCACTCCAGGTGTGGGCTCACCAGTGCTGAGCTGAGGAGAAAGATCACCTCCCTCAACCTGTTGGCAACACTCCCCCTAATGCAGTCCAGGATACAAATAGCCTTCTTTGCAGCAATGACACATAGTGACCTCGTGTTCAACTTGGACCCTCAGGCCTTTTTCTGTCAATCTCTTTTCCAAGTGGGTGGCCCCCACATGTACTGGTTCCTGAGTTTGTTCTTCCCCAAGATGCAGTACTCTGTACTTCTTGTTGAACTTCATCAGGTTCTTGTCAGTCCATTTCTCCAGCCTATTGAGGTGCTTCTAGATGGTAACACAACCTTCTCATGTATCAGCCATCCCTTCCAGTTTGGTGTTACCAGCAAACTTGCTGATCTATCTCTGCCCTATCATCTACATCGTTAACGAAGACATGTAGCAGGACGGGACCCAGTACTGACCTCTGGGGTACCCTGCTAATTATTGGACTCAGTCTGGACTTCCCATCACTGATCACTAGCTTCTAGGCCTGGGTTTTCAGTACATTTTCAACCTACCTCACTGTCTGCTTATCCAGCCCATATATCAACAACTCATCTATGAGACTCTCATGGTAGATAGTGTCAGAAGCCTTACTAAAATCTAAGAAGACTTCGTGTGACAAAGACAACTTATTCTCATGACTAAAAAGCTACAGCATGGGTGTATGAGAAAGAAGTTGGAGAGGCCTACGAGGTGCCACAGAAGTACTGGTTTGCTCAGTTCCTGCTGGGAGCACAGCACTAGTTGTGTGTTCCAGACAAGTATACATCCCCAGAAGACATTTTAGTGTGAAAGAAGATCTTTCCAGCTTTGAAGACAACGTTGGCAGCAGTTTGATTGGAATTTTTATTTTGTTGTGCTTTTATCTTTGTCATTAATAGGTACATTATGTGTAGTAAAATAAATTAATTTTAACTTCCAGGCAGCATATAACCACATGGCATCACCTGAGAGCCCTCTATGCATCTGCACTGCAGTTCTGCATTGGGTGAATGTCTCATGTTTCCTTGTCTCAGGTTGAGCTATTAAGTTATATTTCTCCCCATGTGTGTGCATTTAGGGCACTGATGCGGGGATAAATTGTGTAATGGACAGTTTTCCCTAGGCAGTTTGCATGTAACTGTGTTGCAGGTGTGGAAGGTGAAAGCCATTGGGGTTTTGTGTGTGAGTGTGTGTACATCAGTGCAGGACTTTTGAGTTTTGACCCAAAGACTGGCTCTGGCCTCTTTCATCAAGGGGAACGTGCAGAGGTATAGGAAAGGACAGAATGAAATGGAGTTTGTTACTTATCTCCCTTGTGTCATTCAACCTCACAATGACCATCACCTTCCCTTTCCGGGAGTGACTGGAAGTCAGGACTGCCGCCTGCAATAGTGTGTGCTCAGGCTAAAAATTCCCTACTAGATTCAGGAGTACCAAACTTCCACCATGGGGCTAGAGACAGAGGTATTTCATCTGGGTGTTTCAGGAAAAAGAGATGACTAAGAAAAGCGCTAGGAGCGTGGCACTGCACAGAGCTCATGAGTCACTGGGGGGACGGTGATCCCGATGGAGGGAGAGAGGTCCAGGTCTGAGATGGAAACTCCAGGGGGAGGGTGGAAGGTGAATCTTTGCAGGAGGCTGGTGAAGAAGAGGAAGAGCTCCATCTTGGCAAGAGTCTCTCCAGCACAGGTCCTCCTCCCNTGGGAAAGGAGTCTTAGATGTCCAGTTCCCCTCAGAGCCCAAAAAACAAAATTAAATATACCTGCTGAAAAAGGTATGAAAGCATCTTTCTTCACAAATTTTCCATTGGCATCAAGAAAGTGCTCAGGATAGAACATGTCTGGTTTCTCCCACTGGGATTTGTCTCGCAGGACAGAGGCCAGTAAGGGGACGACATAAGTTCCCTGCAAGCCAAGGCAGAGCAGTTATTGCACTGAAGATGGTGTTGCTGTCACCATCAGAGGGATGGTGAGTGTTGGAGCTCAAAATACCTAATTTAATAGGAGAGGTCATGGCAAAGTAGCTGTGAGAATTCCTGGGGTAAACAAACATCCTTGGATGCAAGCAGGACTTGAAAGGGAGAAGTGTTACACTCGGAACAGAGAGAAGAAAAGTAGTGTGAGAGTTGTCTCACCTTGGGAATGAAATAGCCTTTGAAGGTCACATCTGCAGTAGTCTCATGAGGTAAGTTCAATGGCAGGATATTAGCAAATCTTTGAATTTCATGGACAACAGCATCTGTATATGGCATTTGAATTCGATGTTCAATTCTTGGAGGGTTTGACCCTATCACTCGCTCTATCTCTTCTTGGACTTTTTCTGTGAAAGGAATAGGAACCGTACATTGATAGATCACTTGAAAGTCTCTTTCTCCTACTAGGATTAGGGAAATATGGAGAATTCTATTTTTTTTTTTTTCAGCTCTTCTCAGTAAGTCACATTTAAGGTGGATTGATGAGAAGGATGCCGCCAATTGCCTAGTTTCCACTTACTCTGAATGTCAGGATATTTCATCATGAGCAGAAGGCCCCAACGCAAAGTGGTGGATGTGGTCTCCATGCCAGCTGCAAACAGATTTCTCACAACCTCAGTTAAATTTTCATTATGGAAATATCCATTGGCCTTTCCATTCTCCTAGAAATATGAAACAATAATAATATCAATTAATTAAAGATTCAATAAGGCATTTTTTCACTGGAGAACAGGGAAAAAAACTTTATTTACAGCCCTTAGAGGGGCAGTTAAGTGTAAAGGTTTTGATGGGTTGCCTTGGGAAACCTGTTCTGAATCTTGAGAGTGTTTGGACTGCCTGTGCTACCCACAGGAACACATAGTCAAGCCAACACGGGTCTTCAGCTTAGCTAATGTCAGTGATAACAAGAGTGTTTTAGAGAAGAGCAAGGAGTCACTGGAGACACCCATGTTGTTCACTCACGTAATTTGCTTCAGAGTTTTTCTGCCCATGAGTCATGGAGCAGAGCATCTTGCAGGACAAGTTCGGGAAGAAAAATAAATTTGCTGCCAGATCTGGGTTTTGACACAAACTGGGGACTTGGCCCATGATGATATTGCCTTTACCTGCTACTAGCATCAATAGGGAGCCTAGAAGGGTGATTCATGTTCCCCTGCAATCCAGCAGCCAACCCATGCTTTTGCCATAACAAAATTGGGATCAAACCTCACAAGGCCATGGTACATAGAGGCGAGGGCTCAGTACAAACACTGTAACATTTTGCAAGGACTATAAGACTAGAGTTTTGTTGAAGGGGGTAAAAGTGAGCTGGCAACTACAGCTAAGAAATATATGCTGAAGATTCCTGGGCCTAGAGTTTTCCCTGGGTATATCTCTGTGAAGGTACAGGTATACCTCTATGAAGGGATGTGAATTTAAAAAGAGAGTCAGAAATGCTGGGGTACAGAAAGAAATTTTAAACTATTGTAAAGACAGCTTCTTGTACTTTGCTTGCTGAAATAGTGTTTTGTATTTTCCTGATAATTTACTGGGGACACATGAAAGATGCTTGGGATTAATTTATCTCCTAGCTAGAATGACTGCATAGTCTTTTATTTTGACCACAGTTTTAGGTAGGACTTTTGCACATTATAGATCTCTGTTGAAGAACATTTGTTTATCTACCAAGCCTTGAAAGGAAAGTGAAGAGATTTGAAGAAGCTGTTAAGATTCTATTACCTCTTGTTGTCTCACAAGGAAAGTGTCAATGAAGCTCCGCTGGTCATTTCTGTCCAGAGCTTTGAGATGTTCTATGAAAGTCACCTTGATAAAAGCATTGATTTCTTTTACATTCTGCATAAATGTTTTGTAGTCCTTCAGGAGGAATCCAAAGAATGGGAACACGTTGTAAATCTGCAAGATGCAGAGATAGCAATGAATAAAAAAGAGCTGCTAAGTAGATGTACCATGGTTCAACAGCGTTTATTAAGAAAAACCCTCACAGGAAGTGGTTTATAGACTTATACTCAAGATGCTATATGTTCCTTTGTCCTCCTTCTTCCTGACAACAGTGTAAAATGGTTGAAATGCATTCCCTCTTACAGTGAGTATTAATCACACTGGTTGATGATGGCCTAGAAATCCCATGTTTGTGAATATGTCCTTGACACAATTTCCTACCTCTTCACTCCTAGAGGGTTTATGCCTTCCTATTCACAAATTTAGGAGTCTCAAGTTTAAGAGGCAGTTACAGGTATTCCCACACTGATTTTGGCCTTGCTTGTAATGGGAGATGGGGAAAAATCACCAACTTCTATGACTAGGGGACACAATCCTTGTATCATATTACATGTTGTTCATTTCTTCATGGAAGAAGGAACATATAATTTCCTAGGCTATGCTGCTAAGACAAATCCATAAATAGTATTAGAGGTCCACTTTCTGCCATTTCAGGGTGCATTTGTCATGTACAGATAAATGTGTTGCAATGATCAGTGTTGGAGAGGTGTATTTCTGCATACCACTATATAATCCTTCTTTTGAAGAGCAATATTCAAATAGTATGAATTACCGAAAGTGATGGACTTCCAATTATCCTGATATTTTCATGCACCAGTGTCAGGAGCTTTTTGAATGTGGGGTCTTCATAGTCATATCGCTTCCCAAGCAGTATGGATACGATGATATTAGCAACAGCACCATTCATCATCAGAGTTATCTCAAGGGGCTTCCCTAGCATGGGAAAAGGTGGTGTAAACAATAAAGTCAATAGTTATTCTAATTAATTAAAGTAGCATGCAGAGGCTTGGTGAAGTCTGGGATGTGATAGGCACAGAGCTGTCAGGAGGAAAGGCTCCCCTGTCTCAGGCTTTGCACATCCCTAACAGCATTTAGACAGAACAGAGACTGAAGGCAAGTATTTTGTGCTCCTCTCTGTTTTCTTCAATGCCATTACTGCCCTAGGTTTTTGTGGCCCTACCTCAGGCTACTCTTTTGGGTATGCATGATCTTAAATTTTCCTGGTATAAGAGAATCTCAGCATTGCCATTTCTCCAGTCTATGCCATCCCTTATCACCACTATTCTTTGAGTTGGACTGTGAACCTTTAGACCCTTTATTCCAGTCTTCTAAATCAGTAGATCTTGGTCACTCAATCTCTCATGCTTGGGGTCTCACTTCTACAGCTTCTAGAGCTGCCTAGTACATCTCCTTTGCAGCTAGATGCAGCTCCTGCTTTCATGGGTTCAAGGTGAGGACTTGAAGCCTGGACTAGAATGATGATGTAGAAATCTGGTTTTATTCCAATTCTGCTTGATCGAAAGAGCTACCTATTGAAGTCCTACTGTTGATAACTGAGCCTAGTGAGAAATTATCTCGGACGACGCTGCTGAAATCTGCAACTGGATGTTCTGCCTCTTATTGGAAAGGGTTCCTCAAACAAGTGACTTTATGGACAACTAATTTTTTACTACAGGGATGCAAGTCCTTGCAACCGTCTTCTGTTCTCCCAATGCTACTAAATCAGTCAAAGGTGCTGCACAAGGATGAACAAACTACTCTTCTCAGATGTGCTGCTTGATGTCTGACTCCCTGTTTGACTTCCAGTGCCTCAATGAATGCTTTTAATTTGCCTGTTAGGGAATTGCCAGGTGGAGAGACAGCTCATATAAACTCCTCAGAGCAAGGATGCTGGAGAAAGGTAGATCTCTGAAAGAGTTCAGAGACTTTTCTTCCTTGACCCTTGGCATTTTTGTAGGAGGCTTAAGGAAAATTAGAGTGTTATGAAGTTTCCCCCACCTTTATGTGCCTCAATGATGTCTGCCAGGCATCTATACTCTTCTACGACACGATCCTCTATGGCCTTCTTGCCCATTCCAAAGTCTCGTAAGGTTGTAAGAGTAAATCTTCGCATCACTTTCCAGTTTTCTCCATCAGAAAATATAACTCCTAAAATGGAAAATGAAAACACAGGAATAGAAATTTTGTCATAGGAGCAAAAATTCTTCATCTACCCTGAGTTCTGGTAAAGATGAGTGCTATTGGGAAACTTGTCAAGCTCTAAAGACATGTTGTGTCCACAAGTAGAATGAAATAAAACAGAAAAGATATAACAGGAGAAAGCTCTGAGGGAAGCAGTCACTGTTCTGAGTTAATAAGGTATCTAATGTACCCTGAGACAAAACGGCTTTTGTTCAGCTTTGTTTAGAACAGAGAGTGGAATTTGTGCCTCTAGGACATCACCTGGGAGGATGAGTGTGCACATTAGACTTAGATGTTTCCCTTAGGTAAGTTGCATCCTCTCTCAAGAGCACCTGTGTTCTCATATAGACTGTAGGGAGTAAAGGAAACCTCAAATATGGACAGCTGTTTGGAAAATCTCCCCACTTGGAGGTAATCCCACCCCCCTACACACTAGAAAAGCTGCAGAGACATCTCAGTGGCATCTGCAGAGAATTCTCAGTGGCATCTGCAGAGAAGTTTCAGTCATGGGTGCTGCTATTTACATTCCTTGCACCTATCATGGTCTCTTATTCTTGCTTCAAATCTTGTTGAAGAACCTATCCTTAGTGAGGAAAGAAAACATTTGCAGATAGGTTGAAATTTAATGTTATATTGTTTACTCCAAGCTGGTTACAAGATACAAATGTGCTCACCTTTCCTTTCCTGTCAGAAGATGATAATCTCTCATTTTCCTACTTCCATGTACCCCAGCAATAATTATGGGAGTTAAAAGATCAGGTTCAGGGTCTAACATTGTGGAGGGTGAAATCTGCACCAGAAGAACTCAGAGGAACAGTGAGTTCCCTCTGGTGAAGCAAACTGAAGGCTTGGGTTATTATTTATTCTCTCTTAAAGAGATATTTAATCTCAAATGTAAATTTAACTGGAAATTTTAAAATAAACATTTAGTAATATCAGTCTCACAAGGAGTATTTGAAAATAGTGCGGCTGATGTCGTGGATACTTCTTTGACAGCTTCTATTGGGTTTATGTGGCAAGGTTTTGGTATCTGGGTGACTGCAGGGGTGGTCTTTGTGAGAAGAGATGAGGAGACACCCCCATGTCAGCTTCTCAACATATCACCTCAACATGAAGAATCAGCTGCAGATTCAGACCTCTGAATTACACGTTTACCTGTAAATGCTTAGCAAAACAAAGTAAGGCATTCTGCATTCACCTCTCCATGGAGGAAGTCTCATTCTTCTTTGCAGAAAGCAGGTGTATGGGCAACAGAACAGTACACTCACCTTTTCCTTTTCCTGTTTCTTCAAGGATTGGTATTTTAGGTCTCCCTGCAAATGCATCTGCCTGGTTCACCAGAGCTTCCTTAACTGTGTCATATCCTGATAGAATCACCATTTTCCTCAGACCCATCTGAATGCTGAAGACTGGACCATAGGTTTTGGATAGCTAGTGGGATGAAAGGCGACAATAAAAGATTATTTTCAGATGATTTTCAGCAAGCTCAGAATACTTGTTTTTCAGCAAGTTTAATGTTCTCTTTCTTGTACGACACTGGCTTTTCTTTCCCTGTCCAAAACATGAAGAATTTATCATACAAATGTTGAAGTTCTTATGAATAAAAAGACTCACAATGGGGTCTGCAGTCCTGTTAGGTATTTGAGTAACAGAATTTTAGAGGGGTTAAAGGAAAGGCTGAAGAGCAGACAGGCTTGGCCCTGAGCTCCTTTGAAGAGACCAACAGAAAAGAAGTATCTCAGTAACTATGTCAAAACCTGTTCAAGTCCTAGTACACAAATCTAGCAGGTAGGTAGCAATCAGCTAGAATAATGAGTAACAGCTCGTAAATAACTTGGAATTATGCATTTAGGTGCATGTGAAGTTACTGCCTTTAGTAACAAGGTCCAAGAGGTGCAACCACAACCAGGAAGGAAGAGACATCATGGGTCATATGGGAAAGAAATCCAGGAAGGCAGGTTAAGAATGGCTTCATGGCTTCATTTTGAGTTATGAAATAACTGTCCACTACACAATCCCTATAGGTAACTTTTGATTGAGAAGCTGAGAACTCATAGTGGTTATGCTGGAAATGTTCTCCAACAGAAGGAGACCAGTTCTCAAGGTGATAGTACATTAGGGCACAAGAACAGTATGAAACTCTTAGGTTTGCTGTTCATGGCTTTGAGAAGTAACACAGTGAGCAGACTGCGAAAATCACAATATCTGACTGTCACACACCATCTTCCCTGAGGTCCTGGAGTTTACTGCCACTAGATATGAAAGAATAAGAAGTGTTTGTTTCCAACTTTGCCTTGGGAAACCAGGAAAGTTTGTCCTTCATGGTGAGGGTGAAGGGATAAAGAGGCTGTTTTCTGACAGTTTCCAGATGGATGAGTCTACCAATCAGCCTCCAGAAAGTACTGGTCTCCTCCCTAAATGTTTCAGCAGCCCCTGGTGGAAGTTCCTGTAGGAACTGTAGGACTCCTGTCTTCTAGTTAATCTTGTCTGGAGAACCCCAGCATTTTCTGGGTTCCACAAAAATGGATCAATTCTTTTGTTGTGGCTGGAAGTCAGTTCCCCTGCACTTGACACCAGACCATATGACAGGAAGACCAGGTAACTAATTCTATTGACTTTGCAGTAGAATTGTCTTGTCCAGAGAAAAATTTGTACCCCTTTGCAGGGGGTCAGTGGCTGCCTCAGAGACTCTAAGAAAAGGAACAACAGAAGTTACCTCTAGCATTGTCAGGTGAGGTCTCTTCATGTCCATGATATGCAGATTTCCAATGATGGGTAAAGGCCTGGGTCCTGGGGGGAAGTTTCCTTTTGCGTGACTCTTCGAGACATGTTGTCTTTTCAGAATCAGCAGGAGAACGAGTATAAACAGCAACCCTACAGGAAGAAGACTGACCCAATCCATTGTCTTTCAGCAAAGATTTAGCTAAGAAGTTGAAACTTCCGGTGAAGTGTGCAATGTCCCGTTAGAAGTTAAGAGTTTAGAGCACTAATGGCACTTCTACACTTACAGAGATATGAGCTTCAACTCAAAGAAAAGGTTTAAATGCCCATCTGGTGTTTACCCCTCTGAGAATCCCTACTAGGCACTCTCACCACCATCTGAGCTCATTTTACTCTATGCTGGTTACTGTTTAATGGGTGATGTCTAAACTAGTCCTGTGTGTTGGCAGAGATGTCTGTGGGCATAAGTCCAATTTAGAAACAGTGACCCAAACATTGCCTTGAACTTTGAGCCTGGAAGGAGGTGGGAGAAGAAGGAAGAGGTTCTACCGGTTGCTCAAGCTTTCCCTTCTCTCTTTATGGAAGATGCTGGGGATGCCAGGTCTTGACAAGAGCAGAAGCACAGAGGACTAGGGATCTGAGACAGTTGTGAAGATTCTTCTTGAGTAACCTGAATGTGGATTTATGCTGTTGGTGTGCTGTGGGTCCTGTAGTGGAAAGTTGCATTGATCAGAAGTAGTCAAGAGAGGAAGAACGTAGTGGCAAGCTCCTCTGAGTTAGCTGAATAATTTGTCATGGCACATATATATTTGTTCTAGCAGGAGTTCAAGGGGAGTGAAATGTAGGGTCAGACTGACCTGGTCAAGTTGTGAGGTCTGTATTGACCTGCTGATCTAAGCTTCAGCTTCCTTTAAGGTGAATGGAGGGCAAGGGGCAGCTTCTCTTCCAAAACCAGAAGCTGAAACTGGTCAGATAATCTATGCATATTCCTGATTTTCACATAATGGTTGAGGCTGGAAAGGAATTCTGGAGGTCATATTTGGTGAAACACTGAAAACAGGTCTCTCAGAGGTGATAGATGTGCCTTTCCTCGAAACATGCAAGGTCAGGTTGAATGGGGCTCTGAGCAACCTGATGTAGTCAAAAGTGTCCGTGCTCATTGAAGGGGAGTTGGATTACATGATCTTTAAAGGTCCCTTCCACTGCAAACTATTTTATGATTCTACAGTCTGATACAACACTGCTTTTTAAACAGGGCAGCCTAGAGACAGTTTTACAGTAGGGTCTGTATGGTTATTGCTGAATGGGGAGCCAAAGCTGAGGGGAAAATTGGGAAAAGATGGCCTACGTTGATTGAAGAAAGAGGGCTGAGGTACAGTCTGAGTCATGTATCTTAGAGTCTGAGGGAGTGAACAGCAGAGAAGGAGGTGTTAAAAGAAGTCACGGAGAAGAAACCATCCAGTGTGAAAACTAGATTGCGACTGACCAGAGAAAGCTGGATTGTGACTGACCAGAGAAGATGAGCTGCAGCCTTCAGAACAGTGTTTGGAAGAGCTTTCTAGTAGAATTGTAGAGAACTAAATCATACATGACATTGAGGCAAAAACATGAAGGGTTTGTGAGGTGCGGTGCCCAGACTGAGCCCCTTGTTCTTGACTCTATTTAAAGCATCAGGATCCCTGTAGAGATGTGACCAAAAGCACAGGAGAAGAATCAGTCCCCCAGGGAGGGCATGGGGGTGTGGATGCTTAGAGGAAAATGGCATAGGCTTTTTGGCTGGGAGCCTGGAAGAGAAGCTAGAGCAAGCCTGCTCTTGTACTGGTTTTCCCCAAGTCTGCTGCTGCCCTCGGGGTCTCTGGAGGAAAGATCAGGACATTTAGTCTACCTGGAAAGCGTCCTGGAAAAAGTCCAGGACCTATGTCCCACTGTGTGCCAGTTGGCCTGTTTCTACTCCACCTCCCCAAAGGAGGTAAAATGGCATTGCTAATGTCATTCTTTCCACATATAGCTGGGTTTTAACTATTAACAAAGAATGAGTCAGATACTGACTCCTGAGATAGGAAAGGAAGCAGCAATTCTGAGTTGTTTCACAAAGAGATGGGCCCAGGGTTAAATCTCTGCAGGGTTTCAGAACTATCACAGCCTTCCCCTGCCTGTACAAGACTCTCCAAGTTATTGGAAGGACACTGTGGGATTGAAATGCAATGGGAGTAGGAGGCAAGCCCTCTCACCCCTCTGCCCTGCTGATTTCCTCCTGCAGGCCTCTGGTTCCTACAGCGTTGGCAAGTAGTGAGTGAGCCGAGCAGCCTGAGGTTGTCACAGACACAAGTGACAGGCTGGGAGCATTTCTTCCCTGCTTGGGAACATTTCCTCATGGCCTTATTTTGAAGTGGCGATTCAAGATCCTGCTTTGGGCCAATACTTGTGTCTCCTCCAAACTCTGACAGGCGATGTTCTCTAGACACACATCTTGAACCAGATGAGTTGTTTCTAAAGGGTTTGTCAAGTTTATGGTAGTAAAATACTTTGTTGTTCTATGGTGCTTTACATGACGCTGTCGTAGATGCAGTGATGCACCTCATTCGTAAAGAGGAACAGTGATATGTTTATTCATATGAAAAAGGGATTTACTAAAGTTTGACAGCAAGTGACATTGTTTTAACAAGATCCGATGGTAAGGCACACTTGGTTATTTACTGTGTAGAGGACAGGGTTAGACAGAACTGTCAGGAAGATTCTCCTTTTGAGCTGAGGTTCAGAAAGGTCCCACTTGGTGAGTCTCAGACTTGGTCAATGGTTTATGTCCAAAGGATTATATATATATATGTGCAATCAAACCTTTATATCACTTAGCTAAGATTTCAAAGTTTAGCATGCTGCTAGTCACTTAACATCTGTTGCAGTAAAGAAACTCTCAGTCTCCAGAAGTAACCTTCAGAGGCGTTCCTGCTCAAGGAGATATTCTGGCATGCAGCCCACTGCCATGCAGGAGAGCTCAAAGGGTTGTTCATTAATTACGGGGGTAAGATAACTGTCCTATAGCCATATTTGCATACTGACCATGGTACCAATATTGTGGCTAGGTGGGCACATTGGTCAAGTTCTTTTAGGAACAGGAGAAAACTCTGGTGGTGCTTAGCCACCTCAGTGAGCAAAGCTCAGGAGAGCAAGGGTGGTTCTTTTCGCTGTCCTAGTTCTCTTCACCGAACATGAACTCAAGAAAAAAGTACCCTAAATGGATGCAAACATAGGGGTCATTGGCCAAACTTGCTGGAAAATTGGGAGGTCTGGTCCTGTTTGGTATGTCACTCACAATAAAGTAAGCATCTTTGCATCTTTGAACACAATGCTGGAGGAAGATTAATTCTAAAGTGGGAAAGTTGGATATGTTGTTTGGTTTTTTTGAGTTTAATGGATGTCATCAATATGCATACTATTCTGAAGTAAATTAGTTCTTAGTTACAAGTATAGGATTTCCTCTGGTACTCGTCAACATTTTTGCACAGTAGTTCTGAATCAAGACAACATCTATAATTTTCTTGCAGTAGAAAAAATGTGTTATCTGTAATTCTTACCAGAGTGTTATATTGTTTCCTGTCACATCCAGCAACTTTCTCATGTAATGGTCTGCAGTTTCCCACATCCTGTTTATTTAGCTTAACATCACATGTGGGTTCAGTCATTTGGCTGCACCACGTTGTTCAAGATGTCACTTCTAGTCCCATTTCTTGTTTGAAGTTTTTACAACACATCCCTTTTAGATTTTTAATTATCCTAATAATTTTTCTGTATTATATGCTAGTTTTTAAGTAATGTGAACATTGGAATGGACCTATCAAAGTGCTTTTCACACATGCATTTGTAATCCCTCTTCCAGTTGCTGAAGTCATATACTCCTCACATGGTTTCAGCCATCTAAAATATAGTTTCTGAGACTAGGCTGGACCTAGAATCATAGAATGGTTTAGGTTGGAAGGGACCTTTAAAGGGGTCCATCTAGTCCAGCATCTTCAACTAGATCAGCTTGCTCAGAGCCCTGCCCAAACTGACCACCTCTCTGGGCAGCCTGGGCCAGTGCTTCACCACCCTCATTGTAAAAAATCTCTAGTCTGAATATACCCTCCTTTAAAACCATTACTCTCTGTCCTATTGCTACAGGCCCCTTGTCCTATTGTTACAGGCCCTACTTCTAGGGAACTTCTTGGTCAAAAAGGAAACAAAGAATTCCCTGAAAATGATAGCTAGGTTAGGTGGAATAAATCTCCATGTTAGAGGGATCCATCTCCTTACTGTGTTTTCTGAGAGAACCTGAAGAACTGATTTCTCTGGGGCAGTAATCTTCTGAAAAAAGGCGGAGGAAAATGATGAGTACTTATTGAATGAGAGCCTGGCTTACTATGAAAAGATTATAAGGAGAACTGGAGAACAAAACTACATACTTTATTTCCTGCCCCCNTGGTACTTTCTCACTTGGGTATTCCTTCGTGATCAACCTTACAATCAGTGTAATTATCTCACAGCTGAAGGTCAATGAAAGACCCTCTGAATCCCCAAGTAGGATTTTGAGGGGTGAGCTTCATGTATTAAGGATGACATTTTAACAGTCTGTCTATATACGGAATCTTTTTTGAGTACTTCAATACTTTGCATTTGCAAATTATGCACAAAATACAAAATACATCTAAAATCTTTACATATGCAATATTTACATTGTTAAATGCCTTCTCAGTTTTTACAAAAATGATTGTGTGAAAGCTTTAAAAGGATAAAAGATGTCTTCTAGCCAACAGGATAGAAAAGAATTAGTCATTGCACACCTGTAAAAGAGCATATCTGAATTAAAGTGTGTTGCAATGAATGTGTTTTCATTCACAGATAAAATCTGACCTACATTGCAGTATACAGCTGATCTAACATATGGGGCAGCCCTCCCTAGTATCTTTCTGAAGTTTTTAAAGGAAAAATACATCAGGAGAAATGAAAGTATCTATCTGTGCTGTTTTATGTGAGACATTTTCCCCTTGAATCTCATAAGACTTGAAAGAAGACGCTAACATAAAAAAGTCTTGAAAGCTCATCCACTGTCGCTTGTCCTTCTGAAATACCAGTGGTAGCTTTCTGTGTCTGAACAATGCCTAGAGGCACTGTGATCCTCCTGTTAGGTTTTCATCTCCCATCCACTGCCACTCAATGGATTACCCCACGTAGGTATACACAGAGGTGTGACTCTGGTCCCAGCTACTGACATCTCATCAAGTTCCTTTAGCTACCTCACTTTTTGTCTCTCTCAATTGAGCAGCCATTATCATCACTTCTTGAGTGGAGTTAATTGACCTTCTTGTAGGTTCAATTTACTGCTTTCTCTTGCTTTAGGAGGCAGTGGCGCTAAAGAGTGACTCATCACACAGAAGTTCTCCACTGAGCCATCTGTAGATTGAATGCAGTTGCTTACCAATCAGTTCCTAACAACTCAAGCTTTTTCTTGGAGGTAGAATTTAGATCAGTTTATATTTGTTGACATTAACAGTGCTACTATCCACTTATCACTGTTGGATATAGTAAGACACATTACATAATTAGCTCTTTTTCATAGCTGCTAATCAATTCCCTTGATGTGTCCTTGAAATAGTCTAAATAAATCTATGCCAATAATGAAAGTTTTCACTGTTTCACTTTTTTCTCCCTTTCAACAACCATATTAACAAAGAATCTCAATACTCATATTGTCACTTAGCATACCTCATTAATCACTATATTCTGTGCTTTGCCCTGAAAATGATTTCAACTTTTTGTTTCTTGTCATAAAATACAGCACATTTTCTCCCCCATCCAAAAATAGGCCAACATATTTGTAAAGAAAGTCAATCTGGGATGCTCTGGTGAAAAGCTTGTTAGAATCCAGATAAGCAGTATCAATCCATTCCTTCTTGATTAACCCTATGCAGTTGAAGGATGTGACTGTAACTCAGAAATATTGCAGTTAAATGTATTATGCTGTAACAGTCTTGAAACACAAAAGTTGTTCCAATGGCTGTATCAACTCTCTGATGACAAAAGGTGAAATACAGATAATTCTGTAGAGCAGTTTGTGGTGGTTTTATCTGATGAACAACTATATTAGAAGTATCTAATTAATTCACCTGAGCTTGGTGTCACAACTATGTATTCTAAAATCAAACTTCTTTTATATTACAAAAATACAACTATCTATAGCCCCTTCTTGAAAACCTAGCGTGGTTAGGCATTAGAAACTGAAAACAGCATCATTAGATAAATATTACAGGTGAATTCTTTTTCTACATGGTGGCTTCATATCTACTGTGCTCATCATAGTTGTTGGAGTGAATTTCATGTGCTTTCTCCTCTTCTGGAACCTGCCATGAAAATCAGAGAAGAGTTCAGTTGATGAGATATAAACGTCCTTTGACTGTAAAAGGAGACTAAAATGCACTGAGAATGTCATTCTGTTTGTATATGTTATGTGTACACATTAATATTGACCCAGCCTGACACGAACCACCAGTTCTGAATTCTGGAGTTTCTTAATGAAATAATTAATTAGCACTGATGTAACATCTATGAGAGGTTTTCGTTCTATTTTGCTACGAGAGAGCAAAATTAACATCTGGGATTTTTAAAGAACTCTAATGAGATGTTAATGATACTGTATGCCAAATATCAATGTCTCTTCCATTATCTGATAAAGCTCACTTACTTAGAATACAATATTTCTGAACAGCTCTATTGATATTAGAGAACCTCAATTAGAGGACAATTCTGATTGCCTTCAATTCAACAGGGTTTTTTTATTATCACTGGTGAACACAGGCTGTGAATTCTTCAACCACACTTTAAAACTTTCCTTTTCCGGACATTTATTATCATTTACATATGACAGCCTATTTCAGGTCTTGCCAAAACTCACTGGTTTGACTTTCCAGTGGTCAAATAGCAAATGACTTGCAGAGCTGTCTTTAACAGTTATTTTTTCTGATTGCCTTTGCTACAGTTGATCTTTTGGCTCAAAACTTCCCCTTAAACCATAAACTTTCTCTCACCAAAAGCCAAATTGTGTGGTTCATACAGCAGTTTAATTAATTAAAAAGCTAATAAAATCTCCTTTGGGGTTCACAGCATTTTATTTACAAGGAACGTATATCATGTATTTCTTCTTGTCTTGCCTTTTTAAATTTACCTTAGTATAAAGGATGAAATTTGGATTACATAAGTTAAGAATTTGTCATCAGTCTCTAATGAAGGGAGATGCAGAAAGCCTACAAAGAGTTCAGGCAGCTTCTTAGGTTAAACAAAAGGAAAGGTGTGTCTGAGCTCCTGCTCTGCCCTTGATTGTAGGCATCCAACTCAGAGATGTTTGTGGGACGCAACTGGTCAAACCTATGTGTCTATGTTATAGAGTTCTATGTCTGAGGTAGGCAATGGAAGGTCTTTCATTATCAGTGGGGAATATAGAGAATTTCAAGGTTTTAATTCATGTAACCTGATACAGATGTGGAAATATTCAAATAAAGAGCAATCTAGATCCATCTCTTCATTGAGCGTAAAGGCAGCCTAACAGGCCTATTTCAGTTGTACTTGTTTCTCAGCCCCATTTTTTGTGTCTTCATGCATAAAAATATGATGTCTAGAGGCCCTTCTTCTTCTGATAATCTCAGTGGTCAGATCATTCAACCAGGAAGCAGGAGATTTGCTGCTCAGCCTAGGGGAAACTCACACTCAAAATACTGAAAAAGTGCTCTAAATGTCACTCAGTATGAAATTCTAGGTGACACTACATAAGCAGAACCATTTAGCCAAAAATGCAAATATTATGTGTCAAAATTACAAGAAGGAAGAGGACACCTGACACAGTAAGGACTTAGAAGAGAGACAAAGAGCTCCACTGAGGTATTTTTTTTTTACTCTATTTCTGCTTTTTGTTCAAGGCTGGTCCAATGTAAGCAGCCTGATTAGCCAGCAAGACCAAAAAAGGTCCTGAAGATGGCCTTGATAAATTCACAGCCTGAGGCACAGCAACATTTTTTGAAAGCCTGATTCATGTATGCAAACCACAAAGCCCAGGAGAGCAGGACAGCGATGTGCTGTACATCGTCAATATAATGAAAATAGAGGTTGTATCTTACCTCCCAATAAACAGAGTCATCAAAGCAGTTCTGGTCAGATGCTTGTCCCAAAAACGGCATCTTTAGGATACCACCTGCAGGAAAAACAACATCAGAAGTTAAAAAATGGACAAAGAAGTCCAAATAAATATTCCTCAGGTATGGCTTGGGGAGTTATCAAATTTTCTGACTCTTTTCCTAATCTACAACAGAGCTCAACCATCTTGGGACATCAGGTCACTCATTATGAGAGGTGATGCAGGTTTCTTCTTGTTGATATGAATAAAAGTTTGTTTTTAATTACTCAAACCTTTCCCAGATTTCAGACTGGGATTTTCTATTTCAACCTGAAGTTTTGTTCGGAAAGTACCCACAATCACATGGAAAATGACTGCCTTAATCTCAAACTAGTTTTTGTTCTCAATTTTAAGTGTCTGAATCTAGAGAAGGATTCCATCCTAAACATCTTACTATACTTATATATACAACTCAGTATCCTTGAAGCATATACTCAGTAAGATATCTAGGCTTCATTTGAGGATAAAACCACTCTAAATTCTCTTATATTTCAGTTGCTATATGCATTGTGCTGACCTGTTAGTGCTCCGCCTGCCAGTGCAATTCCAATTGTACTGCCCAGGGCAGCAGCCTGCATGCCAGGAGTTAAGCTGACACCTTGCCTGAAAAGGGAAGAAAACCAAAACATTGACAACCAAAAAAATTGTCATCCTTTGAGACTGATGATAATTGAACATTGTATTTGCTTTCTGCTGGACAAGATGACTCATAGGAAAATATCCTGCCACTGCTGTGTAGAAGACAGAAATCATGATTTTATTTTGGTTTTCTTTAGGTTTGGTTCCAAGTGCCTTTTTTAAATCACATTTTTAATTTTTTATTTTTACTTGAGTTTTTAATTTTGAACAAGCTGCGCATATAAACAGTGTATTAAAGGCAGGATATCAAGATGACTCCTATCTAAACCAAAATGTAATGTTTGACATGAAATCAAGAATGCATTTTCTGAAAAGAAACTCATAATTAGATAAAAAAAAAAATAGGTGGAAAATTAGGATAGACCTTAAAAAAATCAATAAATTCCTTTTTCTTCTTCTCTCTATAACTCACCTAACCTCCTCTTTTACTGCAGTTACTATGATGCCAGCGATACCTCCCAGTATTCCAGGTAAACCATGTAAATTATGAACTCCACATGTGTCTTGAATGTTCAGCTTGGATGCCAACAAAGGCTGAAATGAGGGGAAATATGAAGTTTATAGTGAGTTTATAGACTTCCGTTATCTCTGGAATGATATACAAAAGAAAGCAGTGCAGAACTACAAGAAGTAACAACTTATTTCAAGTATGCAAAGCTTAGCTATAAAACCTTCTGTCTTCCCCTTCAATGTGTAATTGTTTATATGCAGAGAAAAGCAAGTATGTATGTATAACGGTACAAATGTGTAAGTTACCATCCAAATATAATGGCAAAAAAAGGACAAATTTTCCTAATCTTTTCATCCTTTTTCAGGTTGAAAGTGGTGGCTAAGTAACATGCACATGTCTGCCCTGAGTCTGCTAGTCAGGTGTTTTATTTCAGAATGTTTCTTCATCAGGAAAAGCCAGTTTAAACAGTTTTAGTCAAGTTGTTTTATTTCTACATTTTGCATAGGAAACAAGTCCATTTTATACCTCGACAGTATTGTTTGATTGCAGACCTATTTAGAAATTTTAAATGACTGACATAAGTCCTATTTCACTGGAAGATGGCCTTGGAGCAAAATTCTGGCAGTTCCTTGAACATAAATCCCTACTTTAATGAATTCCCATATCTTCATTATCCTTCTTTGTTTTTAGCTAGGTGATAGATTGAAGTTACTTCATAAGCATATATTTAAACCACACTGATTTTAAAATAGATGTTATCTAGAGCTTACTCTCTGTACTGTATCAGCCAGTTTCTAAACCCCCTTTCTAGCAAACCAAGGGAGCTCCACTAAAGCCAATGAAGCAATAAGTAAATGAGAGCAGAGGTGGGTCCTCAGTACTTACAGTCAGGAAGTGGAACCCTAGGACAGAGATGATTCCAGCCAAGCTCCCAATGCACATGGCAACAAAAGGTGGGATGGACATGTCAGCACAGGTACCCACTGCTACTCCTCCTGCCAGAGTGGCATTTTGAATGAGAACCTGCAAAGAGTGCAAAGAGGTAGAGATGATACATGTAGAAGAGAGGCTTGTTTTAGGGCTGAGTGACTTTGAATATTTTTTTTATACAGAAATTTTCCTTTTCTCTAGGTGGGATTTTTCCAATGAAGAATGGACAGGAATTTAAAACAGTTTTCCCTGTTCTGTGTTCAGGATGTTGGTTCAAAATTGCTCTGAGCCAGTTTAACAGTGGCCAGTTTAAAGAATTCCAACTTTTGCCAAGTCAATAAAACTCACCTGACCTCTCGAGAAACCAGGCTGAGCCACTGAGAACTGCCTCCTACAACAGAAACAAATTCTTCAGGCTCATTGAACTGTGCCTGCTCATGCTGGGCTTAGATAAACATTGAAGCTGCTGGAAAGAAGTGGGTGAAAACACAGGGCTAGATTTTAGGGCAAGGAGGTGAAAGGTTGGCAGCCCCATCCTAGTTTGTCTTTGCCTGTTGTGCAGCTACATTCTGAGATTGATGAGGAACAGGTTGTTGCGTTGAGAGACCTATTTTGGCTCCTGCAATATGGTAACTCACATAGGATCTTCTTTGGAATAAGACATATCAGGTTCTGTGTATAAGACAGAACGAGGGAGCAGGACCATCACTATGATGTCTAAGAGCTTTGCACTCTCCAGATGCCGTGATCATGCTGAGGAATTACCATACCCCCAAAGCAGGGTAGGTTCCCTCAATGTATAATCTCACAGTATAACTTTTAGAAGTATAATAGGTGTAATTATGCCTGCAGTATGATCAAAGGCTCCATATACCTCACGGACCTTGGGATTTTGCCTAATCATCTGTATTGTAGAGGGGTGACTTGATTTAGCAGAGGTTGCGATGCGATTCTTACCATACTGAATTTGCCTCTTTGGTCCACCAGGCTGGAGAGGGCAAAAGTTACCACAGCGCACGCAGCCAAGGAATAGTAAGTGTTGACAATTGCTTTCATCTGGTCAGTCTTTTCAAGTGCAATGGCAGAGTTAAAACTGGGCCAAAAAAGCCAAAGGAACAGGGTACCTGGATGAATGTAAATCAAAACGAAACAAAGACTGTTCAGTGACAAAGGGGTATTTCAATATGAAAGATCCAACACGGCAGAACTAGCTACAGGAAATGATGACCAATAAGAAACATGAAATAGACAGGATGCTGGAAGAAATAATAGATTATGCAGAAGTTTTTGACTTTGGCAGCTGGGATTTTGACACATGGTCTCTGATAAATCTTACTGGAAGACCTTAATGCATTGTGACCCCTTGTTGTGCCCCACTCACTGCCAGAGCTCACCACCACTGTGGAAACCATGCCAGAATAGGATGCATTTAGCAAGACAGTTCACACGCAAATCCATTATCATCTATAGTTTTAGCTGGCAAATTGATCTGTGAATAGAATAGATCTCACGACAGACACATGTATGGTTTCTAATATTCATTAGCATGACAGGCACAGCTTTTAATTATGGGCAATTTCTATGGAAATGGATACTGTGTAATAATAGGTGATCATGAAAACCTAAGGATGAAAGATAGATGAACAACTGATCAGCACTCACTATTACTTCACTTACCAATCATGGCAAACATGTCCGAATGGTAGGTAGATTCTTCATTTTCATGTTTGTTTTTCAAACCAGGACGATACAAGACTAGGGTTACGGCCAACCCGAAATAGGCTCCGAAAGCATGGATAGTCATTGAGGCTCCAACATCAGTGGCCTGTAATAGAGATTCACAATAATGTCACAGATTTTATACAGCAAAAGGATGAGGAGTTAAGGAAGGAGAAATCTGGATAATTTTAATGTATTATAAAACCTAGAATATGTAAACTGGAATGGTTACAAAGTGAAAGCATTTTTTTATAAATAGAAAATAATTTTTGCTAAGTAGTTGTACCTGAAATATTTCTGCAACCAGATGTTCATTGCATGCAAATATTGTGATCTCCAGTATTGTCAAGATCAGCATCTGAACAGGACTTGTTTTCCCCAGGAGTGCTCCAAATGAAATCAAAGCAGTTGCTGTACTGAAGTCTGCATTTATCATGCTGAGGTTAAAGAAAATGAATAAAATAAAATAAAGCAAAACAGAAACATGGAAAAAGCTTAAAGAGACCTAAAATAAGGGTGTAGTATCAAACCTGTAGTATCACTTAAATGATAGAGCTTTAACTTTTCAGATCATCTTATCAAGATCATCTTTGTGGATGAAAATTAAACCAAACCTTTCCAGAATGGCTTTACAGGGATCTTACCAGCTACTGAGGAAAAAGAGCGGGGAGGTTACCTCCTGCTTTATACCAAAGATGTGCTTATGTGGTTAAAACTACAGTGAAAAGTCAGATAAGATGTGTATTGTGGATATTTCCAGCTCTGACTGTCACATGAACTCCAAAGGGGATAGGGAGCTCTAAGCTTTGGTCATATTTAACTAATTTCAAAAGCCTTGCATGCCTTTCTGTCACTATGCATCACATCTGCACTAGCTGTCAGGAAGGACCAGCCTTAAACAGGTTATGGAGAATAGCAAAGATAAATAAAAACATGAAACAGAAAACAGAACTGCAGATGTGGAAAACACTCCGAGCCCCTGGCAGAAGCAGGACAGATGGGTAGGAGGAGGATTAAATGTATCTAGAGACATTGTTCATGAGGTCTCTTATTCTATGATTGGGGTGCAAAACCTACTGTGGTAGGTTCCTTGAGAAGCAGGAGAAAACCTCATGAGTGGATAGCTACACTGTCCTGACCTTTCTCCTCTGACCCCATGTGTATGGAAGGACAGATCCTTTCATGCCAGCTGGGCGCAGGAGGTGCTGTGCCAGCACTGGAAATCTTCCAACTTCCACAACTCCACAGACTCAAAGCAGTCTCTCTATGTGACCTATGACCCACAAGTTAATGTAGCACCTCAAATTTCATCCCACCCTTAGGTTCCCTGGGCCCGGCGCACCAGGTGTTGCGCCTTTAGAGGTCAAGGGCAGATGAATGTTGAGAGGTGGACAGTAAAGCTCAAGCAGATTTCAGTGAACTCTGATCTCACAGATGTTACAGTTTATGGCTGCCTCTGATATCTTAGGAGATGGAAATGTCAATTTTGGTAAATTCATGTGTACCTTTTTATATCGACATGAATTTTCCTTCCTTCCATGTGCCAAAATCCTTGCATCAGGGTTCCCCACTGGAGACCAAAGGCAGCAATGAGCATGTTCATACCAACACTGCTGAATCCATATTTCTTCAGAAAGGTCATGAGGAAACCAAATCCAATAAATATCATCACATGGACATCCTGAAAGACTGCAAGGAAGACATGTCTGTGTAACAATTATGAAGAATGACCGTGAAGGGAGGAAAGCTGAGGATTTAATAGAAAAGAGTTCCAAACTCATGTTATCAATGTCATCCAACCTTCCCCACTTCATGATCAGTCTCCTAGTTGCAGATTGAGTGTCCAGAAAATGCAAGACCCAATTATTGATTTTATCCCTTGCTATATCACTATGGAAAGGACACTAGGTCTCGATACTAGCAGATTTATTGTCTGGAACTGTGCTGCCGTGATGATGGAAACATCACAGCTTCATGTTCTTACAGAAAAGTTCTCTTCCTCTTCAAATAAAGGCTGTCACATCCAGTTTGTTCTGGATAACTCCAGAATTGTACATGGGATTTGACTGGTAGAGTGCTAGTTGGCCCAGTGCAAAATTATGTTGTGAGCCCTAAAAATTACTGTAAAAGAGATTGATTTCTTTACCTGCATAAAAAACCTCAGAATTTAATGTAGTAAATTAGTATTGCTAATCCGCATATATTTATCCCTCCTTCAAATATGCTTTTTGTTCCCCAAATATGAATTTTGTTAAAATATGGCTACTTTTTTTTTAAAAAAGTTTTTTTTAAAAAGTTTTTTTTTAAATAAAATTTCCTTTTTTAGACTTTTTAATACAAACTGAGTTTATTGCCACAACATGGAGGTTTTATGGGAAAACTTGAGACATTGACCTGGTCATTATAACATTTGACTTGAAGTTACATTTCCCAGTCACATACTTTCATCATTCCTATAGTTTTGCTATATGCATTACCATGTTTAGCCAAAAGAGGGCCCAAAAGTATAGTAATTTACTAGCGATTCCTAATAAACTGTTTACACTGTCATATTCCAGCACTGACCTAGCACTGAAGTACATACATGCAGATAGGAAGATCCTTTAAATTGGGCTACATGCATCTAAGAAACAGCATAGAAATGCAGGAGGTTCACAGACACCCCCAACGCTTTTCTTTCTTCTTTAGCCTGGATGTTTTCACATTTATTTCCTGATGCAATAATAGCCAGTGATGGGATTTTTGAAGCTCCTGCAGTCTTTTGGAAGCTTCCCATTTTTCTCCTTGTTGCTCGGTTTCTAGAACTGTTTTCCAAACTCTTGTGTTGTTCTTACTGCTTATTTTAAAAGGTACGTAATCAACTTCCCCATTTGGGCTTCTGCTCTTGATATATTTGCATATTTTGTATTGCAATGCTATGTGAAAATAAATATCTTGCTTAGAGCTCAACATATTCCCTTGCTTCAGTGGACCTGGCAAGAGGTGAAGAAAATATGGCTTGGGACAGCACAAACCTTTATTGTTTTACTGGGTGCAGAACCCAAAACACAGCTTAATTTGCCCATATTCCAGTGTCAGAGGCAGTCAGGGAGGGGTGTTTAGGAAAAGGATATTAAAGTACAAGATCATTTGATGGGTGTATCTGTCTGTGCACCATCACAACTTGCAGCAGCCTGTGCCACAGGAGTATGGAGCTGTATCTTCATACCTGACTTGGCTGTGGTGGTGAACTGCACACCTAGAGCAACTCTCCTTCAAATGTCTTGGAAAACACGTATCAGTGGTTAGTGCCCTAGGACTGATAGTGGAGAACCTTCCCAGAATTCCTCTACACCGCCCTGATAATCTCAGGTACAGGTGATTGCCCACCTTTTTTTTTATTTTTGTAAGAGGGACAAAAAAAACCCCATATGTTGGACGGTGCCAGGAGAAAGATTTTCTCAAATAAGACAAGAAGCAACTCAACATCTCTTTCCTTCTTTTTGAGGCTGGTGGAAACTGGATGCTGAACCAGCCTTTTCCTCCCCTTTTAAAAATAATTTTCTATGAGTGACGATTCACCCGTTAACCTGTGTGATCAGCACCTTCACATTTGAGAAGTGGCCTGGGTTATTTGTCCGATTCTTGTAAAACTACTGTATTAAAAGCTTGCTAATGTTACCCAAAAGAGTAAATCCATAAAAGTTGCACATGAACATCTACAAAAGTAGATTGCCCTTTGAGGAGTCCACTTTCTGCAAACTTATTTTGTAACGATGGAGAATATGTTGCCCATGTACTCATAAGAGAACCTTCTGAAACCTGGATGATAGTAATGAAATGTCCTGTTTGTTTGTATTATTCAATAGAGTAGTCAGGATAGAAGGCCTGGCAAGAAACACTACCATCAGTCTCTGGAAAATGCTAGAATTGTTCAAAGCAATTCTTATTTCTCCAAGTTTTAAACTGCTATGCTAAAACTAGAACTATTTTCATGTCTCTTCTCTCAGCAGTTAGCTACTTTCAGAATTTTATATGTGCTCAACTTGAATTTGTCTTTGAAGCCTGCTGCTTTCACACCTCAAAGTTTGTTTGCCCCAAACTGTACCTTTCTTTTCTAGCTACATTGGTAGGTCTAATAAGTTATTCAGAAATCTTGCTTAGGATTAGTTTAAAGAAATTCTAACTTCTATAAACCTTAGACAGCAACACTTACTTGGGTATAAAGTTTCAGAAGCATCAGTGTTGTCATATTCCACAAATATCCCAAACAAAACAATGACGATCACTTCCAGAAGAAGGGCCAGGATCGAGAACTTGAGCCTCATGTTGGTGTCGAGGGCTGAAGCCATTGCAAGAGAACAGGCAGCTGGGAGAGCCTGATAAAGGACGCTTGCCTTCAGTGGAGCTGCCTAATCCAGTGGATCTGGGTGATATTGCAGAAAAAAATTAAAAAAAAAAGAGACAGAGAGACAAGCGAACACACCGTCACACCCACTATGGGAGGGAAACACTATGGGCCAGTATAGCAATTTCTACTTCCCAGGCTATTTCTGGCCATGAAATGCTGGCTAACATGTTTTTTTTTTTCAATTTGTAATGCAAGCCAGCTCATTTAGCCACAGATACGCTTCTTATTGTCTTACAGGTATTTTAAAAAGGATATAATCTAAAAAGAAAACCACACAGAGCCTGGTTTGCTGAGCATAGTAAGGAACACAGTGGCAGAGTAAATTGTGATTCCTGTAGTCAAGAATTTCTTCATGTTGTAGCTTTCATCTTAAAAGGTAAATAATTTTCCATCTTAGATGAAACATGGAAAATCTCCTATTGCTTCATATAGGACTTGATAAGCAAAGAGAACCTCCTTCAGCAGGCTGAAGAAGTACTTCTCATTTCACAGTGAATGAAGTACTTGGGGCACAAGTTCTCATTGTGAAATCTCATTTAAAAAGAAAATAATTATACTTCATAAGAAAAAAGGATATTACTAGTTGTTAAAAAATAAATCTGAAAATTATTAAAAAAGAGGAATTTGAACAGAGCGGCTCAATTTTTCATTTTTAATTGTCGCTTTTTGCATTTCCCTTAGCTCATACAATGAAAATAGTTCAGAGACCAAATCTCTTAAATGGCTCCAAAAAGCCCAGTTTGTAAACTTTGTCATGAATGAAGGAATAAATTAAATTTCACTTAGATTACTATTGGATTGTTCTTGAGCTTTACATAGATCTTGACTCCTCAAAGTTTTCTGGATAAAATACTTTATTGATATGATACTGAATAACTTGCCCTCAGATAATCCAGTGTTCAGAAGATGGGCCAAAATTGTACAGTGGGAACCTCTATCTTATGAAAAAACACATCTATTAAAAAAATGGGATGATATCGCAGCAGTAGACTAGTTGGTCATGAAGTAGTAGAGTCTAGGATACAGCAAGAAAGTGCTGTGTCAGTCCTTAGTTATAAAAATCAGTGTAATCCATAGATGCTGGGAGGTGATGTTACTTTGGGCTGCTCTCTTGGTGAGACCACTGTTGGGAAAGCACTCACATGCTATGAGATTTAAAGAATTCAAGGTTGGGTATTTTTAGGGTACATCCATACTAGTGTGCCAGGCAGTGCCACGGCCTTTTCTCCAGTCCTGAGAGCACTTCATGTATTTGTCAATCTTTAGCTTGCCAAGTGGGGTAGTGGACACCAGGCACCTTTTCAGAATGCTGCCCTGTTCCTGGTAACTCCTGGACTAAGTCCACTTGACACTGTGTTGTAATCTTAGGGAGGATAAAAGCCCTGGCACCATTCCTTTTCTAGGATAAAGGTAGAAGTAGACCACTGTTCAAACAAAGATTAAAATTATTTCAGCTTTTTCTCCTTGAAAACGGGTCTGTGGCTTTGGAGTGAAATCCAAATTATTTAGCAAGAAGAACATACCAGTCTGCCAGAGAATCAAACCTGCAAGTGGCAAAGCTAAAATAAACATATAAGTATTTTTTTTTCTATGTGGAGACTGTATTTCATTTGAACAGCTCAAAGAGAGGAAGCAGAGCTTTGTTAAAATGCTATTTCTCATCCCTGCTGTACCACAGGATAAGACCGAGAGCAATGTTTGATTGTAAGGACCTGTGAGGTCCTTCATTTGCTCAGGAAGTGATTAAAAAGGAACAAAATCATGAGTAAAGTTCATTTTTTTTTTTTAACCCATAGCTCAGTCATTAATATCTTGTGTTATTCTTTATACAAAGTTTTCCCCAGTGAATATCTCACATGACGTATGTGCAAAGCTTATATTAAGTCCTTTCAGGGGTCCAGGAAAAGCTCCTTGTTGGATTCTTACTGGAGAAAGTACCTTTTAATAAATGTTTGAATTTTAAAATGGGTCAAGTTCATTCAACCAGGACTTTCTCTAATATTATTACTTTAAATCTTAAATTGCCTGCAGGTACATAAACATACACACATAGAGACACAAAACCTGTAGTGAAAGAGTATTCATCACAGTGGAAACTTTGTGCATAGGAGAAAGTCTATAGGTCCTAACATGTCCCAGCTGAAGCAACTGCTGTGTAAATAACTGTCAATCATTCCCATCTTTTTTCCTGATTTGTCTTGTTTCTGACATAAGCTCAGTAGGTGATGGGGTACTGCCACCTGCAACTTCTCATTGCAAAGGCCAGTAGTGTAAGTGTCCATCCAACTGCTGCACAAGGCAATCAAAATGCACACATCTTGAGCTACCAGTCTTCAGTGTCTAGGAAATTCCTTCATGTCTGCTTATTAGCTTCAGCCCAATCCCCATGGCTACAAATACAATGGAAGAAAGCGGGGTGTTCTTTGATAAGTCTTGTTGCACAACCTTGGGTATTGGTTTTTTAAATGATTGTTGGGTTTGTCATCTTACCTTTCCATCTGATGGAAAAATATGCTGTTAGTGAGGCATCACAGCCTTTATGCAAACAAATGTGAAAAGTCATGGCAGACTTTCAAGCTTCCAGGCAAATAACAGCAAGAGACAAAAGGAGTAGGTTGAGCAGTATCCTTACCTAAAGAATGAGAAAAAAGCTGCATTTAATAATCTTCTTACAGAATACCCTCAAGCATTTTCAGGAGTGGCATTCACCTGACCAGATATATGCTATACATTTCTGTATCTGATCTAACCAGAAATGCTTCCCTTTTAAATGATAAGAAAGAAATAGAAATTTCCAAGAGCAATTGTTTTAATCTTAAAGGAAGATACCTAAAATAGGCTAAATAGGCCAGGTGAATTCAAGGATCTGGTACTTGGTGCCCTTTTGCTCATGTTTGTTGGCTGACACAGGCTCAAATCAGCTTCATGATGCCTCGTAGATGATGTGGTCTGCAAAAGAGGCTGATGTTATTTAAAGCTCTGAGTTCAGTTCATTGAAGTCTGAGCTATGAGTATCCCTCAGCCAATGATGTGGATTTATGACTTCGGTGGATGCCAATCTTTAAGCTACTTCTTGATGTGTGCTCTTGTTGTGGATGTAGCTACAGAGACCAGAAATGTAGGATAAGGTGCATCTTGCCTGCACACTGTCACAGAAATATTTCTGAACCTCTGAACCTCCTGGACCTTGAGCTGAAAAAGTTTTATTTAAGAACATTGACATTTATCCCATTTTTTGTGTGTCATGGTAGAAGAGTTTTTTCATCAAACATTAACTTTAATGCTTTGAGTCAGCAAACACCTACCTCAAGCTGAAAGCTCAGCTTTGCAGCTCAAATGTAGTTTGTCCATGCAGTCCTTAAATAGCCTTCTTCAACTTGAAGAGGGAAGTGACACTAAGTGTATTTTCTGACTCTTTGGGTAACAATAAGATTGTTTTGACGGGATCCATATCACCCCCACAAGCTTTTTACCTGATTTCTTACAAATACAGGGAAAATAAGGTCACTAATGCACCACTAAAAATTTATTACATTAGGGGAACGTTAAGAAGTTCATCAAAAGAGGAAGGAAATGCAATGAACACAAAGCAATCACAGCTTAATAGATAGATCGTAGATTCACAAAATTTTCTAGGTTGGAATGGAACTTTAAGATCATCAAGTCCAACCATCAACCTAACTCGGATAAAAAAAACCCATCACTAAACCATGTCACTAAGCACTATGTCAACCCATCCTTTGAATGCCTCCAGGGATGGTGCCTCAACCACCTCCCTGGGCAGCCCATTCTAATGCTTAATAACCCTTTAAGTGTAAAATTTTTTCATGATATCCAATTTAAACCTCCCTTGGTACAATTTGAGGCCATTTCCTCTTGTCCTCTCACCTGTGACTTGGGAGAAAAGATCGACTTGATTTAGTTTAGCTCATTATTACAGGGTCTTTTGCTGAAGTAACTGTGGTTTAGTTTTCTGTTTGAAATCATACAGACTTTCTTCTCTACCTTGCTTTATTACTATGTAACTGCAGTACACAAAGACATGATAGAAATTAAGACTAGAAGGAATTAGTCAGTCTTTTTATTCTCCCTTGTAAGTAAAACAGGCCAGAGAATTACATTCAGTTAATCTGTGTTTGGTGCACCAGGTCAAAGAGGAATGTGGTGGGCTTAAAAATTTCACTCTTTCATAGTCTACGTTTATTGCATGAGAATTGCAAAGAAAATATACACTGTAGAAACAGAAGCTTTTGGTTGAGGTGTATCCCAAAGTTGCAGGAAAGCTGTTTACAAGAGATAACAGCATTCATTCTCCCTTACATGAGGGCCAGTTGTGATAAAAAAAGGACTACCTCGAGCAAATGGATGCTTGACATACACCTTAAAGCTCTATCTATTATCCTGAGAAAGCAGTAAGAATTACTTATATAATGTTCTTGTTACTACATATAAAGGAGATAAATGCTTTAAGTCTTGGATGCTACCTGCAAAAGAAGTTAGCGATGAATCATGTCTATTGCCCTTTCCTATGTTAACATAAGAGTTTCTTTTGCTCTACATCAGTCCTTATGCTTAATTGTATCTGGGCACTTGAGGTGCCTCTCACAGAGATGCTGTTCCTCCCGGTGTCAAGGCCCTTACTTAAGTCTTGTTCTAAAGGAAAGTGGGAATTAAGCCTCTGAAAAGCACAAGGAGATGACTTCAGACATGTCAATGTACCATCTCAGTACTTTAATGAAGTACTAATACTAAAATTAAAACAAAAAAAAAAAAGGAAGAAAATAATGAAATAGATACAATATATACAAAACTGTATCAAGCTCCCATTCTGATGATCACGTCACCAGCAGGCATCAGGAAAAGTCCCAGACTGGACTTGGTGATTGACAGGAGCTGGATTCCAGATCTGGAGTCAGGAATGTTCAGATCAGGGTCAAAGGCAGACGAACAGACAGGGTCCTCCTCAGATATCGGCCATTGAAGAAAGAAAAGTTGACCCTTTGATCCCTCAGCTTTTATACTGAGCATGATGTGGATGGGGTGGAATACCCCAGCTGGGCAGGTTTGGGTCACCTGTCCTGTCCGCTCCTCCCCAGAGGTGTGACCCCTCTACGCTTTTCCACTTCCAACCCTCCACTGGGGCAAATAGCGAAATCCCCTGCCCTTGGTTGTTCTAGCAATAAGTATAGGCCAGAGTCTCTCTGCACCATCCGTTGGTATAATCAAGTGAGAGTGAACAGTTTCTGAGCAATGCAATGTTAATTTCAGAGTTTAGTTAATTTGAAGAGGCCCAGCTAAAAAAGTAAAATTGTAAAACAGAAAATTGGTTCGTTTTACTTCAAACCAGGACACCATCCATAACAGCCAGCTTTGAGAGGGTGTCTGTAGAATGAGACTGTGGGAAACAGGCTCCATGGAGCTGACCCCAGAAAACCTCCTGTCATGTGTGGCACTTTCATCATTTATATAAACATCAGCCTCTCAGAAGCCAAGCTGTAACATTCTTAGAGGCACAGCAGCAAGGTACCATTTAATGGCAACACATGAAATAATTGGTCTGATCTACATGAGGATTTGTCAAGGGAGAGAGGGAGTAAATACCTGATTTTGATGACTCGATGAATGCTGTAAACTCTGGGCCACATCACAAGTTGAAGCCCATCATAAACTGTGCATTTTGTGCATATGTTAACACTAATCCACAAGTATGACCGTGGCACAATTCGCAAATGTAGGTAGAACAATCAGCACACTAAAAATTCCTACAAGAAACGCCCATATTGTTTGTTTTTCCTATGTACAACTAACATCTCCTTCAGTTGTCTGATTATTAGGCAAGTGGGGACTTCTTTGTTTGTAGCTTGAATGCTGACCAAACAGAAGACATGATTTGTGACCTTCATAATTAATTTATATGACTGTTTTTTAGTTACCAGGAAATAGGTACTAAATCACCAACTACCCAGAAGTAGTCCTGTGCTATTGAACTGACAAGATGTATTTATTATTTCCTTGCAGTGGGCCAAGCACAAATTCAATGAACAACTGCAACCCAACTTACTATCTAAAATACAACACCCCTTCCGGCACAAGCCAACACTGGAGGCACTAGGATGTATTGAGAGCAAATAAATACAGGCATATAAAGAAAAATAATTTGGATGGAAAAGTCCAGTCTCTGAAGTGTTCATACCAACCTGTGAAAGATACAAGTTTTCACACCACACCTCATTACATTCTTCTCAAACACTTTCTAGGCACATCTAAAACATCTGCTTACTAGCATTAAATAATAATCTTCTGTTCTGCTTCGTTCAACTGATCTCTCTTGCTAGATCTGCAATGACTGTTAGTGTGAGGCCACTGGAATAATCTAAACTCCAAAGATTTAAGCTTGGTTTATGGCATATTAAGGTCAATATTATGTCAAAGTAGTCTGGATTGTTGTTGTATTTCAAAAGCACCTATTCTTATGTTCATTGATTACATGAAGGATGGTCCAAGGCCCATCCAGTAGGTAGGGCAAAAAATAAGACTAGAGACAAGTACACTGAGATGAGACAGATTGAGATAAAAAAAGGCTCTTGGAACCATGGGCAGGTGGTGGGAGAGGCTTTAAGGGAGGTTGGTCAGAACCATTATAGCATATAAGTGCCCTCAGTGCCTCAAAACCTCCTCAATGCCCATTATTAAATATTAAGGCTTGGGTGGTTACTCATATTTCTGGTGTTTTTTAGTTGTCTAGCAAACTTTATACATTTTTGCATGGCCTTTCCTTTATATCATAGTTTGTTTGCCTGCCTTCACATCCTACTTGCTTTCATTTCACTTTTCCCTTTGGGTTCTTTATACATTACTTTTTTTCTTTATTTTTTTTTCCATTCTCTCCTCTCTCCTTTCCCATTTATAAGCGGATTTCCCCATGACACTCAGTCGTGACAATCTGTGGAAGAAGCATGATGGTGGCTTCCAACACATCATTGTGACTGACATTTTTTCCTCTCTGAACACCCACCATTTGTCTGTTTAGGAACACCAGGAATTTTCAGGTCATTGAGGACTTTTCCTGGAATTGTAGGTAGCTTATCACATAATCCCTTCCATAAATGTTTTGCCCTCTAATTGTAAAATTTTCATGTCCTTCTTCACTCAGTTGGAAGGCTGCTGCTGACCTTTCTGGTTTTAATGTTTAGAAATGGATTTCTTCATTAGATTTATTAATATATATTTCTTGTTCTTGTAATAAAAATATATGGTCAGTTTTTGCATTTTTTTAATCCTTCTGAAGCTTATAGAAAGCAATCATATTCCTTGTCAGCTTTTGCTTTTTCTAATTGAGTGCACTCGACTGTGATTAAATGCATCCTAATACAAATACCCAAAGCCAGTTAAAATGATTTATTTCTCACTATTCCATTCTATCTCTGCTTCTTTCTCTAATACAAAACCCACTAACTCCACAGGCCTCAAAAGTTAGGTGAGAGGAATCCCACCTGAAATTCTCACAGACTTTAGCTAGTTTAACGACATAGCAAACTATTAATTTTGAAAAAAACATATTTTCTGTTTCAAGGATGAAGAATTAAAGAAAAGAATCCTTTGCAGTATGAGGATCAGACCCTGACTTATGCTAAGATCTGTTCCAGAGGAGACTGTAGAAATTTGGCACTAGGACCCCTGTCTTCTATGGTCCAGAACCAGTGGCTTGACTCCAAACATTATCCTCAACTGGCTGAGATGAGGGTGATATGAAGAAATATCCAAGCATTAATCCGTCTTTTGAGAAGTCTCCTTTGGGATTGCAGGACACTTGGTCAGGTTACTCTTATCTTTTCAATGTCAAGTGCCATATAAAAATAGTAAGGAGACTTACCAGAAAATTCACCATGAATGGCAGCGAGAACTATAGGTATATGTTTTGGTAAATGAAACGTGTCCCATCTTTTGTGTCACTGACAGGTATCAATTAGACTCACTCATTCCGTTTTCTCCAATGTGCTTTGAAAAAGCTTTTTAGGCAAGACTACTCCTCGCATGTCCTAAAGATAACCACGTGATCCTCTGCCTGTTATTTATATCTGAAAGGAAATGTGTAATAAAAATAAATAGGTATCTTAAACAAGGGCTGCTTTAATTTCTGCTGGGAATAGGGTCAGCTGAGACCAGAGTGTACCGGATAGCACTATTTCCTCATGCAAACAGTCTACTCAGTACAGGTGCCCAGGAAGGAGAGAGGGTAAAGAGTTGAGCTTCCTTCTCCAGGTACAGAAAGTGGTAAATAAAACTCTTTAACCTGTGAAAACAGTTTTCTGGACAGTTACAAAACTAAAGAATCCCAGGAAAGCTTGCCAGATAACCACCAAGTCACAACAATAGTGCCTGTTTTGGAAAAAATAGCAGGGAGGAGACTTAAAACCTGATTTTGATCTGGAAAATCTTGTGAGTAAAATGTGTCCAGATTTACCAAACTTGCAGACGTGAGCTGTTTGCCTCATTTCCTGCCATTGTCTCAGACACCCAGATTTTGTCTGCAACCAAGAGAAAGAATGCTGTCCCTATACTGCCAGAAGAGTTAAAGCGTGTGCAAACTAGGTGCTCCCAGCTCTTCATCTGGACCTTACTAGATGTTAACTGAATTGTTCTGACATATGCTGTTGTCACAACCAACTAGTGGGCTCTTCTACTTACTGGAAATATTTACGGCTAGAATCTTCTGTCATTAGTCCTTATTGATCAAGGTGGTGAAAACAGAACTTGACTTTGAGTTAGTCTCCCTGAACAGGAGAAGCCTGTATTCATACACCAATGGAGCATCTTGCCAACTCCTTCCTAGCCGGATACACAGTTCTTAGTAGCCAAAGAACTTTTTTTTTGATAAAATTTCCAGTATTATAAAAGAATCTCTGATGAAGGACACATTTTGCTGCTATAAGCTTCTGTGCAGTAGAACTTCTGCCAGCATTCGAATGTTGGAAGGTGAGAATTTTTCACACCTCTGAGCTGACAAAAATATTCCCGTAAATCATTCTTACATTCAGACTGTGCTTCACAGAATCACAGAATATGAGGGATTGGAAGGGACATTGAAAGATCATCTAGTCCACCCCCCCCTGCCAGAGCAGGAACACCTAGATCAGGTCACACAGGAACACATCCAGGCAGGTTTTGAATGTCTCCAGAGAAGGAGACTCCACAACCTCTCTGGGCAGCCTGTTACAGTGTTCCCTCACCCTCACCCTGAAGAAGTTTTTCCTCATATTTAAGTGGAACCTCTTATGTTCCAGCTTGCACCCATTGCCCCTTGTCCTATCTTTGGCTGTTACTGAGGAGAGCCTGGCTCCATCCTCCTGACACTCACCCTTCACATATTTATAAACATTCATGAGGTCACCCCTCAGTCTCCTCTTCTCCAGCTAAAGAGATCCAGCTCCCTCAGTCTTTCCTCGTATCGGAGATGCATAGTAGTGTATTTTGTACTACTCATCGGGCTGATGAAGTGCAATCAAGTGTAGTAGTGAAAAAAATTTCAAGGGGGCTTGCCTGTAAGCCACAAATCTGTGATGAATGCTGCAAAGAAGATTTAGAACTTCTGGTGAAACTGAATGATTAACTTGTCCCATGTGACAGACTTCCAGGATATTAAATGTTCAAATGAAAGCTCAGTTCTCTTTGGGATTTATTCCCTTTAATCAAACACAGTTTTGCATTACTAATGCATTATTCCCTGTGAAATAAATAAAGGAGGAAAAAAACACCCCATTTTTGTCACTTACAGTAACAATATATCGAGAAATGTCTCCTGACAGAAGAAATAGTGATACCTGCACAGGACCCACTCCTAAAAACAAAACAATAACAAAACAAAAAACAGTAACTTAGGAGTCTACTTAAAAAAAAAAAAAAAAGTAGACATTTTTATAGTTTCTGCTACATTGATGGGTGAGGCATGAAAGTCTCCTCCATCCTATTGATGGGTAAAGACCAACGGTATGAGGATCAACAAAGCCAAGTGCTGTGTTCTGCACTTGGGTCACAACCCCATGCAGCTCTACAGGCCTGGGGAAGAGTGACTGGAAAGCTGTCTAAAGAAAAAGAACCTGGAAATCTTGATGAACTGCTGGCTGAATATGAGCCAGCAGTGTGCCCAGGTGGCCACGTAGTCTAACAGCATCCTGGCCTGTAGGAGAAGTGTGGCCAGCAGGACTAGATAAGTGATTGTCCCCCTGTACTCGGCACTGGTGAGGCCCTATCTCAAATACTGTGTTCACATTTGGGCCCCTCACTACAAGAAAGTCATTGAGGTGCTGGAGTGTGTCCAGAGAAGGGCAACGAAGCTGGTGAAGGGTCTGAAGCACATGTCTTGTGAGGAGCAGCTGAGGAAACTGGGGTTGTTCAGCCTAGAGAAAAAGAAGTCGAGGGGAAATCTTCTCGCTCTCTAGAACTACCTGAAAGGAGGGTGTAGGCAAGGTGGGGGTTGGTCTCTTCTCCCAAGTAACAAGCAATAAGAGAAGACAAAACAGCCTAATGGATGTTAGGAAAAAAATTACACTGAAAGGTTTGTCAAGGCTTGGAAAAGGCCACCCAGAGAAGCGGTGGAGTCCCCACCGCTGGATGTATGTAAAAGATGTACGTAGATGTGGTGCTGAGGGACATGGTTTAATGATGGTTTTGGCAGTGTTAGGTTAATGGTTGGACTCAATGATCTTAAACGTCTCCTCCAACCAAGATGGTTCTGTGATTCTATGATTCTATATGGCCAGATTTACACAGCCACATCTGCCCAAGAGGTGAATCTACTCCTGCTTTGAAAGCCTATTTTTGTGTAATTTCTGTGCTTCAGAAGCAATAGTACTTAGAAACTCTCCCTTACTCCTCATTGTTTCAGTCCTGTGCAAAAATCACAAGGGCTACATTTCAACTTTTGTCAAAACAAACAGCATTTAACCCTTCAGGTCACAGTTTGTGGGAAACTTGTGTTATCATATGCACCACAATGATTGTAGTTTGGCAGCTTGGGTTTTCCTCCTTTGCTTCCATCACTTTATGCAGACATGGGAGAAGAGAAGAAAGCAGAGGAGTGCTTATGATGCAAAACAGAAAGAGCAAGATGTAATTTGGTTTCAAATGAACATTTCTATTCCCGTGGCAAAACCCCCAAATCTGATAATAAGCATTTTAAAGAGTCATTTCCAGTTACACATGTTGAGCACTGGATTGTCCATCAGCAACAGAATGTACAGTGATCATGGGTCATTTCCTTAACGTATGTAAGAGTACCAATCTGTTACCTAAATTTTCCTAAAATTGCTTTTTTTCAAGACTTGTATTTGGGGGTGTCAAACTATCTCTTTTAGTCCTAAGGAACAGTCCCACGGCTGCATTGCACAAACCCAAGAGCAGACGACAGAGCTCAGTGACCAGCTCCTGAACCTTCAAACACCACCAGTGAGGCCAGCACTGGAGGGAGTGTTGTTTCCTTACTTGTATCTCATGCTGCTCCGTGTCCCCTTGACCTGTGGTTAAAATGAGATATAATTATAACGGAGGTGTGGCTACCAAATGTGATATTATAATTAACAGGTCATAGTGCTTCATAGGCTCCTTCTCAGAGTTCACTAATTAATCTTCCTTGCCCTGACTGTGTCAGTTTATCTCTGTGTTGCAGTTGGTGAGACTGAAGCATGGAGGTTAAATGTCTTGCAGCCCAGAGTGGAGACAGTAGCTGTCAAGTAGCTTCTTAACAAGAAAGTCCATCTCCTGTTTTTCAGAGTTTAACTGTGGCCTTTACACTTAGAGGAATCCATTCTTTGACAGCCTGGCCCAGATGAGTGGGAGCAGCCCAGGGGGTGGGGAACATCCTTGTCCTGTCCGGGCTCTGATGACCCTTTGGTACTTGCTCTTCCTCAGGCATCTTGCTACAGTTCTGTTTCTTGGGAATTAATTGGATATTCTGAGAACACAAGTTGCTGATGCCACGTCAAGGTTTCCAGCCCTCGCTTCCCATTTAGTATAAAAGTCTCAGCTTTATCTGCTTAAGCTGTTATTGTAGGTGTGATATGGTAAGGACAGGAGTCAGGCAGGATTTATGGAAGAACTGTTCTTTCTATCACATTCATGGATGGAGGAAAACAGAGATAATTTAGGCCTGTGACTCTCAGCAAGACTTTGTGATACTGAAAGTGAAACACCTTCCATTTTGCTTAGCTCAGAGGCTGATTTTCAGACAGCCAAATTAGATAACGTGACGACTGCAGTTGGTGCATTTTAAATACCAGACATATTTTTATTTCACAAGCTGTAAGACTGTTAAATTTACTTCATAACATTTGTTCAAAACTCTGTGTTTAAAGTCCTTGTCATGTAAGTTAACTGCTAAGAGCTCTTACATCATTCTACACAGATAAGACCTAGACTTGTACCATAGTAGTTCCTCTTATCATCTCTCAGCATATGTCTTCTTGGGAGCGTATCTGGAACTATTATGGAAATTGTAAGAAATTCTTAGTGTTACTCACTTCTTGCCTGAGCTACATGTAAAAATTAGCACAATTCTGTAGATGTAACTTCAGCACATACCAAAAAGCATATGCTAGTACCACAAAGTAAACAACTCCCAGGGCATCAGTATAAAAAATAAGTTTGTGAAAAAACAGTCAGAGAGTTGAGAAAAATGTTATTTGACAGGCTGGATCTCAGTGAATGTCATATTGCTTTTACTTCACCTGCATATGGGAAGCTCATGTTCAGAAATACCTCAGCTTTCCAGGGACGTGAACAATTAAGTGGAGTGTTCCAGGCTCTCCTTGAAGTCTGTATTGAGAAACGGGATCATCCAGGTACCATTTCATTTCACCTGCTATTTCTGCTGTTCCACATCAATAGGAAAGCAGAATCTTTTAAAGTTGCCCATCAAAGGAAAAAAGGTTAATGCCTGGATATCCTGCAGTAACCAAGCAGGACGCATGATGCTCCAGGGTTGCATTTCATGATGTGAAAAGTCTCTTCCAGCTACTGATGGTGCCACACTAAAAAACCATAGCTGGATATAAAGAGCACAAAAGCTGCCTCTCTGGGGAGGGTTCTCTCAGAAATCCCTGACAATAAATGCATTCTTCTTTAAATATTCATTGTCCCAGAGAGAGAGGGAGGAAAGAGAAAGTGTGTGCAAGGAAGGAGTTTTAACACTCATCCCCTTGGTTTCAAGCAGAAATTAAATCTTGGAAAATATCCCAGAAAACACCTGAGAGTTTTGCCAAAATGATGTATCCTCCTGTAAGAGACCTGGAGTTTTATATATTAATATTTTCTGGGGAAAACCTAGTTTCTCAGGAAATTCTCTCTCAGCTTTGGTTTGAATTACACTTTCTAGAAATGTTGCTGTGGTTGTAGGAAACTTAGATAGTGGCACAGCGTCATGATGTTGGAATTGAACTTCAGGCAGGTAGAAAAACAAGGCTACCAGGATTAGTTACTGATATCCCAGAAACCATAAATTACCTTAATTTGATGCTATAAATTGATTTGATATGACAGTAATGTGGTCAGCAGAGACAGGATGAAAAAATGGAAAGGAAGAAATTGCTACCAAACTGTTTCTATGGGTAGCAACTATTTATTCGCCCATAATTAGCTAAGAAAGTCTGTGCAAGCAAATGTTAAAATCAGTCCAGGGTAGGCCCAGAACTTTAATTTCTAGTAGAAGGAGGAGCCCTTTATACAAGTAATAAAATGAAAAATTTTGTTGTGGGTATGGTTCACCCTCTTGTGTTTTTAACCAGAATTGCAGTCCAGTGGAGAAAATGATTGTTACTGGTCTAAAATAGGAAGTGAAGATGGTAAGTGGGATAAGTTCTGCGCAGGGGTTGTATCTGTGACCCATGAGAGACTGGCACCCATCTTGAGGAGCAAGTGGAGGTCTAGCGGGAGGCCCTAGCACATCCTGCATGGCACCAGGATGTATCAGGAGGCAGGTTAGCAGAAAGGAGCTTCTCTGTTCAGTCAGAAGATGCTGTTCCAGATGTTTGTTAATTTTTTAACTATCAAAGCTTATAAACTGTGAGCAAAGAGCTCCTATTTCCTCTGTATCTACCTTTTTGTTAAAGTTAGAAATATAAAGATCAGATAAAAGCTATAATGTTAAAAAAAAAACACATGCCCCCAAATGTGTAAGATTATTCTGAAACACTGCTTTATCAATATGATAATATTGTCAGTATCTAAAGAGACATGACTGTAATAATAGCCCTCATGAAATTGTTCAGAAAGGCCAATGCCAATGCCACTGCCAGGCAACTGCTCTAAGTCCTCCGTTCTGGGTCAATATACAGTCCTCTGAAGTCATGTCCTGCATTGTAAAGGGCATGGAATGATGTGAAATAAAAAATTTATTCAAGGAAATGTATCACAAGAAGCAAAACTAAGATGTCCATGTGACCACCTGCAGCAGTTCCAGCTAAGCTTTCCCCCAGGCTGGTGGCCTGCCTGTCAACATCGACGGCTAAATTTAATCTTCTTGAAGTATGGAATTGGTACTAAAAGGGTAAAAAGGTTCCTGGGAAGCTCTAGGGGAAAACAGATATTATGATGGCAATTTCGGGGGCTTGGATCCAATGCTTTTTTTGATTGTTTGTTTTTGTTTTTGTTTTTTTTTATAGCAGCACTTTTTTTCTACATGCTGCAATATGGAGTCCAAGAGTGTGGGACTGACTTATTCATAGAGAGGTTGGGAAGGGATATATATACACCTTTTTCTTTGTATGAGTCCTTTATAAAAACTCATATTTCTTAGCTGTTGGTGCCATATGAAAAAAATTTATCATGTATCACCTGCACATCCACCTGTATCAGAAGCCTTGTGTTTAGGCCACAGAGTAAAAGTTGGCAGATTCACTGTCTGCCGCTTATTTTGGCCATACAAAAAAAAGGCATCATTTCTTCCTTTTTCTTTTCCTGTCTCATACATGAAGTATCAAAGAGTCTCAAAATATCTTGTGATCTGATCTAGGTGTTCCTGCTCCGGCAGGGGGATTGGACTAGATGATTTCTCAAGGTCCCTTCCAATCCCTGATATTCTGTGATTCTGTGATCTGTAAGGAATTTTTCAAAGGAAAAAAATACATTATAAATAGCTTCAATGATACTTCAAGTATCAAAGAGCCTCGAAATATCTGTAAGGAATTTTTTAAATGAAAAAAATTGCATTATAAATAACTTAAATGAAAAGCTCGTTTTGTGAACCGGTGGTAAATCACATATTTATTAGCAGGAATACATTCCATTGATAATCAAAGAAAAGGGAACAGAAGGAAGTAAAGTGGCATTTAACATTCTTTGCAAAAAACCTGAATTTTTTCAGAAGTGTGTTTCCCATTAAAAAGTAATGAATCAGTGGAAGATCCACTGCAAGGAAAACCACAAAGTAACCCATCAGTAGTTTAAGCATGATTTCTATAAAGTCTAAAATAACATCAGAGTTTATTCTGAGTTACCAGACTGAAGTAATGGTGAGATTTCAGAAAAAAAGTGTTACCTAAAGGTCAATCTGAGCTGATGCACTGAGAGTGAGCACACTTCACAGTGAGTTCTACTCTTTCCTAATCAGTCTCACAGCGGCTAGAATCACATCCACCATGACATTATATGATTTGAGTGGTGCATCTACAGGTAGCAGTACACTTCTCCTTCACCAGTGAATGGTTACAGCCAAACAAGATTTGCAGGTTTCTGCAGTTTCCAAAGAAGTCTTGATGCTTGCAAGGATTGGCTAAAATGTAAGAGAGAGAGAGAAACAAACCCATGCAATAGTAATTGAAAACCAAGTCCTGGTCTGATACATTTGCATTTTCAAAAAATGCCATATTTTCATGTCTATATAATCTTTTCATTCTTGCTCTGATGTTAAAATTTCTTGAATATTATAGAGAAGGGAATGCAGGTATCTCACAGGTCCCATCTATTTGTATGTTGTGACTTGCTTTACCCAGAAACCTGCAAAACACAGGGGCCTGTAAAGATCTTCATGTACATATGGTGGCGGAAAACCTGACAATGTGTTCCTGCCCTTAGATGTACATCAAGACATTTTCTCTTAAGCTTTCCAGAAAAGGGCAGCAGAAGGCTGAGGGTGTGATAACACACGTATTGGCCAACTGCAACGCCATTTACCCCTTACCACAGCATGGTTGAGGTTGGAAGGGACCTCTGGAAGTCCTCTGGTCCAACCCCCCTGCTCAAGATTGTGCCTGTTCTGGTGGGGGCAATTAATCACTGTTACTTCTGGGGTCAAATGAAAGGGGCAGTGCTAGGATCATTCATCCAGTTTAGCAAGAAGTAGCTATGCAAAAATAAAATGCTACAAAGAGGCAATGTTATTATGGAAGGTAACAAACAGTGTTTGTTTTAAGTAGGAGAATATATTCACTTACTGCAAAGCCCTCTGTCACAGTGGCCAGGACAGTCTGCACATTTCGGTCCACTTCTGTAAGGTGTCGCAATTTGCACTGCATTATTTCCTCTGAAATTTGAAAGAAATGCAACACAAAACAAGATCAAAGTACAGCTCTGAGCCACTAACAGGAATTGCATCCAGAAGCTTTTGGCTAAAATTATTTTCATAGACAGTCATGTTTTGCTTTCAGCTATTCATAGAATACTACAACTTTGATTTTAAGTAAGAGGGGAAGTAAGTTTTAGTGAAAGAAAATTGATTATTTGCATTATATAGCATTATCCATTTAAAAATAAAATCTGTGCTTCCTAGTTCTGCTTTTCTAATGGCTTCTAAGTGATTGTGGCCTATAAGGAAATAACCTCAGCAGATGCCTTCAGCTGTTTCAGGTGTGATCTTTAACTTGGTAAATATTCATTTGCTGTTGGCTTTCACTTTGCATCTGACTTTCTTGTTTGTGGTCAAAGTTGTAGGACCACTTGAGCATGTTGTCTTACCCTGACAGAGACAGACCTTTCTTTGTTCATATGCTAACATTTCCCCAATATAGTTTGCAATGGGAAATAAACCAAATATCGCTATTTAACCTGATGTTAAACCTGCAACTCACATCAGTATTTTCAAAATGGTTAAAATAAACTGTAAGTGTTTTATCCCACATATGACTAATGGACTGTAGGAGTTTTTTAAAACACATTGCATCTTAAAGGAGTAAAAAGACGGTACATACGGAGGACAGTATCGGCAAACATAAAAGTAGTTGAACTGGTTCCTAGGACAGTAGGCAACTGCACATCCAAGCAGGTAGCTGTTGTACCAGATCATCTGTAGAACAAAAAATAAACACATTACTCCAGAGTCAGGTTTTACTGAATTCTTATCACAGAACTCACAAAATAACAGAACCAGAAGATAATTTGGTTTGGGGTTGTTTTTTCTTTCTTTTTTTTTTTTTTCCCTTCTACTTAGATTTTAAGTTTACAGTTTATCTGTCAGCAAAAATAAACAGAAAAATGAGTTAACCATGTTCTCCAGTTTCCAAATGTTTTTGAACACAATTTCTGTAAGGACACTAAAGTTTGAATTCTAATATTTTCATCACAGATACTTTGTTTTGAAATTTCTTAATTGGGCATTTCAATACTTTTTTTTTTTTGCTACAGAATAATATTTCTTCCAAAATATTGGTTCCATTGCCTCAGAATGAGATGAAGAAGAGTTTTAATTTATCATTCATCTTTGGATCAGAGTGTGAATGATAGAAAATGGTTTGATGACAGTGACTTTTTTTTTTTTCTGATGATAAATCTCTCCCAGCTGTCCTAGGTGTACTCCTGTAATTCTAGCATATCATTGCAGTTTGTGTCAGGTCTCCATACCTGAGTATAGCTCTCAATATTGACATTTTTCGAAGTTGCTCCAAATCCGTACTTGAAGTTGGAGGACTGACTGTACCAGACTTGAATTGCTTCAGCCCATGTTCTTGGGTATGATGACAGCAATACATTCTCACCACAGGTGACACCTGAAGTAGAAGTAAGTCTATTTTATTACTTAGGAGCAAAGCAAACTGCAGGGTGGGAGGTAGGGCAGAAGGGGTGTAGTTACATCCTAAAAAAGATATCTCTACAATGCCAACTTATTTGCCCTGTGGTTTTAAGAAGAGGGCAATAGACCTGATCCTATGAAAGCTGCAGGGAATGTTACTCTAATTTTGGCAAGCATTCAGTCACAGTTACCTATTTGACTATAAAATGTTACACAAAAATGTCTGTACTCAGTCATACCAACATGGTCATCTATTGTGCTGTCTTGCCTCCAGGAGGAGCCAAAAGTAGACACTTAAAGAAAAGTACAAAACCAGGGCAAGTACATAACATCCCTCTCATTCAAGTTCCAACAATTTGTCTTTCAGTGCATTTATCTGCCAAAGAAGATGATTGTGTTTAATAATCCTAAAAAGATATTCTACAACAGATTAAAATTTATCCTTTCTTGTTCATGTGCACAGGCGTCATCTGCAAACTGTCATTAACCGATCAGCTCAGGCTCCAGATTTGCTATGTACCATTAAAGATTCTATCTTCTCTCGGACTGATTTTCATCGCACACTTATTTGCCCATTTCTGAGCACCTTTGGCAGCTTTATCACTCCACACCTGAAAGACACAAAGGAAGAAGTGTCAACAACACAGATAAGTTGGTACAGTCCATGAGACTTTAAAAAAACAACAGGGAGGGACTTGGGTTTGTGCACTGAGTGCTCCCATCGTCCTGAACAGAAAGCAGATGAGTTTGTGCCAGTATACTCTACGGGGCACGGGCAGCACATTTCTTCAGCTCTTAAAGGTTGCAGAGCAGGTTATTCTGCACAGTCCTGATCTCCAGTTGGTCCCAATTAATAGGAATTTTATAACCTACAGTTGCTTTCTTTGGGCTTTGTGTCTGAGTGGACTTTGCAGGGCACAATGGTATAAAACTGATTTTCAGCTGAGGTGCAGCTGATATGTAGTGATAGACACCAGATGGACTTTAAACTTGGGGAATGTTTGCAAGTCTCACATGAAGACTTAACCAAAAGGCACAGACCAGCTCATCTCCAGACCAACAGCATCCTGGCTTGTATCAGGAACAGCGTGGTCAGCAGGAGTAGGGAAGTGACGGTGCTTCTGTATTCGGCACTGGTGAGTCCTCACCTTCAGTTCTGTGCTGGAACATGTCCAGAGGAGAGCTACCAAGCTGGTGAGGGGTCTAGAGAACAAGTCCTGTGAGGAGAGGCTGAGGGAACTGGGCATGTTTAGTTTGGAGAAAAGGAGGCTGAGGGGAGACCTCATTGCCCCCTAAAACTACCTGAACGGAAGTTGTAGAGAGGTGGGTGTTGGCCTCTTCTCCCAAGTGAAGAATGACAGGACCAGAGGAAAGGTCTGAAGTTATGGCAGGGGAGGTTTAGGTTAGATATTAGGAAGAATTACTTTACTGAGAGGGTGGTCAGGCACTGGAAGAGCCTGCCCAGGGAGGCTGTGGAGTCACCATCCCTGGAGGTATTTAAGACATGTGAAGATGTGGCACTTCAGGGCACGCTCTAGTCTCTAATGCCTGAGATTGTTGGGTGTGATGAGTGTTGTTAGGGTGGGGTGTTTTTTGGGTGTGGTGTTGTTGGTGTGTGGTGTCTGTTTTTTCTGTTTTATTTTGTTTTGTTTATGGTTGGACTCAATTATCTCAAAGGTCCCTTCCAACCATGAAGATTCTGTGATCTTCTCATGGGATAGGGATAATAAAGAACATCAGGGGTGAAAGGGATGCAGGGAGCAGTGGTGGGCAAAGCAAGCTCAGCTGAGGACAAACAGCTATGAAGATCTAAGGCTTCTTTTTTGCACCACCCACACCCCTTCTGCCAATGTTGTGGAAAGCAGGCTAGTTGCAATATATGGCTTACCATCTTCAGCATGTTCCTGGATGTGGGAATTACAGATCTCCGTATTTCATTGTGTTGGTCAAGGATCTTTTTTTCGTTTTGAAAGTTAGAATGAGGAAAGTGGAAAACGCCCATTTGTTTATACTGAAAAATCTGGAAAACAATAAAAATGAAGGTTTCAGTTCTCAGAAGTTTAATAAGTGAGATAAATTATGAGCTTCAAGTCAAAGTAAGCTTATTGAAAATGCCCAACTTTCCTTTGTGGTTTTTTCTTATCTTATAAATGCTTTTTTTTTTCTTCCTTCCTTAATTTGAACTGCACTTTTCATTAGGAGAGGTGACTCTAAATGAAATTTGTAAGTAGGAATTCCACCTTCAGATGTCTCCACACCAAACATGGAGAAAGCTTAGCTCTGGAACGAAATCTCAAGAGGGCTTTCACCTCTTGTGTGGACTGAAAAGGTCCCTAGCTCTTGTCAGCTGTAAGCTTTGGAAGTTTGTGAGCCTGGATCAGAAATTAAGGCTGTTTGCAGATCATCTTCTGAAATACCTCAGGTCAAGAAAGCAATGAAAGATTTAGATTGTCTCTTACATGGTGATATCAGGTCATGAATTCTTGCAGAGAAAAAGAATTGCAATGCTTAACACTGGAAATCAAAACATCCCTCAGGAAAATATTTTTCCCACTTAATGCCTGAAAAAGAGACATCTCAACCTAAGCTAGACACCTTCACTCTCTGTCATCACTGGGAAGGGCAGAGGTAGCTCACGCCACAAAATCTGAACTCTTTTTTAGGACTGGAGGAACCATTCTCTTCAAGTACCTCATTGTCCTTCCTTTTTTTGGAGAGAGTGCCTGACAGAGGTCTGGACAATTAATGCTTTGATGGTTAAGACAGTGAGATCCATCATCGGTGTGATGGTCTCTTCTCTAGGCACTGCTTCACCTTATTTAATTTTACATAGTTACACCATAGACATAAATATCTAGAAGTCATCTTAGTTTGCCTTTATGGCCAGTGAGAAAAGTGTGAAATGAGAGAGAATAAATTATGAAATGTTAAAGAAATAGGAATTAATCTCACTGCTTTGACTTCAGAACTCAATTTGAGGTTTTAAAGTCTGCAGACAGTGGCTTAACATAGCACCTAATGCCATTGCAAATGCCCAGACAGCCCTACCTAGCCTCAGACTGTTGCTCCAGAAAGGTTCAGGAGAGTATCAAGCTGCATTAAGACATTTCTGTTTGGGCAGCTGAACCTACCCCTCAAAATGTCGTACATCTTGTTTAGCTTAAGACATTTACAGTGGTAGAAATAAAATCTCAGCCAGTTATTTTAGGCTGCTGCTATATTCAGGTAAAGAAAACAATCATCTTAGGACATAGTTCACTAGAGATTTATTGAAGAAAGAGATGATTGGCATCCCTGAAGTACTTCTTTTTATTCCTTATTAAGTAGATCTTGATGAACAGCTCATGTTTAAATGTCTACATAGTCAACACCTGCATCTTACAAGATTCGACCCTGACTTTTAAAACCCTATAGATCACTAGGCCAGACTATGCCATGTCAGATAATTATAGAATGTGCTTAGACATGGCTCTTTTGCATAGATGAACTCTCCTACCTCTCCATCAGATTGGTGTAGCAAGGCAGCCAGGAAAACGATTGCAGTCAGTAGGTCCATCTCTACAAAAGAAAAAAAAAAAATAAGCACAAACAACACCCAAAATCGGTTAATCTCTGCTGCATAAAGTTTGTGGTGTAATGTCCTATAGATACAAGATACAAAACTGTTGCATAGTCAAGCCTGCCACACAAATGGTAACTTTAGTGGGTACCTAGGACAGTTGAATGTGCTGAAACTCCGCAAGAAAGCTTCACCTTGCATTGAAGCAGGGACTGTCAGCAGCGTAAAGTTGCATGTTTCTTGTAACAGATGGATCAACCCCCTCTTGAATTTGCAACATTGCTTTCATCTTTGCCTCCTTGTATACAAAAAGTCCATTCATTTGTTCAGTAGGGTCACATCAATACCTTGCTCAAGAAACCATCATCTGTATTGGGAACTGGTATTTCTTAGTGGAGCACTTAAAGCATCAACAGTTATCTCCATTCCCTTTCTGCTCCCTTTTTCCTTGTCAAATCAGCTTTATAGTGGCTCTAGTAAATGGAGATAGTCACCCTCAAGTTAAACCTTACACCTTCATGAAATAATGTTGGCTACTCCCCTCTGGCTGCTAAGATGCTTTATAGAAACAAATGCCACAGTGTGTACACAGTCTCTCATATTCATGGGATATTTTTTCTACATGTCAGAAGCAGTAATGATTACATATCTTTGTACTATTGAGGATATACAGGAAATCATGTCTTTTTAATTGGTAAAGGCTAGAGGTGTGGCAAAATCCCAAGGAAAAGTAACTTTGAGCTCAATGGATTATTTTAAAAACAGACTGAAGCAAGCCAGGAAAAGAAATGTAATAAAAACATATCAAACAATAACCCTTAGAGCTGGCCTCTGAGAAAAATCCACAGCAGAAGCAGTACAAATCAGTGGCAGAGATCTAGGAAACCCTGCTTGATAGGGAAACTATTGGGATAACATCTGTTAAAACTATAAATATACAGCAAAATTATAAACAATCCACAAATCCATCTCTTCTGAGTGATTAAATAAACGTATTGACTTTAGATGAGAGGAATGAGTTAAGAGTTTTTTCTTCTGGCAGGAACTGAGGGATGGATTCACATCCAGAGAACTAACAGCACGATACCAGGGTCCGGGAAACCCAGTTCGTTCTTTTCCCTCAGTAGAATGAACTTTTCTTGTTCCTAGAATGATGGCTTGGAAGAGATGGCACTTAGAGCATCACTTATAACCTGTTCATTGCTTAACACCCCAAATTGCCTCTAGATTTCTCATCTGATCTCCTTTCTTTTATGTTGTGTTTATGTTACTGAAGTCAGTGGATTTACCTGCTATTCAGTCCTGTGTGAATGAATCAGGCTACATCTGTGCTGTCAGAAATTGCTGCTTATTATAGGGGTAATAATAATGATTTTAATTTTCTTCTCAGGTGCTTTGGTGTGACTCTTTCATGTATAAATATTGCAGCAGTTCCAATACTTTTATCATCACTGGAAGACAAACTCTATAAATTGTGGTCTAACTGGGGACTAGCAGGTCCACTTATAACTCTTGTTTGAGGCTGAATTTCCAATTAAATTCTAGCCCTGGGCAGAGGGCTTGGGAAAGGCCTACCAGAACACTGGAAAATATGAAGTTTTTCAAACATCTTTCCTTGTCGTGTGAGACCCCTTTTATGTTCACATAAAAGGAGTATTCCACACTGGTTTGCAGCAGGAGGATTCCAACATACATGTCACAGTGTAAAATGTAATGGTAAAGGGCTTGAAGTAATGATGGTCTTAGCAGCATTTAGCTTTGAGTGACCTCCTCTGAGTTTAGGTGCTAATAACTATAGGCATATCTAGAAACATCATCATTTTTACAACACAGGAGAGACTTTTCATTAAGATTGGAAGTCAGTTAACCAGAAAACATAAATGCACCATCTAACTTTTACACCCAACCAAAATATGTTAAGGGTAATATGCACATCAAAGAGCTCATGAACAAACATAACACGTAAGTCCATGTATCTGAAGATGGCTCTCAAGCCACTGCTGGAAAAAAGATAAGTTCTTTAATTTTTATATTCCCAGCTATGCAGAGCTTGAACCTACTTCTAGGGAAATTAAATAAAAGAGGAAAAGTGAAAACATTCTTTTTTTCATTTGCATGGTAGCAATGCAAGCCTAAGTGGTCTGAATTCAGACCAAAGATGTTGGGTTATTCTGTACACAACATACTGTAGTCTTTCATGAGCTCACAAGGTAATGAGCTTGCTTATGAATTCACAAACTGATACTAACAGGAATGGCAGCACAGTACTGCCAGGCAGAGATGTATGTTTGAGTCCAATGGGCTTCATAGTTTTATTATGCTGGCACTGTGCTTGGGGTAAGAAATTTTAGCTCTTAGGAGGTGTATTCAGCCTGTGAAAACACCAAGAGAATGTGATTTGGCGATTATAAAGCCTCTGGTGCCGAATAGGTTGCAGCTAGTTTGATCATTTATTTCAGTTCTGTATTCTGTAGTGTGATATAAATAAACAAAACATATCATAGAATCATAGAATGGTTAGAGTTGGAAGGGACCTTAAAGATCATTGAGTTCCAACCCCCCTGCTCTGGGCTGGGACACCTCCCACTACAGCAGGTTGCTCAACACCCCATCCAGCCTGGCCTTAAACACTTCCAGGGATGGGGCATCCAAAGCTTCCCTGGGCAACCTGTTGCAGTGCCTCACCACCCTCACACCAAAGACTTTGTGTTATTTAGATATTCAGACTTTGTTTTCCCAGGCTTGCATAAGGCAATCACTTGCATGAGGTAGAGGCAGGGATCTCACTCATATTAAGGAAGAACAAAGACATAATAGACATTTTAATACTGTATATACCTGAAAATTTAGATAGATAGTTAACATTTCTAGATGGGAAAATTATCAGTTCTGGTACTTATCAGTACTGGTATATCCCAATACTCAAGTGAAATACATTCAACATAAATATAATTCAAATGACATTAGAAAAGCATTTTGCATGATTGACCACCCTCTGCAGAATGGATTAATTTGTGTTCACATTTGAAGAATGAGGCAAGTAAGTCAAAGTGTTACCTTTTGATTTAAAGAAATATAGGAATTAGACCTTATTGAAGCCATTTCTCACTCACACTTTGCTTTCTAAATTAAAGTTATAATTTATTTTTTAAATTCTTCCTCTGGGATTATTATAAGCAAACATTTTCTTCTACTTTGGTCTAACTTAGATGTTAACTGCATTAGCCTTTGTAACACACTGCCCAATAAATACTAACCAAGTGACTCTACGGATAAAATCTATAATGCTGAAATTAAATTCTGCATACATTACCTCTGTCCAGCCAGAATCCTTTTGTACCTTAGGAAAAGTGGCAGGAGTGATAGGCACTCCTCACTCTAGGGTTGTATATATATGTGGGTTCTCTTCTCCTTCCTTATCAATATTTATTGCCAATAAATGACATCAGCTTTGGGGCTGCACATTTTAGAAGAAAGAACTTTTCTTAAGGAACAGGTGACCAAAAATGAACCAATCCAACTGCATCATTCTGGCTTTTTTTTTTTTGTGTGGGTGCTTGTCTCCAGGGCAGGGGAGAGAGAAGATAAAGGGCCTGTCATTTTGCAGCGCTTTGACTTTGCCAAAATACTTGTAGTTCGATCGGCAAGCTGCAGTGCCAATGTTGTGTTCACATAATGAAAGCTCAAGTTTTGGGGGACGTTGCTTTACAATTGTCACTTCTGGCTTTGGCAAATGAGTGGAATAAGTGTTGTGAGGCAGAGACGTATGTCAGCAACTCACTTCATAGCCCTGCTCCGACAGACCTGCACGCCAGGCAACACAGTGATATTTTCTTCCAAGTGGTGCCCGAACTTCCATTTGCTAAATAAAATTTGTATTGCATCAGCTTGCTGAGGCCGAAAAGCTGTGACACCTGGCATTACTGTACACGCAATTCACTCCTCCTGTTGCTCCCGAGTAACCTGCTTGCAGAATGGCTACAGATGTGCACACCTTCCCCCTTCAGCTTGAAGAAAAGCCTGGCTTGACTTTGGTGTTTTTTTGCTCTAGTGCAGCATCACCCACTTCACCTTTCTTTTTTTCCCCCCCAATCTTTGCTTCCACTCATTTTCAAGGCAACACCACAAAGTCAGCTTTGCCAGGTCCTCTGTCCCCTGCTCTGCTTTATTTACACCTGACTTGTCTCGCCTCCTTCCACGCTGCCTGTTGGCTTTCAGAAGGCTTACAGCAATCTGTACATCTCCTCATTCTTTTTCTTGCAGTTTTCACCCTCACCCTCACCAACAAGGGATTCCTTGTACACTGAGCAGCACCATTTTCTTTATGCTGGGTCGAGGTTTCTGCCCATAGTACAACTCAATATTGTTTCATTGTTTCCCGTTTTCTGTGGTATTTCTGCAGCTACATGCTGTTGCCAGCATTTTGATATCGGATTCTAATTCCAACACAGCTGCTTTTGTTCTTTATTTGTATAGCGGGCAGCACTACGGGAAGTCACCTGTGATAAGGCCTCCCGTATCCTTCCACATTCTGAGATAAGGGTAAGGGTGCTTTTTTACGTGAAATGCTTATGACAACTTTGATGAGACCAGGGTTATCACCAGCAGAAAGCCTAATAAACTGCCTACCATCATTATTAAGACTGCACCTCCATTGATTGTGAGGGAATGGAAGTGTAGCACCTCCAGGTACTCAGTGTCCTGGGGGATAGTTCCATTATTTTACCCCATCTGCTGTACTCAGTAATTTTCATTAATTTGCCACAGTCACCTGAGCTTTATTTGTATTGTTAAAATGAAATAATACTACTGTATGTATTTCTTTGAAGCATGCCACACCTGTTTAAACAATGAAATCCATTTGTTCTATAAAAAATGTCTGTCGGATATGCTACAATTCATGGTCTATGGGCAAAATAATTGGGAAGAAAACAAAGATTAAGAAAACTGGCATCCGGGACCACGGTACAAAGAGCAATTGAGCGTATCAATTCCCACTTCCTCATGTGGATTACCTGAAGGGGTGGAGTAACTTAATTTTTTAAAAAATTAAAAATTAATTCCACAGGGTTCTGCTAGTGTATGTATTTTTAAAAGATAAATCAATGTAAAGTTCTTTAGAAGAAGAAAAAAAACCAAAAAACAAAAAACAACAAACCAGCTTGAGAGATTTGACTGTGGAAGTTCTTCCAACCCTTATGTAAATATGAACTACAAGAGTTTGATTTGAGCTCAAGCGATGAAGGTAAAATTCCAGTTTCTTCTGTTCTGAAGTTAATGACGACTTAACTAGTGCCTTTGATTAAAATTCATGCTGTTCTGTGTGGTTCAGGCATTGCATAGATCTTTTTCTTAGCTGTACAAAACACCTGGCAGACCTGATCCTTTCAGCTGATTTTGTTCTTCAGAAAGGAACATTATTTATTTCTTCCCCACAACCCAACTCACCTTCCATTCCAGATTATTAACCAATAGGTTAATAATGCAATCAACTGCTGTCAGATGCAGGTAGGTACCATGCAAGAAAAGCTAGCCCAGACAAAGGTAAGGCACATGAATGCAGCAATTATGAGTCTCTCAGGAGGCTTTTGAGCTACCAGAGATGAGATGCTGGCCATAGGTGACTTATAAATTGGAAGTTTTGACTACAGCACCGTTATAATACCGCACTGTTACTTTTGAACTGGAGGAGGCATGAGTTTAGTCAGCGTTGAGGCCAGATAGATCAAATCTACCCTTCTCAGAGAAACACACCATTCAGCATCTGCTTTCAGCTTTTGGAGGGCAAAGCTACTCACCATGGCTTTTCTGTACCATCTTTCCGTCCCAGCAAACGTGCTGATTAGATCACTGCCCACTGTGGCCCAGCTCCGGTCTTTAAAGGTTGAAATTTGTTTTCACATTACAAAAGAAAGCATTTCAGGCACTATTGCTGAGTTTAACCCTCTGCTGAACGTGTCTTAATCAGATCTGCAATGGGGAGGGACAAGGAACAGCCAAGGAAGACCCATACCATTGCCTATTAGCTAGATTTAAAGACGTCTGCTCAGTCCTGAGATTGTTTTGGTCTTGTCCTTCTAGTGGCTGCTGCTGAGCTTTGTGTGCTTATATACATAATATAATGTGATTGACTTGTAAATTTAAAACTACTGTGAATAAATATTGTTCAAGTCATTTGCTCTCTGGCCAGTAGCAAGGAAACTCTCAACAAGGGAGGCTGTAGACTAAACACACACACAACTGTGGCTGACTGCTTACCTGAGGAAGTGTTATTTCAGTAACTTCTCATTTTTGCCACAGCCAAATCATCTTATAAATAGATTTAATAGTCAAATAAATCTGTGTATAGGAATTTCTGAATTTCCTGGTCTCTTGCTTTGAAATGAAAAGGGAGACTTCTAACTTTTTGTGACTTTTAAACAGGAGTTCATTACTCTTAAATCCTTTAAAGAAATCAGCACCCTAGAAAGAGAGCACAGGAGAGGAAAATATAAAAAATAGTGGTTTTTTCTTTCTTTTTTTTTTTTTTTTCTAGGATAGAGGTCATCTTGGCAACTAATAATAATAAGAGATAAAACTACCAGCTTAATCATGTTAGTCACTCCAATTACCTGTGAGGACTAGACAGTTAAATCCTTTAATTTCCCTACAATTTTGATTTTCCTGACAAAACATCTGTTATAAAGTACTAGTCTGATTCTTAGTTAGAAATAAACTTTTTAAAAAGAATGATGGCATTAGAACTGAATTCAGTAACTTAACCCTAGCATAATGTTACTTGAAAAAATATTGTTTCTAAAAACCAAAAGAATAATTTTATTTTATTTTTGCATGGTTAAATATGAGTCTTTCTTGTTTGGGTAATCAATCACTTCTTATAATTGCCACATTAAGTAATTCCCACTGAGTATGTGTTAATTTGCTGGTTTCACTGAATAAAGGTTTGACTAACAGATCTGAAGAGGGATTAAAGTCCCTTACATTGGCTGTCAAGAACTTAAGCATCTAGTTCAATTTTCAGTAGTCCGTGGACAAAGCAGGTGTAACCAACAGGTCACTCTTTCCATGAATGAGACTTTCCACTGAGTCAGGTATCTCAGGTACGTGGGTTGAATTACGATGATGTGAAGTAGGAGCTACGCACACTAACAAGCAGTCCCACCGTGTCTCCTTTGTGGGAGGGCACGAGATATTTCTAGATGTGTTGAGCACAGGCATATTATTTTTTCTAAACTCTCCTGCTCCTGCAAAGCCCCAGATCTCACAAGCAAATGGAGACAGCAGTGATTTCAACACACAAACTAATCATTGCTGCTAACCTACAGCTAGTGCCCATCTTTTGGACGGCAGCTGAGTTATGAAAGTGCTCATGCTGAAACAAAAACCATGGGTTTAGATCCTCCACAGGGTATTTTCCCCCATTAAAAGAAATAAACTTTTTTGCAGTGCCCAGATGATGTAGAAATTGTGTTCAAGGCCAGGCTTGATGGAGCTTTGAGCAACCTGGTCTAGTGGGAAGTGTCCCTGCCCATGGCAGAGGGGTTGGAACTGGATGATCTTTATGTTGCCTTCCAACCTGAACCATTCTATAATTCGATGATTGCAGTAAGTCTCCTGTCATGACACAGTAAAACTTGAAGCCACGATGTGGCTATTCATAACCAGGGAAAAAAAACAACCCAAAACTAAATGAACCATCAGAAACCGTGCATAAGCACAGCATAACAGAATAATTGAAATAATTGTCAACCAGAAACTTTGAGAGACCTATTTCCTCCTTTCTGTCCCCAGAAGAAAAGGGTATATTATAGACAGGCTGTGCTTGAGAGATGGTTTTCTTACATGGTTCTTAAAAGTTTGCAGCAAGAACAACTCAGGGTTTCCTTGGGTAATAGCTTGAACTCTTTTCTAGTCTTACCATTCAAAATGTGCTCTTAAAGTCTAACATATAAAACTGCAGAAGAAAATGAGTTTTGGGGGTGGAAGTAATTCGTGTGAAGTCCAAAGTGAAAGCTAGAATTAGTAAGTGATTGCATTACTGGAATCATACACTTTTCATATCAAAGCTCAATATGTGCATGTGTTCATACTCTTTTCAGTCTTCTCTGTTGAAATATGGCAAAGCTGAGCAATATAAAAATATAGAAATGTTCTTTTTTTTTTTTTAATTGTATTGGCACTTCAGCTACAGTTTAGATCTAGTAATCACTTAGAAACATTTTCAAAATCTATGCTACAGATGAGCTATGCTCAGCTACTGTTTTATAACAAACCTGTTATTTGAAAGAAATCTGGCCAATAGGAAACAAAACAAGCAAAGAACAATGTTTCTCAGAACTGGCTTTTGGTATAGGTGAATTTATGAGGGATTTTTAAGTTTTTTTTTTTTTTAATGGAAATAGAAAGTATATCCTTTTCCTTATAACGAACAGTGAAAAACACAAAGCAATATAAACTCCAAATTACCACTGATATTTCAAATTTAATAATGATCTGGAGATACTTGTTTCCTACTCAAAGATCAAAATGGTTTTAAGAGCTCAGCTTCAGTTTACATGGTAAATGGCTTCAGCCATAACTATCTCCATGCAAAATAAGCTATATGAACAACTAAAGATTTTCACTGATGTTTTTTTTATTTGCTAAATATATCTGCTGTGAAAAAGTGTTTCTCTAATCTAACAATATCGACACAGATGTAGGGACTTTTGCCGCAAATTCTTTAAAAAAAATGTGAGCCCTAAATTCGCTCCATGTATAAGCATTTTAGCCTTCTCATGCACCTGACATGAGTGTATCAGAGATACTGTAGTTGTCACAGAGAGAAGGTTGGTCTTCTTGTAACAGTGTCCAGTCAGTAAAAAATGTCTTGAACTTCCTGAGACTAAAAATCATATTAAAATGAAGACGAAAACAGGCAAATTGGATTTGCAGGTCAGTGAGTCCTGCATGGAACATTCTATTTCACTGGTTGCAGGAAGCAGATGGGAAACACTTGGAGGAGTGAAAAGAAGTATTAAGATAATAATTTAAAATCTTGGTATCCCATCATGTAGAATCATTTGGAAATTATATTGCTGACTAGTTGCAACTCATAACAATTACTGAACTAACTGCATTTGGCCACAGCTAAGCTTTTTTTGTGGAGCTGTTTCTCTGGGAGGTGGTTGAGTCCCCATCCCTGAATGTGTTGAAGAGTCGTTTAGATGTGGTGCTTGGAGATTTGGTGTAGGGGAGGAATTTTTAGAGTAGGGATGATGGTTGGACTTGATGATCCCAAGGGTCTCTTCCAACCTGAATGACTCTATGATTCTATGATTCTCACCCATTTTGGAATAGCATAACAATTATAACACTCTGAAATGGAAAACGACTTGATACAAGATGGATGTACCCTATGTAACCAGAGGGCATATTACATACCCATTCACAGCATATCTCAACTCAGAGAGCTTTCCACTTACTTTGCTGAATCTGAGCCATTCCGCAGTCCAACACACAGGAACCATAGGACTATGTGGGAAAACAGGCAAGAGGGAGTATTTAATTGCATGAAAAAGACACTGAGAAAAAGCATTGTAAAGGAATGCATAGATTTCTGGTTTCTGCATCCTGTAATGTATTTTTTCCCTTTTAGAGAGACATGATCTGATAGAAAATGTACACACAGCCCAGGAAGCAGAACATGGAACACCCTGTTCTGTAATGAACCACAGAAAAAAAAAAGAAATATTTCCTGACTGAAACTGATACATGTCTTTTACAAGTTTCTGATATTGGAAAGTATCCAGTTATTAACACTAGTATTGACGATATCTAAGCATATGTGCTTACGTTAGTGCTTTCCTATGATCAAGGCGGGGAAAAGCAAATACCTGTTTCTTCATAAATGAATGAATAGACTCTTTTGAAAGAAGTAATGAAATACAGTTGTGTCTAACTAAAACACTGTTCCTACATCCGAGCTACTTATCCCAACAGTGGGAAGGAGATCTTCTAGGTCAGTGGAGACCTGAGTCTGAATGCAGCAGGTTATATGGAAGCCCTTGGCACCATGTCATATAAAACAAGATGCCCAAGACACCTTTGCAATACTGAAGATGTTACAAAACACATACGGAAGACCCGTGTCCTTCCAAATTGTAACTGGAGTCCTGGTGGGATACTCGGGGGCATCTCAGCAGGTTCTGGACACCTAGCTGAATTAAGCACTTAGATGAGACAAAAGGGGGTCTCTTGGGAGGACTTGTCTCATGATAAGATATCTACATTTTGTCAGGTCTATTGCATCTCAGTTTTTGGTTTTTTTCTTCATTGACATAGCTCCATCAAGAAGAGGAAAGCAGAGTAGTTTTTTGGACAAGCTAAACTTGTAGATTCAGATGAATCTCCAGGTGAAAAGCAGGTGAGATCAATAACAATCAAGGTATCCCTGTTTGTTAACTGTGTACTCCTGTACATTTTATTTCATGGCTTGCAATATTGTTGTTATAAATCCATGTACCCTTTGTAGTCTTTTAATGACTAAGGTAGAATTCAACTTACTAAACTGCATATACACATAGTGTAGCTGCCTCCACCTAAAATTAGTTCCCTTCATAGTTACTGAAGAAAAACTCAATTCGGAGATGTGATGTGCATTGCCCTGAATGGCTCACCCTAAACCAGACCACATAAATCTGGGATTAAAAAAATGTATTTTTTGTCAACTAATAATAAAAGGAATTTGGAGCAAATCACAGAATCACGAACAGTCTGCATTATGCACATTTCAGTCCAGGAGAAGTGAATCTCACTTCTTACTCTTCAGCAATGGAGTGTAACGGACTGGAAATATCTGTTATCTATGAGGAAGTTTAGTTTGGACCAGACATTCCAAAATGAATCTGTAAAGAGAAAAAAAATCATCCAAACCTGAACTTGCAGCAGCCAGAAATCGTTTAAGCATAGTAAATAAATATTCCCAGCCTCCTGTTTTCCTTGCATGGCTGATGTCTCATAAATCATGTCTATGCTAATAAATTCATCTTCCTCAGAACAATTGTCTTCAGAGATCTGGATCTCATGGCTTTGCTTCACCTCCTATTCCAAAGTCAAGTGCATTTACTGACCAAGTCCGGTTTAAATTGCCTTCTTTGACCTGCATTGTGACATTCTGCAGTATTTTATTGCTATCAAAGCTGAAATAGGGGCTGCCTTTCTATTTGATTTACCTGACACATGTTTGTACATGGTAGAACCTTAATACAGAATATAATAAGCAGGTATTGCTGAGGAGAAGGGGAATGAAATGGTGTGTAAAAAGAGAACTCTACAAAAGGTAAATACAAGTGTACTCAGAATAAGGTCAGCTACAAAGGTCTTTCATAGTTTTTTCAAATGAAGTACCACCTCTAGATCCCTGGTTGAGCTGCAAGAAAAGAGCACCAGAAAAGGAAGAACTGTTTTAATCATCTTTACAGGATCATACGCTTCATTTCCAAAGTCTAAGCCTTAATTTTAAATTTGTCTCTCTTAAACAGGAATTTCTGTGTTTTATTTAGGTTGTGCAGTCACAGTTTGACACTGCAATTAACAGGTTAGGGAATTGCCTGATTACAGATCCTCATCCTCTTTTTCAATAATGTTTCCCATTCCTATTTCTCCTTGAGAATACTTTATTGTAAGAAAACCATGGACAGCTTTCAGTTCGTCTGTGGTGAGAGGTATGGGTGAGGTATGTTGTGAGGATTTGTAAAGGTCTGGTAGGAGAAAGGAAAAGTCTCTATCCAGATCTGAAAAATAACTTCCAGCCAATTCTTTTAAAAACTTTGTTGAAGAACCATCTCATAGTCTTGGAGAAATAATCCTTTGGATGCAAAATATAGCGAATGTGTATGAGTGCTTTTTGGGAGGGCTTAAGGAGTGCTTCGGAGTCCCAGGATGGTGACTTTTTTTCAGGCGTCTTTTTTGAAGTGTAATTAAAATTCTGTCACTGCCATTTAAAGCATTTTGGTGACATCTTAAATCTTTAACTCTAGCATTTTGCTACAGATGTTGTTGATTTTTTCCCCTTTGTTTTATTTGTCCTCTCATTTATTTTTTTTTAAGGATTCCTACTTTATAAGGGAAAAATATTGGTTTATGGATCATTTCTGAAATGCACACTGCAGTGTACGGGCCACCCAGAACTCTGTCTTTGATTATTATTGCATTTCATGTTGTATTTTATTCTGACTGTCTATTCATGTTGGTCTGGTTACTCTTTCCCCCTCAAAAAGGAAGAATAAATAAATCCCTTAGTTCTAGTTACTCAGACTACTTCCTGCTATCTTTTTTTCTGAACAGTATCAGTTTCACAATCACCTTGAGAAGCCAAAGAAGGGCTTGCAAGAAAGAAGCCACTTTCTTGCCTACTGCAGGCATGTAATATGTTATCATGCCCAGAATAAAGTTGAACTCACACATTTCTGTTCTGACAAACTCTGCAAGGATTTTCCTGAAAGTGCAATATAGTTGATATGTACTGAGTCATCTGTGTACTAATATTTACATAATGATATATTATAAATTTCTTTGTAATATTTGTTCCCACACTTAGGACTTACTGGTGATGAACAGAGTGAAATAATTAACTTATAGGCCTTACTAACAAGAAAGTGGTTAAGACATCCCGGAACAAAACATGGCTTTTTTGATGTCTCATCCATTTTAAGGCTTGCTTTCTTCTGTTTTCCATTCGTACACTTTACTATTCTGTTATCTTATCTTTTACCGGCCCAGATAACATTTCCAACTTATTAGACTTCTTGTTTTTTGAATTCCAGTCCCATCCCGTACACAATGTGGAACAGTAATCAGGTTCAGTTATAATTTATTTTTTTTTTTTGGAATTGAACTCTGTGTTCAGCTGCAGAAGTGAACGATGAAAATAGTGATTGGCTCACACAGCACGGGAGTCCTCAGGACTCTCACTTGATATCAGGTCTTCATGTCAAAGTGAGATGTGAATTGAAACATTTCTGAGTTTTAGTTAAGTGTGCATTTCATTTATGGAGATGTAATCTAAACCACATTTTCTTTCTCTACATGTAATGTCATTAAGTCAATATCAAAAGTCTTATTAAAGTCAAAAGATACCTTATGTATTGCTTTCAGTTTACTCATTTTGCCAGTTATTCACCTGTTGCAGCTGGGAGTTAGTGCTACCCCTTTGGATCAGGCACTTGAGATTTAGCTTCTGCAAACCAATCAAGGTGTTTATTGATTAATGAACACTCTTTGAGGTAATAAGAAAACAGCCAGTAATATCCATCAGTAATCTACGGAACCAAAATAATCCATAATCCAATTGGCAAAATAACAAGATACTAATATTAATTGACTGTTATATAATTATGCAGGCATCTATGTGCAACTATGAAACTCTTAATTATAGCTCTGCTCTATAACTCTATAAGTACTGTGACCCAGTGCTATTTCCCTCCCCAGTCAGGTGATGACCTGATACAAAGTATTGTGGGTTATCCAATGGGGGACCCTCAAATCACCAGGTGGACTCAGGTCTGCAGATTGGCATCACTGATATCTGGAGGTGTCCACACTTTTGCTGCCAGAAGATTCACTTACTGTTGTTCTTTGTTAATTTTTTTCTTTCTTTTCCATTTTTCTTAGTTTGAGCCCACCTTTTCACTGACTTTGCACCCCATTTCTCTTCACAAATTCCTCCCAAATAAGAAGTACTTTCTTAATTACATTTCCTTCTTTGATCTTACTTTTACTTTAAGCGTATCCGAAACCTGATATTTCTGATAGCATTCCCTAGGCAATCTTGCCCTTATATAGTGTTACTGGGTTACTGGTTACTGGTAAGTATGGGTGCAACTGCAACCCAAACCACCCCTGTTATTTTCCAGTTCATACTGCCTGCATTTACTTTACCATATCCAGATACTGACAGAATTGTTCTATTTTAGTCTTGATTCTTCTGCTTATCATCTCCAGTTGAACACCAGCAGGTTCTTTCCCTGTGTGCCAGTAGTTTGCATACCAGAGCGGCAGAGTAACTTGTTTCACAGTTCTGCTTTGCGTACGTAAGGGGAAACACAGAAGTTCCCTTTTAAGGACTTAGCCACTGTGAGGCCTCTTCATCTCACGCGCTTGCTTGACAGAAATGTGAAATATGAGATGTGTTTTATTATCAACAAAGCCTTTATAAATTCATGCATAGCTTTTTCATAATTTGATGCAGAATTTTTCCCTGGATCAAACCAGGTCAATGATTCAAATGCTCCTTTGGCTCTCTTTTTAGGAAGAATTTCCACATTCATCTTCCCAAATCTCTAAATCACTTCTTCTACTAGGTGATTGCAGTCATGAAATTGGTTGTTCATGGTTCAAAGACTTGTTCAATTAGTTCCTTAAGCCTCAGTGGTAAATTTCATCAGACTTGACTATACTTCTGCCATCTTACTGCTATCTTTAATCTTGCAGATAGATGTGTCCCATCTTCTATTGAAGGGAAGACAATTTACATGGAGATTTATTGCATTTCACCTGTGTATGACTAGATGTTTAAATTTCACCACCTTGGTCATCCTACGTCTGTGCAGATTTTGGAGAGAATGAGAAAAAAGCTTTTACATCGTGACATTCTCATATGACAGATCTGCAGATAACAGTCTCATGGACTTTTGTCTTGCTTGTCCTTGGCTCCGTGGAAAGCAAACACTTTGGGTCAGTGAAGTACCACTCCCACAGAGCCAGAGAATGTTTACCAGGAAACTTTCTGTTTGCCAAAGTAATTTTTCTTTAAAATTCCATGTTGTAAAACCAGAGCATTTTTTTCACCTGCTCTGAGTACTTTTAGTGCCAAGTAACAAATTGTGAGCTCTGTTCGGCTTATCAAATGAATATGCTAAAGCATATTTACCTTAGAAGAATGTCATCATCTGAAGCCTGATTTTAAGAGCAAGTTACAACTCTTTTCCTTGATTTTTCTTCCTAAATAGTTTTCTTTCTTTGTGAGATGCCTGTGAAAACACAGGGAAAACCATACATAGTGACAACAGTATTGGACAAATGTGTGGACCAGAGTGAGGGCCAGGTAGTTTGGAGGCAGGTTCATTACATGCCTCCTGCCTTCCAGTTTTTTGTTCGGCCACCTCTCATGAGATGCCAGTTGCTCTGGCATCTTTAGTCAGGCACAATCTGTTCAACCAAGAGACACAAAACGTAAAGTAACTATTTATGGCTTTATGTGATTTTCATCATATACAAAGGAGGCCATGGTCTGACCAGCTTTATGGTTAATAGGCTCACAACTGTGCAGAATCGTTGCTGGCAAAGCAGTCACCAAGAGGGCTGGTTAGCTTCCTCAGCCTATTAGAGAGCACCCTCACTGCAAGAAAGTCATTGAGGTGCTGGAGTGTGTCCAAAGAAGGGCAATGAAGCTGGTGAGGAGTCTAGAGCACATTTTATGAGGAGTGTCTGAGGGAGCTGGTGTTGTTCAGCCTGGAGAAAAGGAGTCTGAGGGGAGACCTTACTGCTTTCTACAGCTACCTGAAAGGAGGTTGTCAAGAGGTGGGAGTCAGACTTTTCTACAAGACAGAGGTTGGGGTTGGTCTCTTCTCCTAAATAACAAGCAGTAAGACAAGAGGAAATGGCCTCAAGTTACACCAGGGCAGGTTTAGATAGGAAAAATGTCTTCACAGAAAGGCCTGTTAAGCATTGGAACAGACTGCCCAGGGAACTGATGGAATCATCAGTCCTGGAGTTATTTAAAAGATGTGTAGATGTGATGCTGAGGGGCAGGTGTTAGTGATGCATTTGGCAGTGCTAGGTTGATGGTTGGATTTGATCTTAAAGGTCTCTTCCAAACCAGACAATTCTATGACTGATACTATGATCCCCAGAGATCTCTGTGTAGACACTGATGGCTCTGATGACACCCCAAAGTACAGAAGTCCTGTGATTCCCAACTAGCTCCTGATCTGTCTCCCAGGCTTTTTTCTTTTTTTTTCTTTTTCTTTTAAGACTTTATCATTTTCCGTGTTGATGTTTTCTTTTTTGAATCCTTGAGCTACTAACAACCCTATCTCAACAGTCATAGAATCATAGAATCATCTTGCAGTGTTGCAGAACAATCCTAGTGAGTCCAAGCTTAAATAGATAAATGAACAAAAATATGAAAATGGCAGCAGTGGATCACCCCAAAAGTCATCTTAATCTCACTGTCTTCCTTTGTGCAAGGCAAAAAGCAAATTCTTAGGAAGATTTTAAGTGCAAGATAAAGATATGAGGCTATCCAGACTACCTCCCAGCCTCTACTGAATTCTTTAAATTATAGACAAAGTATCTGTGTTTATATTTATATATATCTTTGGCAGATTTTTCTTTCAAGAATTGGCCTAATTACCTTTGAAACCACAAAATTTTTCAAAAACATAACACAATGAGTTTTAAGAAGATAATTTCATAGAAGATGAACTATTTTAAAATAGAGCTGCAGGTGCTGCTGCAGGCAGGTACCAAGCCTTTACTTTACAACCTTTCGAAACTTTTGAAAAGAGTCATTATTGATTTTGCATGGAAACTCCCCATTACTTTTTAGTAGCAATTAGCACAAAACCCCCTCTATTTTCATAAACTCGATAAATAAGAAACGAGTTCCTGTTTCACTCTACTTTGTGCTGCCTTTTTCCAAACATCCTAAGATAGATTTTATGTATATTAGCATACATAAAGCCCTGTTGCATATACTTACAAGGTGTTCGAACAAGGATGCTATTGCTTTTCTGGAATGACTCCATTCTGGGTACACTAGCAGATTATTTGTTAATTATGTTGTACTTTATGATGCTGTGGATTTGAGGTTTTGCTCTGCTGTGTTAATGATGACTAAGACTGAGAGAAGGACCATAATTGTGCAATCATTGGCGGACTTGAACTAGTTTCTAAGCACAATTTTGACAGAAGAAATATTTGACTGTACTGGCCCTGGTCTAGACAAATACTTAAGCCTACATATAAGTTAAAGCACAGGAGTTTTTATATTCAAACCAAAAGACTGAGCATCTTGGAGAATGAAACTCTGCATGCATGACTGTGAGCTTTAAAGAAATAATTTTAAAACTGAGGGATGCTGCTAGATGTAAAACATTTCTCTGTCACAAGGTTAAGATGCCAGTCGTCTAGAGCTGAGGTAGGCAGAGACTGTTTTTCTGTTCTTATTGTGCTCTCCTTCAAGTGTGAGGAATTTACAGCTATTAATCAGGCAAGGACTGTCCCCTATTCCAAAATCACCCACAGGGGAGATTCTTCTACCCTGACATGAAAGTCTAAAACTTATATATTTAGGCTTAGACCTCCTTTATACTTATAGACATACTTGCATAGGATGTTCACCAAAGTCCATAAAGCAGAGAGTTTACGTCACTACTTGTAAGAATAGTTTTTATGGCATATTGACAATAAAGGATGTCCTTTTGGCAGTGCCCAATTCTCCCATAGCTACAGAGAAAGTTTAGTCATCTAAAACAGAGCTCCATATGCTACAATCCCACCAAAATTATACATTCAACATAAAATGAGTTATGCTTAGTAACTGTTAAGCAGATAATTTTTTTAAGTTTCAGGAGACGAAATGTCAGTGCCTAGCATGCCAAGAAGAGCTCTTTCCCAAAGCTTTTATTAAAGCAAGAAAGAAGATGAAATCAAAATCAACTGTTTTTTTAAGAATAAGAAAATTTCCAGGTTTACTAAAACATTAACCCCTAATCGGGGTGAATGGTTCAGTAAATGATCTTATTTCTAGCTTAAAACATACAGTGATGTATGACTAAGAAGTCATCTGGGCCCTGCAGTTTCCTTTGGTTTACAAGCAATAAATTACATATGTTTGCAGCATTGGAAAAAAGGCAATTTTTAGTGACTGTGAAACTCCAGCTTCAGATGTTCGGTTTTCCACCAGAGGGCACTCCTATATTTTCAATGAAGGCAAGTTTCTGAACGACGTTGAGCTTGTCGTGTACAATATGATGCAAGCACAAATGTTCAGGATTGGATTCACCTTGTCACACATCTGTCAACACCATGGATCATCTGGTACCCTCCACTGCTTTGTGCACAGCAAGTCTTCAGCGTTCCAGATGTGTCAGACTTACACATGTAAAATAAATAGTCAGTTCATATATGGAGCATCTGATGTGGCCAAGGTATGACCCAGTTAAACCTGGAGCTGAAGGAATCTTTGTCTTCCTCCTGAGAAGGAAAGAGGCCACCTGTGTCACCAGGGCTGATACCAGATCTCAGCATTTTGTCTGGAATATTCCATCCCCTGCACTGTCCAGTGATTTTATTTGATACACATTGTTACAAAAAGTAAAACACTTTGACAGTTGAAGCAGCTTGGGTTGATTTTCTAGCTTTGATGCTTGTTAATTTATATCGATATACAATAAAACCCAAATATCTACAGTCAAATCCACACACACTGAAAAGTCTTTTAGCTTAGCTGGACACTGTCCCTATCAAGAGTCATGTATTATAGGCTTTTTGAGCCCTTTTCACCTTTTTTCCTCCTCATTTATTAGAAAGATATTACTGTAGTTAAGGGTAATGCGCTTGGATGAATTAAATCTTAGTTTGGGTTTTAATTACAGAAGAGAAAGCATCTTTAGATGCATTTTTGAGGAAGACAAACCTTTTTGAAGAAAAATCATAGAATCATAGAATGGTTCAGGTTGGAAGGGACCTTAAATATCATTGAGTTCCAAGCCCCCTGCCGAGGGCAAGGACACCTCCCATTAGACCAGGTTGCTCAAAGCCCCATGCAATTAGCTTTGAACACCTCTGGGGACAGGGCACCCACAACTTCTCTGGGCAACCTGTTCCAGTCCCTCACCACCCTCACAGTAAAGAATTTCTTCCTCATATCTAAACTAAGTCTTCCCTCTTCCAGTTTAACTCAGTTGCACTTCGTCTTATCAATCCCTAATAAAGTGTCCCTCCTTATCTTTCCTGTAGGTGCTCTACAGGAAAGGTACTGGAAGGGGCTATATGGTCTTCCCACAGACCTAATATACTAGAATGCTAGAGAATGCTAGAGAAAATTAGAGGTTTGTTTTATCCAGGCATATAAGACTAAAACACAGTTCTTAAGAGTCTCTGTCAAGGCTGAATTACCTCCTAAGGATTTATTAAAGATAGTCTCATTCTTTAGTTACTGAAATAGTTGGCAAAGGCAGTTTAAGGAGGAAATAAACTCTTCTGGTAATTTGACAAAAATATACGAACAGAGTCAGCAGGGTTTGGAAGTATGACACAACAAATGGTTTGCATGCTTTGGCACCATGTCAAATTCTCACAGCAACTCTTAAACTGAACAGGTAAATGCTCTTCCTTTCCTGTAAAGTAAGCGAAAATGAAGAGCCTGAAATCAGATTGTCACACTCAGCTCTACACCAAGGAAGCATCTGTGTTAACCTGAATCCAGTTGAGACAACAAGGGAGAGCCAGGCTGGGCTAACACAGGTGTAAGCATGTGTTTGGTTTTCAATGCTTTCCTTTTCACAGTGTTTTTCCTGTGGATATTTGGCTTTTTTTCATGTGCAATAGTTTTTCCCAACTGGTTATAACTCTGAATGATGTGCTTAGAAAATCATTGGTCTTCATGGGACCTACAGATGTGACCTGCTGGCCTCTTCAGAGGCAGAGACAATTGCAGAGAAAAGCCAGGGAGATCTTAGTTACAAATGCACTTCCTTGGCTGCAGATCATCATTACTTGCCATGGTTGGTCTGTGAGCTGTGAGGTACCTCTTGGCCAACAGATGTCTTCAGTGCCTTACCCGTGCAATCTTGTTTCTTATTTACTGGCAGTGGTTGGACTGGCTGGCAGTTATGGCTCGTTAGGTGATGGGTTAACATGAATGGGCTTGTTATTTGTTGTTGGTTCCTTAAATACAGCAAAAAGGTAGCCTACATATTGTGTATCACCCCCTGGCAGGATGAGCCTCCTCCTACCACCAAAGTGGGTCCGACAATGCAGTTCCTAAAGTGAACAAAGACAGCTTGGCCCCAAGGGAGATGCTTTATGCAGAAGATGAGATCAGGCTCAGACATGGGGCTGCTTGGGGCGATGTATTATTAAATGCTATCTACTGATGTGCTACTTTTGTAGAAGATGATTAATGACATCCTACTTTATTATTCCTTGTCTTTTATCTTCACCTTGTTTCACAGATGGAGCTGGCAGTAGACAGCACTAACCAAGGGCCCATGGCACTCATTAGAGGGTGGCTGCTCCTCACAAGTGCCATCAGGCATGCAATTCCTGTTCACGATTTTGCTAACGATGCTGGTTAACATGGTGCTGTGTTACTGTTCAAGCAAGCTAGTCAACATGGTCTTGTCAGTCTCAAACTAACTTATGTTTTACTCATCTTTTTTTTTTTTTAACATAGTCCTCTGATAAACTCAGATATAAACATGTGACAGATTCTGCAATGTATTCCCCTAGCACTATAGTCTTAGCAGTAACACTATAGAGGGGTTTCATCTAACGAATGCTTCTTTTGACCTGTTTTCTGTTTTGTTAGTGTGTTGCAGCTGCATTTAAACTAAAGGCGCATTTGACCTAGAAACAGGTTCTTGTTTAGCCATTCCCTGTGCCTCGGGAAGTTTTCTGCCTTTGTGTAAATGTGGGTGTTTAATGCCAGCAGCTCAGGACAGATACAGGATACAGCCAAGTCAAACACGTTCAGTTGCTTAAGGTCCTGTTTTGTATTTCCATTGATGTTGTGACTGGAGGAGAGGAGTGATCCCCTCTAAGAGCAAACTAACTACGGGAAGATTTTTCTGCTGGGTTAGTGTGCTGATTTATCTCAGTAAGGGTTAATTAGGCACCAGGACACTTTCACCAAAGACAGCTAAAACTTTCTTCTTTGCTTCTTATGGCAACCAGATGTGGATTTGGTGAGGAGGAAGAAGGGAAAAGCAGCTCCTTGTTAGTCTGTCTGATGGTAAAGTTGTGAGTCTGTTGTGTCACTGCACCGTGCGTCTTTCTTTCATCTTGTGGCTGTGCCTGATCCTGGGGGTGACCCAGAGCTCTTGCACAAGCTACAAAACCCATGTGGGTTAGGGGATAAAGAGCAGAGTAGATGCACTCTGTGGAGCCATGAAAGCTACTGGTATGACCTGAGCTATGGTCAGGATAAAGTCAGTTCCAAAATAACACTTAAAGCCACATGGAATTCAGTCATTAAATGTCTTGCTTATCTGTTCCTTTTACTTTTTTGCCTTCACAGCACATCTGCGTGGCAAGGACTACAAGTACATCAACATACTGTGGATGAGACAGGACCATGCTTTAATCTGAAGTGGGGAAACATGAGAGAATAGAGGACCTCAGCTGTCTCTTCTAACTACACTCATGGGATGCAGCTGGTTTGGAGCCATCTAATAGTTTCCCACTGTTGCTGTGGGAGATTTTATTCTGTTCTGTATCTACGTGTCTCAGTACCAGTCAGTGGACGGTTTTCTGCCAGGTTAGGAAATGGAATCATCTCAGTAAGGAGAAATGCAGTGGTGGCAGTGGAGATGATCCTCCTCTTCTAATGACGGTAACCTGTGTAACCCATCCTAGGTAACTTCGCTTTTATGGTGTGGTCAGATTTCACAGCCAAATTGTTCTGGTGATTTTTTTGTTGCTCCCCCATCTCTTAATTCCATCTCTAAAACGTCATTCTCTTTACTTTAACAGATTATGTCTGAAAACCCACCCATGAGCTATGTACAAAGTAATAGCATAGTTCAAAATTCAACCTCCCATAAAGCTAATTTATGCATTTTTACAGCCCCTCAGTTGTAACAAAAAGACTTGATGTTGGACCTTATGGTGAATTGTGATGGAGAGTTTACCCAGCTTAAAATAACTGACTTCTGAGAAATAGCTCCCCCCAAACTAGCCAGAACAACATTAACAGCAAAACTTATGGAAAATTGGGCAGAAATTGTTTGATACAGTTCTGCTACTAAATGATAAATTTGCAAACTATAGGCAAAGCAGTAACTACACTTACAGCAGTGGATAGACCCTGCCACTTAAAGCTGAAAAAGTAAGAGGTTTATTCTTGACATATTACAGTGAGTGCTGGTTTCTGGACAGGCTGAGACTCAGATTAAAGGATCTCTATGGACAGCTCTGGGAGAAATACATCTGCTTAAATCTAAATGTGTGGTCCTAACTGTCTCTGATAGCTCTCTGCCATGCCAAAGGAAATCTGTAACCCTTATGCGTGCCACGGCACGGAGTGAGTAGAAGGATTAAAACCTTATTTCCCATTAAATTTTAATAGGCCACTCCTTGCTCAGTCTTTTGTTGCAATTTGCATCCAATTTGGAGACTCTTACCTCTTGTGTAAGGCACTGTGAGGGCAGCCTGTGTGCCATGTGGGTGCCATGGCTGGATTTCAGGCTGTAAAACATCAGGTTCTGGAGCATTTCTTGGATCAGCTCAGGGCACAGATGATCTATGGCACTCATAAGATCTAAGTGTGTATCACCTGTTGATTTCTTTCACTGCTGCAATATGATAAAAAGATGATCTACACATAGGTAAAACTATCTGTATCTGTAGATTATTTCTATTTTCTTTATAGTTTGTCATATCTTTCTTAGCTGTCTAGCAAGGTGATGCAGCAGAGCAGGTGGGCACACAAGTAAAGTCAGGAAATCCATCTGAAAATGGCATAGAAACAGTGAGGATAATGTTTATTAGGTTTTTTTTTTGTGTAACACATCTTAAAAGCTTACCTGTGGTTAACAATTACAGAGAAAATGAGCAAGGTCTATGTCCCTACAAGTAGAAAAGGCACCTTTCTGTTCAAATGATTAATATTTGCAGTACGACAGTCCCAAATTTTTAAGCCCTTTTTAAAAGTCCATCGTATATTTTATGATGTCTTCACTCTGGCAGAACAGAATAAACACCTGGCTAATGCAGACTGTGGACAGCTTGGTACTGGATATAGCACAGTATTCAGTAGATGATGACTCACCCTCTGAGAAAATCTGTCTTTTAAAAACCTTTTGGAGTTTCCTCTTTGGGTATTATTTGGAAATAACTAAAAAGTTATAAGTGGAGGAGGGGGAAAAGCACCTCTTCATGTGAAAACAGTCTTGAAAAGGCACAGAAATGGGGTTATTTTTCTCCTGCTGTTGATTACTTGCTACACAATTTGCAAGTTAGAATAGGTCTCACCAATCTTTGGAATACATTGCCATTCACTGAAGATTTACTTCTCTTGTGAAGCTATTGGATGTAGAGATGCATTGTTGTTAAACGCTATCGCCCTTCCGCATGCCAACAAGCGCAAAGCATTGGTTTAGGGAAAGTTATCTCTGTGATGAGAGTGTCATTTAAAAATTAGAGATCCTTCTTGCAGTTATTTTCTTCAGCTGGACACACGCTTTGCTTCAACCCGCTGCCTTTCATGGAGAACAAACATTACATCAAAGCAGGTTCAGTGTCTTTTTCTTGAATTCTGGGCAAAAGCCGTTGCAGCGTGCAGCCAGGAGAGAGTCTAAGTGAGAGGCAACCCACAGTTTCAGGAGGGATTTTTCAAACCCACCACACATTGGAAGACTTCACCATTTTTCCATCCTCACCCTTAAAACTTTGTTGTAAGACTTTAAAGTGTCAAATCAATCAAGGCACTAGGCACACATTTAAAAGTGTACTGTGCGGTTTCACTTTGCAGGTTTCAAGAACATTTCTTCAAATTCTGAAAAAAATAAGCGAATCAAGGACTACAGTATGAGAAGGGTGTAAAATACGTCCGTCTTACAGCTTTCAGAAGGCTGCATACATTCTAAGAATATCCAGAAGTTTCATAACTAATGATGACACATTTTCAAAATAGCATTAAAGTTTCTGTTTTAGCTCTAAAAGGATGTCATGGCTGTTGGATATCAAATCTGGAGAAACAGCAAACTCTGTTCTACCTGCCACAGGAATTTTCTACCTGCCATTAAGAAAGATTATTTTTGTAATGGTGAGAGATAGGATACTGCCTTAGCCGAACTGGGCATGTGATAAAGTTTGGTGTTCCTGTTACACCAGTGAACAAGTATGTTCCTTCTTTAGCCACAAAAAGCATTCACTGAAAGTTTTCCATAGCATTTCTATACCATGCTGAAGAGAACAAAAACTGCCTTTAACTGTGATTGTGACTTGTGGCTGGGGAAGGTAACAGACATCACATGTGAGAACTTGTGCTATTAGCTCTGGAGGCAAGTACTGCCTGTCTGTGCAAACACCCACCTACACTGCCAGAAGACTCTGTCTCTGCCCCCTGACCTCAGAAGCATCATGGATGATTTTCATCTGAACCACATCTCCCTGGATTGCAAATGTCTTTTTGCAGCTTGGTCAAACATGCTACCAAAGCCAGAACAATATCCACTCGACTGAATTACTCATTGAAGAAGAAAGTTAGATTCAGCAAGATCAGCTTGTGACAAATCCATGCTGATATCTTACACTCTGCTGATTTCAAAATGACTGCTAAACAATTTGCTCTGTAGTCTCCCTAGGTATCTAATTAAGCTTATTGACCCGGGTCCTCATGGGTGAGCTGTATAAAGGCTGATTTTCACCTTATTTCACAACTTCTTTTGTTTTGTGAGTGACTGAGAAATCAGTTCTTGTGTTACAGATTACGATGGAAAGAAACAGATCTCTAGACCTCTTACTCATAGTAAATGGACTTTTTTAGGAGTTGGGGGTAATGAATCTACCCGTTTCCTTACTGATAAGAACACTGGATTAACTATTGCATTATCACCATTCTAACTTGGATCTTTGCTTACAGAGTCAAGTTCCAGCACTCACATCTGTGTCCTGGCATTGCTTACTTTACCAGTAAAGATGTACCACAATAGAGGGCAGTATACCAAGGAGGGGAAAAAGTGATGAATATGAATGAGGGAAAAAACCCCAAACAACCTAAACAATAAGTATTTGAATTGTGAAACCAGGCTTTTAACTTAATGCTCATCTTTCATACTAGGAGAAATGAATGAGTCAGAAACATGTGTTGAAATTGCCACTGGAATGAGCGAGTCAGAGGTGTGTGTTGAAATTATTCTGTGCCAAAGACTCTGGGAGTTGGAATCTCAGTTATGAGAGCAGCGTCCTTGCTAAAAGAGGATTGAAATGTGAAGCCGTTGTAAGGTGAGACTAAAATAATATTTCATCTGACTCTTGACTGCACAGCAGAACACTTTGCTCCCCAAGGTCAGAGAAGAGAGTATTGCATGTTATTTATGCTAATGGTCATTCTCTCTGAAAGAATCCCCAAGGAAAGGAGTTCACCTGACTTCTGTTTTCGCCTATGTTTCTCCCATGAACTGTTTGTGCTTATGCTAAAGAATCAGGCTCCCTTCAGGACCTAATGCTGATTAAGTCACAAAGCTGATGGAAGTGAACTGTATTTCACAGTAATAAGAAAACTAGAAAATTACCAATGAATGGGTCAATAAAGAATGAGTAATGTAATGACTGATACACCTAAATCAGATATTAAAAAAAAAAAAATTGGAAGATACCCTTCTCACTAAAAGCTAAGTTTATATATAGAGAGACCTTTCCCCTTGACTCTGTTTTTGTGAATTCAGCCTTTTTCTCAGACAGTTCTCCATTAAAGGGCAGGTTTGGTTACTCATATTTATTCTAAGTGCAATCTTATACTATAAGATCATTAATTTAAGTTAAATACACTTCCCCCCCCCCCTTTTTTTTTTCCATTTAAATGCAACTAAGCATTTTACAGAAGCATTCATATCAGTAAAAGACACAGATTCTAAACATGATTGATTCTAGTAGAAAATACACTACTTTCCACATTCCTTTTGAGAACTACATATTTCAGGTAACCCTGTTTATCTTCTAGTCCTCTTAAAAGTATAACAGTTCAAAATGTTGGTCAAGTTAAGAATAGTTACATGATCGAGGATAACTATATATACTAAGAACATATGGAACCACAGAACTTCAAACAATGTTCCTTAGATAACATTTTGGGAAAAGAAAAATGTGAGAAGTTACCCATTAAATCTATCCAGTACCCAAATGCCAAATTTTGATTAAGATCTCCACTATGTTCTAGGCCATTATATGAATAGAGTACGGACATCCTTCTACAGCTTTTACAGCTTTTTCTTAGTGTGAGTCACCGGACTGAAGTTAGTCCTTCTGCATTGTTGGAGAGGCAAGATGGAATCTGTTGCTGTGGAAGAGATCACTAAGGAGATGGATGTCCAGGAAGGAAAAAGTTGAGCCTGCTACTTACTTTCAGTTTTACAATGACAGAAAGCAGGCCAGGGAACTTTATGAAGTGATGGGTATTTCCAGGATACTTTGCCATGGCAGTTGGAATAAACAGCTTCAAGTTTTCAAAGCTTGGCTAAAAATGAATTAAAGCAAAAAAATTAATCATAAATGGGAAAAGATAACCTACAGCATTTCTTTTGAGAATACTTTTTCACCAATATTTCTTTTCTTTGTCATATTTCTGCTTTGTTGCCATTAACCCCACAACAGCATCCAAAACCTTTGACCACACATACAAAATTCTTAGCTTTTTCAGGGAGGTTTCTCAGAGAATTTACAAGCTGTTTAGAAGCTTTCTTCCTTTACGCTACAGCCTTTAACGAGAATTAGATTGATTCCGAGAGAGAAGACTGAAATCAAGTCTTGCATCATGATACTTAACCCATAAGCTTTTATTTTCTGTCAGAATTCTTAGAAACTCTGATTTGCTACTTGCTCTTACCCAATATGTTGCTGTCGCTACCTGATCAGCCACCATTACTCAAAAGAGCAAGAAGTAAAAAGATAAAGTCCCCTCCTTCCCTAGAATTTCCTAGATTCAAGGATGGGAATTGACTCTCCTGAGTATGGAAAAAAACATATAAACTGCAGCTGTGAATCTGGAGCTGAAATTTCTGTGCTACCATTCATAGAAACTTATTTTGAACCTCACTGCATCTTCTTACACTAGGAGATACTTATGAGAGTTTCCACATGGAAACTCTGAAACTGTCATCTTTAGTGAAGGTATCTAGGCCATTTGAATATCTTGATCCATGAAGTGGAGGACATCTTCATCCCAGTGTACACCAATGACTGTCTAATGTTTGTCCACCCTTATTATAAACTCCTTCTTTGGTTTCACTCCACAAGTCGTCTTGCCTTGGTAAAGCACCTGGCATGGTGAAGTGTGGTTCTGTAATAACGCTTTTGACCTGGTACTTGAAGAAATAATCTCAAAAACTTTCAATTTGCATAAATTAATTGGGATTTTTTTAAATCATCAACTTTATGCAAGTCACAATTAAAATGCGTAAAACTTACTGCATAATCCATTCTCACAAGCATTAGGGCAATCACCACAGGGTGCTCCTTTTTTGTAGGGCTTCAGAATTGAACTTATTAGATTCCCCCTGAAACACCAACATTATCAACATGAGCTATAAAGTCACTGTACCATATCTGAGAATAAAACTTGATTATAGCGATGTATACATATATTAATTTGCACTCAGTCAAACAATTTTTATATATGCGTTGCATTTATCTGGAAAAGTTTTGGTAGTGTGTGTGTGGGAATTTGCAGGGAGATTTTTCTTCTATGAGAAGACACCAGAAGCTGCCCCTGTTTCAGACAGAGCCAATTTGGACCTGCTACTGAACCAATCAGTGACAGTGGTAGCTCCTTTGTGATAACGTGTCTAAGAAAGGATAAAAACTGCTGTGTGACAGCAACTAGAAGAGCAGAGTGAGAATATATGAGAGAAATGGCTTTGCAGACACTAAGGTCAGTGAAGAAGGAGAAGGAGAAGGTGCTCCAAGAGCTGGAGCAGAGACTCCCCTGCAGGCCATGGTGAAGACTGTGGTGAAGCAGGTTGTCTTCCTGCAGCCCGTGGAAGACCCCACATTGATGGAGGTAGATACACTCGAAGGAGGCTGTGACCCCATGGAAAAGAACCCACACTGAATCAGGTCTTCTGGGAGGACCTGTGACCCTGTGGGGGACCTATGCTGTAGTAGCCCGTTCCTGAAGAACTGCATCATGTGGAAGGACCCATGCGGAGACCGCTCATGAAAAACTGCAGCCTGTGGGAAGGACCCACACTGGAGAAGTTTTTTCAGGACTGTCTCCCACAGGTGGAAAATCACTCTGAAGCAGGGGAAGAGAGTGAGGAGGAAGGAGTGGAAGAAACAATTGTTGACAAAATGACCACAACCCCCATTCCCTATCCCCCTGAGCCACTTGGGGGAAGGAGGGAGAGAAATCAAGAGTGAAGTTGAGCCTGGGAAGGAAGGAGGGGGTGTGTGTGTGTCATAAAGTGTTTTTAGATTTATTTTTATTTCCTCATTATCCTACTCTGATTAGCAATAAATTCAGTTAATTTCCCCAAATCTAGGCTGTTTTGCCTATGATATTAATTGATGAGTGATCTCCCTGTCCTTATCTTGACTCACGAACTTTTTGTCATATTTTTTCTCCCCTTCTCCTGTTGAGAAGGGGGGTGGGGGTGTGACAGAGTGCCGTGGTGGGCTACTGGCAGTCAGCCAGGGTCAGCCCACCGTAATATATTACTAAGTGAATGCGAAAATTAATTTTAGGCTGATTATGAAATCATCACTCTGTCTTAAAATTCCCTTTTCACTGTACTGTACATATGGACATGCCTTTCTGGACCAATATTTCAAGTAGAAAGTGGAAAATACTTACTTGTGATTTATTATTGTGAAAATTAGCATATTTAGGCAAATGAAATTTAATCTGAAAATAAGTGTCACTTATTTTATGCTTTTTCTTCTTTGGTAATTCTTTTAATGAATATGTTTGTGTCTTTTTGTATTCCTAGTACACTCTCCAAACCTGTTCCTCAGCTATGGATTATAGGCCCTGTTACAAATGTCATTATCTCTTGACTAATTTTTTTAACATAATAAGAAGTTCCAGAATCAGAATCACTACATAGAGTACTACAGGGCAGTAGTGGCAGACTTGAAAGTACTTGCATTTATTGTTGGGGCAGAAAGTGATAGCACTTGCGATTTGATGAGAATTGTACCCAGCCACCTGTAGGTATAAGAATAAAATCATGGGAGAATGAAAAATATATATATGAAAATAATTTAAGCACAATATGCATTAAAGAAAAATTTCCAAAGAAGTTAAGCCACTCTATTAAACCTTTATAATAAAATAGAATTGCCATTTTGCTGGAAAAAAAATATTAATTTCCTTGCTTTCATTCCTGAATGAAAAAACATTTAGGATATTATGACAATTTCTCATATACCTATATAAAATGTATCAGTTAAACTGTCTCAGTTATATATGTTTTCATTCAATGGAAACTGTTGAAATAGATGTAGGAACCATAATGTAAAACTTTGTATCCTGTGTTTCATGCAGATCCAGGGAGGAGGATATAATAAGCTGTTGTCCAATTAGAAACTTTTTGAGTCAACGAAACTCTGTAACAAACCTATTTATATTTCCTTCCTAATACTTTAATAACCTTATTCTTGCAGAGTCTGAGCAATTTTTAGATGTTAAACAAATAAGCTTTGTTTCTTCCTGGAGTTTTGAAATACCAGTATTTTAACTCTGTAAAGACACTTAGCCTATTATTTTCTTTTTAATTCTGCTGAATCTTGTTTTCAATCTTGTTTTGTCAAAATAACTCTCATGCCTCTATTATTGTCTTTAAATATAATGAGAGGGTAAACGTTGCTTAGCTGAAATATAGATATTTATTTATCCAGCCTGAAATATAAAAAAAGTTGCACCTACCTGAGTGTAATGGCCAATCACAGCACCTTGTATTTTTGCTCCAGTTCCATATTCAGAATTTTTGTCCTCATTGTACCAGGCCTGAATAGCATCTGACCGTGGGAAAGGGGCCATTGACATGAAGAGGTTCCAGTTCAGTGACATCACCCTTTGTCAGTACTGAAGTTGTCACTTGATCTGTTTGCAGCATGGCCAACCTGTTTGGCAGGTAGTCTGTTTGCAGTGGGATGCTGCTTTTAGTTTGTTTCTGTGTCTGTAGGTCTGAAACTTCCCCTGCTCCTCATTGCCTGCTTTGCCTGGATGCACTGGTTGTAATGGGATTTAGACGCTCAGCCCATGTCCAGACCCCTATGCTCAGCTGTCCCTTACTTAATGACCAGCATGTGAGCTAGGGCAGAACTGGCTGGACCAGAAATGGACCAACACTGGCTTCCTGCAAAAGATGTGTTTCAGAAGGCTTATTATTTGTTATGACCTTTTTTTAAAGACAACCCTTGATTATGTTACAAGTAGTGTGGAACAGCAACAGAAACGAAAGCCTTCTCTAATTGAAGAAGCAACCACCAGACCCTGGACTCCAAGGCTCTAACTTGCTTAGGAGTTTCAAAGCACTATACCATGCCACTGCAGTGACCCAGGAGGTAATGTAATAACTTCAAAGTTCAGGTGTCTGCAATCAGTCATAAGAGTTACATTCAGCTTGTTTCTGCTTAGCTATCTTGGGCAGGCAAGCAGGTGACTAGAGTGGAATTTATTTATTCTGGCATTTTCCCCAGCCTCCCACTGCAAAGGAATTTACGGGAGTGTTGCCACAGAGGTATATTACTAGCTTAACTTCTTATTTGGTTTTTGAGGGGCTGCTGGTTTTAGTTTTGATTTATTCCTGGGGAATGGCCAATAGGATTTGCTGATCTTTCCATATTCAGCAAAGCCCCTTTACCTCGAGGCAACCAGTTTATATAAAACACAAGGTGCTCCAGCTCATGGAGAACATGTGGGTGAGAAACAGTACCATTTTCCAAAATGGTACAGCAAGGCTCATTTTCCTCACCAGCTTGTTTATATTGCGCTGGAGGTGACCCACAGTCCCCAGCCTGTAGGCAGGGGAGTTACTCCAGCTCTGCTAAAGAGCAAAGCCAGTTGAAGTGGACTGTGACTATGGGCAGCTGTAGCTCAGAGGCCAAAGAACTGGACAGACTGGCCATATCTGTACAATTAACCTGTCTCAGCCTCCAAAACAGGGTGGCTTATTCCAAGCACTTATACCTGGGATCTAATTGATCGGGGCAAAACACATACTGATAATTAACAGTACAAATCAATGATTTCCTGCTCTTAGTATTGACTTAACATCACTTATGTTTAATTTTGACCTCATCTATGCCTCTCTGAGGTGCTTTGCAATCACAGAATTTTTTCCTTACTAATTTTTCTACCACTTACTTCTTCTCAAGGGCCTTTACAAAACCTTGCAGTATATACAACCTAGGTGCTCAGCAATAAAAGTTTATACTCCCAATAACATGAAAAATTTCTAAACCACTTCATTTCTAACTAGGAAATAAATAGAGGTGGGGGTTATTTTTAGCTGTACTCAAGTTACAAGCAAAAATACATCTTATGAGTGCAAAATGTGCTGATATGCAAATAGAAAACAACCCTTTTTGCACCTAAACTGAGTATGAACAAATTCCCTGATGCAATGGAAAAATAACTCTTTATTGAAATTCTGAAGCTTTCTATTTTGCAAACCAAACCGAGGAAGGTAACTCAAAGACATGGGCAAAGATTTCATTCACTGTAGCATTTTCTATGAATTAACTTACAATTAAATATAATTGGTAATTTAATACATGATACAAGTTTCAAAATGCTATTGGAATGCTTTTTAAGACCCAGTGGGTTTCCTGCTCCAAGATATTAACATACTTTTGGCAATCCCACTGATTTCAACCAAATGCTTATAGTTTATGAGATGTAAATTTAATTGCTCTGCATTAATTTCTAGGCACTGGTCCTAAAATCAGTCTCTCTGCCCCCTCCCCTGTTCCCCCTCAATCAAACACAAATCAGGACATGTGCCAAGTCTTACTGACTTTCCTGTAACTCCATCTGTGAACAAGGATCTGCCACTGAAAGATAGTAGTTTAGCAAACTTGTGTGAATATGTTTTTCTCATCCCCTCTCCTAAAAAAAGAAAGATACTGCTTTCTTCCATGCAGGCACCTTTTCATCCAGTTTTTGATTGTTCATCAAATTTTTCTCCCTTTTCTTCAGCTTGTATTACACTGCGGCCTATGTAATCCTTATTATTCAATGAACAAAATCCTCTTATCCTCTTTCTGTGACTGTTCTAAATTGTTCAGGAAGTCTTCTGGGAATCAGTTACAATTTAATACATGGAGAAAAAAAAATTGCAATACCTTGAAGAAAGGTAAGATTCAGATTGATTTGTTTGCAAATCTTACCTTTCATTTCCAGGAAGGTCAGAAGTTTTTTCTGTCCTTCTGCAGGTGGTTGTGGAAGTGACCAGGGTCATTCACTGGCAAGTGATTTATAGTTCTTCTGTTTCCTGATACAGCAAGGTGAATCAGCATCACAGGTATTGTAAAATTCAAGTAGTGACCAGATAGAACAGCGTATTTGTCAAATGCCCATTCTTCCAAGAAGGAGGTTGTTACTTTGTGTCCCATTTTTATTTCTTCTTACCTCTTGTATTGGAAGAGATGAAATACTCTAAAATGAGCTGTGTATGTATTGCTCCTCGTACGTGGAATTTGCAGCCAGGATTGACACATCCAGTTGCAGTGAGACTTGATCTTACTCACCAGCCATGCAAATAAACTCAGCTGGCTACTGAGGTGTCTCCAGAATGATGTTGTGGTAAACAAGATGGAATAATCTTGCCTATTGATTTTTCCATAGGGGTAAAAAAGGTCAAGTCCCTTCTCCAGAAATGGTGTCTTTACATCAACCCTATAGTATAAAAGTCAAAGGAGGAGACAGGGATATTTCTCTAATTGATACTTTTACTGGATAAAGATTAAAATATTATTGTGTGCACTACCATTAAAACACATATAGTAGTTTGATTTGACATTTCTGGGTACATGGAGTAAGATGAGAATGGGTAGAAATACTGCCAGATCAGAAGCAAGAAGCGTATTTTTGTGTGCACATTGACTGGGTTTGTCCACATTTAGTCTCAAGAAGTTACTGAGCATAAAAGCCTTCACTGCTTTGATATAAAATGCCACTATTTTGCTATTTAAATTCAGGTCTTCCTTCCTCGTAGTCACTCAGTGATACCTACCCTCATTCCTTGGAAGTGTGCCTTCAGAACAATCTTTTGATTTTCATTGCCTGAGAGACCAGCATATTGGCTCTACCAGACAAAATGGTAGTGGTGTGATTTGTTGTTTTGTAATTATACAGAAAGGAGGAACACCCTGTCAGCAAGTTTGTGGTTGACACCAAATTGCAGGGAGCAGTCAATACGCTGGATAATAAAGCTGCCGTTCAGAGAAATCTCAAAAAGCTGGAGAAGTGGTTTGACAGAAATGATCTGGAAGTAAACAATTGAGGGAGACCAATTGTCTAGGGAGCAGCTCTAACAAAAACCACTTACGGGGTGTTTTTGGACTGCAGGTTGAGTCAACAGTGCTCCCTCACAACAGTGAGATCTAACCGTGCATGGGCACTTCATTAGCCACTGTGTAGCAAGACTATTGAAAACAGTGATTACAGCCCTTTTTTAAGCACTTCTGAAATTCTGTTCAGTTTTGGAGTCCCCAGTACAAGAAAAACATTAATGAACTGGAGTAAGCCCAGCAAAGGGTCACTATGTTGGCAAGTGGAAAGGCAGAGATGGATTCTTACAACACGGGCATGAGGTAAGGGCTTCTAATTGCAACTAGATATAAAAAAATGTTTTTTACATGAGGTTAGTTAAACACTGAAGCAGATTGAATAGGGAGGTGGTAGATTTTGCATAATTGGAGATATGCAAAACTGGACAAGACCTAACTTTCAAGTTGGTGATGCTTTGAGCATGGTGTTAGACAAGACAAGCTTCAGGGGTCCTGTACAACCAAAACTGTTCTAAGGTTGTGGGATTTTAATATTGTTTACACTGGAAAAGCACCAAATGAGACTTGTCTTATTTTACTTGTTGACAGATACAACTAATTAATTAAAGTGGGAACCTCTAGTTCTTATATGAGAAAGCAAGTGATACTAGTATAATCATAATAACCATTACTAATGAAAAAGATTGCATTCAGGTGGTCCTAAATTAAGTGAACCATGGATCCTAAGGTAAAGAATAGGTCCTATTATGCTCATGTCATTCATATCTCTGTCTAATGCACACTTAGACCTTGTGAATCATCCCCCCAGTGAAGTATAAGAGCTGTGTATAAACCCGAGTGAATGATTCAGAATGTCCTATCATGCAACAAGGGATTTAGAAGGCTTTAAACTAGAGTTGCCAGGGGTGGGGGACCTCTAATCCATCCCATTCCTATGATGCCAGTGCCAGCAATGGATGCTCAGAACCTGGAGAAGAGTCACAGTTCAGCAGGAGAGCATCTGGAATGTAGCATAAAGGAAAACTAGCCACTTCGGCCAGTAAATTGTCTTCATCAGTAGCCCAACTTAAATGCCTCTATGCAAAGGCACATAGCATAGGTTATAAATGCATTGTTGGATAAGGGAAGAGCAACTAACATCATCTATCTGGACTTGTGCAAAGCATTTGACACTGTCTTGAATGACGTTCTTCTCTCTAAATTTTAGAGGCATGGATTTGATGGATGCACCATTCAGTGGAAAAGGAATTTGCTGGATGGCCACAATCAGAGTTGCAGTCAATGGCTCAATGTCCAAGTGCAGAACAGTGATGAGTGAGTCCTCAGGGGATGGTACTGGGACTGGTGCTGTTTAACATCTTTGTTGGCAATGTATGTACAGTAGGATTGAGTACACCATCAGCAAGTTTGCAGATAACACAAAGCTGTGTGGTGCAGTAGACACACTAGAGGGAACCTGGGCAGGCTTGAGAGGTGGGCCTGTGCAAACCTCATGAAGTTCAACGAGGGTAAGTTCAAGATCCTGCTTATGAGTCACAGCAATTCCAAGCACAAATAAAGGTTTAGGGGAGATACTGGTCCCCAGTATGTGCATGCATTTACATGTATGGGGCTATGACTTGGCATTTCCCATTGCTTAACTTCATGAGGCTCCTGTTGGTCCATTTCTCCATCCATATTCTCAGACCCTTGAAACAACTGGGGTTTTTTTTTGTGAGCTCTCCTCAGTTTATTCTGTACTGTTTTGTTCTCATATTTCCTTAGTATTACACTGCACTGAAATGTCTTGTTATCCTTAGTCAGAAAATTCAACATTAGGCTTACTGTTAAAATAAGATCTAAGACAGACATGTAAATATTAAGTGTTTAGTAAAAGTTGATCTACCAGCCTTCCTCACCCTGAAAATGTCTTCTTTTTATGCTTGGCTGGTCGTTTTCATTAAATTTGGTAAATTAACTTCTTTGATGTCGTTGAAACTAGTCAGGCACATCTCCCTTGACAGCATATGGAGAAAAATGGACACTTCCAGGATGTGAATAATTTCATCCTGTATTACTTATCTAAAATAGATTATAGCCACAAAAGCCTACAAATGTCTATTTTACTTCATTTTCTCTAAATAAAGCCTAGAGCAACCAACTCAGCGGTAGCTTTCTATACTGAAGATGTCTAAAGGCTGATGAAATAAATCACAGCCACTGAGGAAGTGAAGTGGTTTTGCTCACAGAAAATGTGATTGTCTAAACTCACTTCTCTAGTAAATCATTAATTCTCAGGCATTTATGATGTGTCTGTATGCCTGGCATTGTTAATATAAATACAATTCCTTATTTTTCTTAAATTTTGCATGCTGACGCCATCTCATCAGTCATAAGCTACTTGTTTCCATTTTTCAGATATGTAGAACCCTCTCTTGACTCCTGACATTTGACTTTCACTCACTCCTCAGGTTTTGACCATGATTTCTTAAGCCCCTGGTGATGACTTTCACCTTTCAGCTGATAAATTTTCAGGATCTTTAGTTTTGTTATGGTAAAGGGGTCAGTGAACATTTGCAGAGCTATTTCTGGATCTTTGTTTTGATCCCTCAAAATATTTCACTGTAGTTAGCTAACTCTAGTCTGTGGACATTGTCTTACAAATAGGTCAAATTCATTTTATTTTGTCCTTATTACCTCAATTTATTATTCCTGCTTACCTGTACCCTTCTTTTATCTTGCCTGGTGGCTACTTGTATACCTTCTAGGAGGAAAAGCATCCATTTGTTCTCATTTGTACTGCATCTTCTAAAATGGCTTCTGACCACAGAACAGGGTCCCAGAAGCTATCACAGTAAGAACTAAAAGCACTAATAAACTATATGAAGAATTATACAGCAGATTCCTCTCACCTCTCTTTAGATGTCTTTAGACGATACATATTGAGCACATCTGGAGTTTCATGACTTTCCTACTACGAAAATGGAACAGTCAAAAATTGCATTTCTTTTAAAGGCCGAAGAGGCTTTGTGGCAGTTTTCCCACTGGTATTTTAGACATCATCGGCCACATGCTTTTCTGATGCTCCATATGACAAAAATGTTCTCGTGTAATTTGAGCATATAATTTTTTTATTACCCTGAACAGAATTGTGCTCTTTTCTGTGTATCATCTGCATTTATCTCAGGGAGTTAATTCATTTGTAATCAGCACAACTTCAGATCACATGCTTGATAAATAATTTGAGTCACTTATTGAGATTCTAACCTACATTAAGAATACCAAAAGAAACTTGATGCCTCAGTTTCATTTCTAGCCCAATTTTGTGTTTCCCAAGGCCTCAGTTTTGCCAGAAAACTGATGGAAATATTGTGCCATTAAGCTCAACCTTCGGAAAACAGCAAACTGAAGGCTCCACTAGGTATCTCTAGGTATAGACTGGTTGCAAAGTCAATCACTGAGGCACAGTGCTCCCATCCTAAAGATGGTACTGGTTCTTTCAAGAGTCAGTGGATCTTTCTTCCCTCTCCATCATCCCTAACTTCTGCATGCAGACCACAAAACCCAGGCTCTTCTGTAGCTCTTCCCAGAGTATTAAAACCAATTACTCTAAGCAAGCATGATG
>VXBJ01006241.1:5000-7500 GCA_013400055.1 Nycticryphes semicollaris
CTGTTGAATCAGAGCATGCCATGTTGGAAGAAGAGGAAGAGTACTTTGTGCTGTGACACAAGAAGAATGACATAAAAAAAACTAACTACACAAAAGAGTCATGGTATAGACAGTTTATCTAAAAGACTTCACCCATCCCTGGGTGGACAACCACTGCCTGAGGACAGGAATTCAGCGAGCCTTGGTAGCCGTTATGTCAAAGGCTCTTTGCTATAACTATAACAACAATGAGCCTAAATCCCAGTTTAATCTGGGATTAGCAAAATTTTGACCTCATCTAGATCTTGCAGATTTTAAGGGATATATCTTCTTTTTTATATTTTTATTTTTATGGCTAAAACTCCAGTCACCAGCCCAACTTCTGAAGGAAGTAAAGATACAGCAACACTCAGCTTCTCAGCTTCAGCACGTTTACTGGAGACCTCATTCCAGACTTCTCCAGGACTCTGCCGCATCTGGGAAATAGGTGCTTGATGTGGAGGAACCCCCCGCCCGCAAAACTGGTCCTCCCTGCCCAATGGGGTGTCCTGCCTGTCACACACCAGGACAGTGGTACCACTGCAGCAAGTGCTCTGGGTCATCACAAGGACTCTAAGTGCTCTGCCAGTGCAAATACATAAAAAAAGAACTCATTTCCCCAGCAACTGGGTGAGCCACCGACCAACCTCAGCAGTCCAGGCAATGCAGAACCAAACAAAAGTAGGAAAAGTCAGTGAATTTAGGGAAAACTGGTGATATAGGAAGCTTTGTCCACTGAGGAGATCCCTGTGGTCCCTGGTGCTCTGTCCCATGGCAGCGGTTGGGAATTGTTATCAGGCCACTAGGATGTGTCAGAAAAGGATGGGGGGGGGGGGAAAAAAAGGAAAAAAAAATCTCTTTTAAAACATGCTCAACATGTACAGCTGCTGAAACATCTGTGCTGAACATGATGACACAAGCTGTAATCGTGGCGGTTGGGGAGGGGAGGCAATAAGGAGAGGTTAAGGAAGGGGCTAAATACAGTCCCTGAGCACAGGGTTCCATGTGGGGGTCTGCCTGCAGGACCCCCAGGCACCAGCCAAGGGGGTGCACCCCCCCACTTTCGGGTGCCTCTGCTTGATTTGGGGGGCAAAATCCCCCAAATCCCACTTGGCTTCGCCTCTCCTCCCCTCCCTTCTGTGTGGGAAAACTGCCCTGGGGTGAAATGGGCAGATCCTTCACTTCCCAGCACTGGTTCTGCCAACTTGGGGTCATTAAGGCAATTAAGGTGAGATCTTTGCCCAGGAAATTTGTCAGGTATTTTAAATATTTTTTTTTTCCCCATTCAGAAAACAAAGCAAGACAGGGCAGACCCTAAAGCCTCCTTAAAGTACTGCTCCACAGGTGGGTTTTACAAAGCCCTGCTGCACAGGTAAGGATTTCTGGAGCTGTTGATACGGGCAGAAAAAATTCATTCTCTGCCCTGGAATGAGCTCAGAGAAAAAAAAAAAAAAAAACTAAAAGGAAAAACTCAAAAAAAAAATCACCCCAAGCCCAAAAATCCCTTGCTACCGCCTCTCCCCCTGCATTGTGTTGAAAAAAACATATAAGAACTTAAATAGAATAGAACAGAAATCTCCCTTAATCAAAACAACATTATGCCAAAACCCCTTTCGAGGGAAGTGAAACGTACACAGCAGCACAGCCCTGCTTAAAAATAGAACAGCCTTTGCCTTGTAAGTAACAAAAATACATAACAACATACTTCTGCCATCTGAGCTTTGAAGGATGTCTGTCATACGCCTAGGCTTATTTTACGCCCCTTCCCTTTTTTAAAAGAGGAACAATGCCATCTTCCCGAAAGGAAATAGGCAATAAAAACTCCAGCAGGATTTCCTATTCATAATTTTTCCCATTCATATCCTAATGGGTGAAGGAAAAAAAAACCAACCAACCAACCCTCCAGCTTTAACAACTTAAACGGCACTTATTAAATAGATATTTTTACATGCCTGGTTTTTCCTAAACGTGGTGTATAGTTTTACAGTTCAATTAAGTTTTAGGTTTTTTTTTTTTGCTTTCCAGATATCCTTCTCAGAGCTGGTGGAATTCTGTGCAAGATGATGTAAAGCATCTGATGACAAAATATCAAATATATTTATAAAACACCCTGTTGAGTTTTTATCTGTGCCATTACATTTTTAATTAATAGAAATTTTTTTGTTGTTGTTGCTTTACAAATGTTGTGTTTTACTGCCAGTATGATCTCACTGCTTTACAGTATCGATAAATGAAGGCACACCTGCACTATAAAATCTGCTTTATATGAAGCAGGCCATTCATGTTTTTATAGCCCATTTTTCACCCATTGTTCTTGGGTCATGTCATAGGTGTGCTGTAATGTGCGGTGGAGGTGGGCGGCTAGAAGATCGCTTTAACAAAATGGTCTAATTTTGCCAACTTTAGTGCCAGAATCTGGACTGAAAAATGCAGAACTAATATCCCAATAGACACACTGCATGATGTCACTTCCCTGGAAATG
>VXBJ01006241.1:13023-53150 GCA_013400055.1 Nycticryphes semicollaris
AAATCTTAACGTGTGACAGGGACTGCAGCAACACCCCAGCACAGACTGTAGGGATCTTTGATCTTCTGCATCGCATTAAGTAACAAAGACCAGAGGACTTTAGATATGTAGGAGAGAGGCTGTGGCTGATCCCAGCCCCGCGCTGTGTCCCGTGCCCGACTACGAGTCCCACCCTCAATTTTGATATTACTATTATTTTTAAGAGGGATCGTCTCAAGCACACCTGATTCTTTTAATTAGATCATTACCACCAGCGCAGTGTTTGCTCCTCTATAGTCCCTTATGAATGGCACGGGACTTTTTAACATTAATGTTGCATTACCGGCACTTAGAACAAACCACTGAAATAGTTAAATCTGCAGGATGCAGGTTGAAATTTCTCCCCCTTTAAATGTTCCTGCAACATATCTTTCAAAGGGTTTTACTGTTCGTTTGACGAAGGCAAGGTAGGAGAGGACCAACAGGCGAAGTCGGAATGTGTGTGTGTGTCTCCACGCCGGGGTAAGGTGCAGGAGCTTTCCTGCAGCTCCCGTGCTCTTACAAAGCATTTCATCGCTAAAACCACAGACAAAGTTTTTCCCCTGCAAACACTGGGCTGTGTATTTAGTACAAAACATTTGTTCCCTTGTTCCGTAGGTTGCAATTAAAAAAAAAAAATAAATTAAAAAAATCACCTTTAGGGACATCCTAGAAAGCTGTCAAATTCCACTTTTATTCTGCTCCTCTGGTGTGAGTCTTTTCCCTGCCATTATGTTCCATGATGTGTCTCTAACGCAGGGCTGAGGAATCAGCTCACCTTCCTCCTGCATGTCTGTGCAGCCAAAATCCACAGAAGGAAAAGGTTTCATGAAGGCTTTCCAAAGCGGGGAAAAAAAAAACAAACATCACCAAACCAGCATAAGAGAGAGATGCAAAACCTCTGTGCCTGCTCAAAAAATAAAGGGATATGCATTTTGAGATATTAAGAGAAAAAAGATATCTTTATTTCTTTTTTTTATTTTTTTTTATTTAGTAACGTTGAACACATTCACTTAATACCCAGAGCTGGAGACATGACAATTAATACCTCTGACGTTTACAATGCAGATGTTTATGATGTGAATAATAGATGGAAAGAGAGTGAAAATGTAGTTGTTTCAGTGAAATATAGCACAGTTTTACCCAGGAAAAACACAGGAACTTTGCTCCAGCCACTGCACAAGTATGAAAGGGACTGGTCTCAGTGTGTATAATTTAAGTCCTACAGCACTTCACTGCAAGTAAGCAAAATAATAAAGTCTGGAGAAGAAATATGTTTTATCTAATAACGGGGTTTTGTAAGAATTGTTGTAAAAGAAAGCTTTGGCTGGGGACGGGGGGAGGAGGGAGGCAGCCTTTAGGGGAGAACGACGTGAATTTCCAGCAGCAGGGCTGCGTAATGATTCTGTATTTTTAAAATGTGCCTGTACTCCATTCATACTGCTTAAGTGCTTAAATAAGGACAATAAATGTAAATAATTTACTGCTTTGCAAACAGAAAATTGGGCAGAAAAGTAATTTTGAATAGCACCTTGGCTCACTATACCCCGTGATTTGGTGCCCTGTAAAATGCATTTGACACTGCTGTTCATTAAGCCAGTGCTATTGAGCCTTCTTCACATTCATTAGTGATTAATTCAGACAGATATTTAACTTAATAAGGTAAGCAAATAAACAAAAAATCACTTTCTGTGCCTTAAGGTTTTTTGGACCTCTAATTGGTTTTGTGCACTAATTATCAAGATTAACACCTTACACTTTTCTCAGTCCCTTACACTTAGAAATTCCCGGTGGAAAAAAGCAGACAAGCTCGGGGGAATCCTTTAAGTGCAAGAGGTTAAGAGTTTGCCTTTTAAAAGCAAGATAAGCAGAAAAAAAAAAAAAAAAAAAAAAAAAAAAAANGAAAAAGAAAAAAGACCGATTCCAGGTAAATTTAGAAAATAACATGATGGGGAGGCAGGAGCTGGCACAGATGCATCTGCAACGACGCTCGCGACTTTTCACGTGCACGTGAAGGAAAGATTTTCAAGGGGCTAATTCACGTTGCAGCATTTTTTAACAAATAACTGGAAGGTCTTTGCTTTCTCACACCCATCACAAAACCTCAAATCCAGCCTGGGCTGAAGGGTTGGCAATGCAGCCCCGCTACAAATTCCCCCCCCTTTTGTTTTGGTTTTCTTTTCTGTATAGTGATTTAACCGCCCACCTTCAAAAGTTTCTGTTTAACTCCACTTCCCACAGGAGCAGAGGGTATTCTGTCAGTGCCAAGGCATTGTGATTTCCTCGGGTGTTTGTGGCAGGGACGTTGTTCCAGGCTGCTGCCTGAAATTCCCTGCCAGCCCTGTCCTCCTCTCACTTTGGGATCAGCTCAAGGAAACCCTTCCTGCTCTCTCCGTGGCCACGGGAGCCCCAGAGACACCCCAAAGTCCCCACCCCATGCAAAGTGTCAAAGTTTGTCTCTATCGTGCCTTGGAAAATGCTGTATAAAGTCCTGAATCAGTGTTTCTTCTGGAAAACCTCTCCTACGTGCTTGAGATAAAACACGCCTCGGTTGGCTCCTTACAGACGTGGGGACTGTGGGTATCAGCCTGGGAAGAGCTTTGAGAAGGGCCACAATTTGAAGTTCGCCTCCACCCCAGGCACTCGAGTCGCTAAAACTCATTTTTGGCCCAGCCGTCGCCGTTACAAGTCGTTGCTAATGAGGGTTTGTCACGACCCAGTGCAATATTTACCACGTCGTATCCTGAAGCAGCCAGAGGCCTTAAGAGAGCTCCTCGCTGCTTCTCCCACCCGGGGAAGTCTCGCAGACCTACCTGGCTCCTGCCTGAGAACCCGTGTCGCTTCCCTGTAGGGTTTTTCGGTTTTGGTTTTGTTTTGTTTTGTTTTTTTCTGTAGCATTTGGGGATTTTTTTAAACTCCTTTTCCTTTAATTCTTTTCTTTCTTTAATGGGTGACTGGATAAATTCAGTGGTGGATTTTTGTGACACTAAAGCAGCAGATAAGTCTATGATGCACTCTAGCTATGTGGTTTAAAAATCCCTTACCATATGTTTTCTCACTGGAATGCCTCGTCTTGCAAAATTACAGGAACCGAAGCTTAAAAACACAATTAGGTAGTTTAAAATGAAATATTAAAGAAATACCACATATTTTCTGATATGCCTGCGATGTTTTTTCCTTTCTTTCCCCCCCCTCTTTCTTTTTTCTTTTCTTTTTTCCTTTTTTTTTTTTCTTTCTTTCTTTCTTTTGTATTGGTCTTTGAGTTGTTCAAGGAGCCCAACTGTATTCGATTGTTGTACTAATCATGCTCCACATTTTTCTGATTAGGTTATATAGGCTGTGGTTAAATTATAAATGAAAGAATGAACTACCAGAGTACTTGTCATAACAGTATCTTTTATGTTGTTACAGAAGACCAGGGAGGGGGGACAGGGGGAGGAATCAAAAAGGGCTTTATATGATGACGACTCTCCTTGCCTGTTTTGTGTTCCTTATGGTATCTGTACAGACAAGTAACGCAATTTGCCGAAATGTTTTTCTCGGGTATTCTGAGAACTACAGCACAATATCTGTCCACTGAGAAAAATGTGAGAAAACTGAATACATAATACATAAAGATGCATATTGTCGTATAAACTGTGTTGTGCACACAAACACACCCTCTCCAACTCCAGTTTATTCCATTACCGTGCTATAAAGCAACTTGGGCTGCTTTTTGCCTTGTGCCACGCATGAAAGCAATATTTCAAAATTTTAAACGATGCCTTCCATTGCTGTCTTCTGTACTGCTCAGTGCACAGCACAAACACAGCTGAAGGTGTGCCTGACGATAGGATATATTTTTGCCTCCATGATGTTATTTTAAGCCATTGGCTGTAAAACCGATTTTAGGGAGGGCTAGAATTGTAATGATTAAAGTACTTGACTGAAGGCTCACCTTTTGTCTATGTTGAAGACACCAGTGGTTTATGAATATATTTGATATTCCTGAAATTAACTATATGATTTAAGCATTACAGCATTTTAAGCTTGCTAGTGTAATATTTAAAACTATGGATACTAGCAGAAAGGGGTTTTGGTGTTAAATATCATCCTCTTCTAAAATACATCATTATTCTTTTCCCAAAGTTTAGCCAGACAAAGCTGGGGGGTGGAAAGGGAAGTCTGCAGAGGTACAGTATATTAACACCTTGCATCAAGTCACGCATTTGGCTATTTTCTGACGATTTTAAAGCAGAGCTGGGTTGCTCACCAGCTTTAAACACAAAGCAAATGCTATGCCCCATGCACAGAGTGCTTTATGTACTTTATCGCAGTGGATAAATGGATCCTTAAAGATAAGAAGGGATTTTTTTTTTGATGAAAAAATCTGATGCAAGGCCATCGCCTTAATTGCTGGGTCTCCAGCGCTGGGACGGGTGAGGGGTTCCGCGCGGTGGCCACCAACATGCGTCTCCTCTGTCAGACATGCCTGTGAGCCGTGCTTTTTGCACCCCTGCAACCAGCCTTCAGGGCTCTGGTTTTTTTTGGGGGCTTTATTGGATGAACTGTCAATGCTTTCCGGGATAAAAAATCTTGTTTTATAGCACTTGGTGGAGTTTGGTTAGGGGCTACCTCTGAGCAACATGAACTTGGCCTTGCTGTGTGTCTTACACTAATACCTTCCCTCCTGTAAGGAATCAGGGTACTTGAGAAACAGCCTGCAGCCATACAGCTGATTATTTCACCAAATTTGCATCTTTTCAACAGTAATGGGGATGGCTTTTGCAAATGCTCCCAGGCTCTAAATAGACGCTAAGCGGCTGTTTCTAGTTGCTTCCTTCCCTCTCCCCGCCTTCGGCGCTCGCCATGCACCCAGCCTCTGGGCCTGGGACCCGCAGGGCACCCTCCCGGTGGCACCCCGGCAGGTGAGATGCATCCTCCCTCTCCTTTTGGGGGGGAGGTCAGGGTGTTCCTCTGGGGGACACGAGTGCCCAGGGGTGTCCTTTGGAGGAGCTGAGCTCACTTTCTGGGCTTGTTTTTTCTCCTTTCTTTTGCAAGGAGAGCGGCCAGGTGGTGGTGAGGGTTTCCTGGGTGCCTTAGGAAGGTGGATGGGGGACCTGGAAGGATGCATGTCCCCAGGGATCTTTCCGTCATGTGTAGGGACCGAGGAGACCAGTTTGCTCCACAGCAATGGCCTCCAAGGCAGGAATTTATCACTTTTTTATTGTTGTTGTTGTAATTAAGAGACAAAAGGACTCAAGACACAGATTTTGTCTTAAAAAAACCCCACAAAATCCAAACATTCTTGTAAAACATGGTTATGTTTCTGGCCTCCACATGTGTTATGGTGGTGGCCACCATGCCCTGCTGCGCTCCTGGGGCTCCCAGTGCCTGTCAGAGGTTGCCTACGCTTCCTTCCTCTGCAGGTCAACAACACCCACAGTAGCCAAGCCATCTAGGGAACTCAATTTCTAAAGTTTTACATTCTGGTGTCACAGGAGCATGGGTACCCCATTGGTTTGCAGGGGCAGAAGCCAACGTGAAACACCAACCTGGAGTGGCACCAAAGTATTTGTCACAGAGGTAGTGAGGATGTGGGGGGTCAATTAAGAAGGGGCTTCACTGCACTCTCACATCATGTGCATTTTTTTCCCCTGAATAAATAAACCAAGTACAGCTGAGGAAAGACAATTCAGTTGAAGATTCCTGCTATATTGCCATTTCTGCTACTTCACTGGAAACCTGAACTTTATTTTGTCTTTCTTTAAAATGCGTGCCTACCCCTGACTTCTTACAGATCGTTACCTTCTGTGAGGAGGAACAGCTTGTTCCGCTGATGTGTGCAGGGAGCTTTGAGTTGGGAGACTGCTGCAAACAGGATGGAACTGCTCCTGCTACATGTTGGTCACAGCTGTCCTGCTCTTTTCCATCAACCCTGTTATTTTTCATGGATAAAGAGTGCAGGAACGGGGTGAAATCATGATAGAAAATCTCATATACTTCTTTTGTTCCACCTCTAAATACCACCAGTGTCTATCATGGGCTTCCCTTTTCCTGCGTTTTGTAAGTCCAAAGCAGTGCCAGCCTGATGAAATTTAAAACCTTCCCCCAAAACTACAGTAAAATATCAATACTGGTCTCTCTTAAAATCCACAGAAGGAAACTTAAGGATTAGAGTAAAGCCTTATTCTTAATTTATCTGTCGTGCCTAAGTATTTCAGCACGTAACGCTTCTCTGGAAAGATCACCCACAATTTGGAGGTTTTTTCCTTCATTTAGGCACCTTGGAGTGAGTTAAAAGGCAGAGGAAACTCGCAGAACCATTGTATCCAGTTGAGCACTCATTATAAAATGGATTACGGGTACAGTAAACCATAAAGACTGTTTTAGAGCCATTAAGGTTCAGCTTGTCACTGCTGACATGGACGCACTCTTACACCATATATTCCTGACATGTCAGGAGGTGCTTAGGGATGCTTTCATACATGTTTTATTGAAATGACAGGCTATAGCTTCTTTGGCTGCTGTATATATATATATGCAGGGCTATATGCTAGAAATCCAAATGAAACTCCTCTCGAAAGAAAAAATAAAAATCCTTACACACGTGTAATGAATGCCATCTTAAGTGATAAAGTTGTCATCTCCGTTTTATTTTTAATGTGCTTTGTAATAGAATAATGGAATCACATTTATCCCTGGAATAAAACGTGGCTGAAATCAATGAGATTTACACTGAAGTGAATTCTGCAGTTGATAAAATGTGAGTTCAAAACCAAAGCAATTTCGGATAAGAATGCAAAAAAGTGTAAAATCCTCAGATTTCCCTTCTGAAAATGTATTTCCATCTGTATGCAGATCAATTGTTTCTCCCAGGCTGAGCCTTTGACTTGTTAGGGCTTTTTGTCTTTCAGATCCAAGAAAAACTTTACATACAATTATGGTGCCTTGAAAATAAAATTTTTAAGTAGAAATACCAAGAGAGTCATAGCTGCAGAGATTTGGATCTCACAGACCTTGCAGGTCTAAAATTCACATTCATTAAATGTTTGGAACGCAGGAGGAATGCAGGATTTGGTCCTTCCTGTCCTTTTTTCTAGGCAGTTGTTCCACAAAATTATTTTGAACTTTTGGCATGCATGAAACTGGTAAATTCCACAATTTGGTGGCAGATCCTTGCAGAGCCCCAGAGGTGACGATGGTGGCAAAGAAGTTCTGAGGTGAAGAGCAGCGGAGGCTGGTTGGGGTGAGTTGTTTTTCGGTGGTGGGGAAAACATGGATTTGTTTTATTTTTACACAAGCTTCAGCTTGGAGACAGCCATGAGGGAGTGGTGATGGGAAACTGGGGACAGCAGAACAGCAATGGGCACCATGGGGTCTTCCAGTGCCTGCGATGGGTAGGAGAAATGCAGAGAGCAATTTATATGTAAAACAAATTATCCGTTTCCAATGTATTTGCAAAGTGCTGTTTCCTTCAATGCACCAGAGCTTTCAAAATTTTACTAATTCTTAAAAAAACCTCATCATGAATGGTCATTTCTCAGCACTCGCAGGTTCATGGCCTTGGCCAACATAGAGGACGGACAGGCAGAGCTTCTAGGGCAGCTCTTGGCTCCAGCAGGACAGAACACGGTCTGCATGAAACCACAGTTGCCAGTAATAGCAAGAAGATGCAATTTGGGTTGGAAACCCGTTGAGGGCCAACAAGCAAGCTGGCACGGCAACGTGCACTTCGGCCAAATGCATTTGGTCTGAGAGCAGGGTGAGCACGGTGGAGACTAACTCACAAATAGCTCCCGAAACTGAAAAATAAATTTGGAGTGAAACCGTGCAGGTCTGTGAAAGGTCGGGGTGGGGTGTTGGGGGGCGGAACAGGAGGTGGGAGGAGAGAGGGAATCTCAGTGAAAAACTTAAAATCACATGTTTTTTAGATGGGCAAGGTACAAGACTCACTGTTGGCCCCACAAACACCCTCAAAAGCCCATTGTCACCCAGACACGCGCGGTGGGAGCAGAGGCTCGGGCACAGGGTGCCGGAGGCTTCTCCCCAGTAGCATAACTCCTGTGGATGCTGTATGAATAATACCTCATTCTTTCTTCAGTGTTACTCTAAAATTGGCTTTGAGCATCAGTGAAAATGCTAAAAACATTAACGGAGAGGAAGTGAGCCTGGCGAAGGCTGGCAAAATGTTGTAGGAAACCGGGACTGGCTGCTGCAGGCAGAGAGGTAAGGGTGAAAAGCTGCTGCAGGGCTGGCGTGATGGCAACATGTAAATCCCCCACCAGCCTTAAAAATTATGGGCGAAGGCTGAGGAATTCTGGAAAAGGTTCAAACAGCAATTTGAACTGTGCTTGAAAGCCAGAGGGTCCAGTAAAGCAGGAGACGAGCAGGACAATGGCAGGATCCAGGAGGGATGGCTGGTGTGGGATGCAGGTGAGGGAGGGATGGAGACTGGGGTTGGGAAAGGGCAGGGTGGGTTGGTGGGATGTGGGACAGTGTGTTAGACCAATATCATCCCCATGGGCAGGTAAGGGAGGAGGGAGGGAGCTGGAAGCCATGGGGTGTCCATCTCCATGCAAAATGTGTGCCAGGGGGTGGCATCGCTACTTCTGAACAAACTTGTGGTTGGTGGCATAGCTGTGGTGTCTCTGAGTAAAGAGACCCTCCAAGAATTCAGATTGTGTCTCAATTTCTTCAATTAAAAGAGATTAATATTTTGGTGTGCAGGGAAGTAATAGGAATGCAGGTGAAGAGCATGTGAGCAAAATGGAGGCAGATTGGGAACACCTGCACAGGCCTGCCCAGCCCCAGCAGGAGCAGATAAACCCTCCTCCTCCCTTATAGCCAAATTCCCTGCTAAGAGGTCCTGTTGTTGCTCTGGGTCAGAGTTTGTGCAGGGTGTCACAAGTGGTGTAGGGACTGCTGAGAACTGAGGCATGAGCTTGTTAGAGCTCAGAGTTGGTGTGACTGGGAGGACTTCTGTATGGGTAGCTGAGTCCACCTGCAGCAGCCATGGAGCCAAGCCTTTCCTCGCCTTGCCCTGGGGACATGACAAGAGGGACACCCTGCCCATGCACTCCTGTGGAGCAGGACCTACCACCAGTGCTCCCTGCAGTGGGACGCCAGCTGTGAGGAGGAGGAGAAGTTTGTTGTCAGAGTCCTCACCTCTGCACTGGAGATAGCATGCTGTGATTTGTGCTGTCACCACAGATGGACAGTGGAGGGTACAGACTGACCATTAGCCAGCTGGAATTATTGTGATCAGCAGATTGTCATCATCGGTAGCAGTTTGGCAGATTTTCTTGCACACGTGAGTATTAATTTGTGTTTATACTTCAAATGCTACCCAGCAATTGCTGCTTTTCTGGGTGCTTTTGTGGTGCTGTGTGTCAGTTCTGTATTTCTCTGTGTGGCATCCTAGCTACAAGATTTTGCAAACGTGGAAATTTACCATAATTCATCCAAAATACAGAAATTCACAAGAGAAAAAATGCAGAATGCCATGTGGACCTGCGTGGCCAGGGGTTTAGTGTAATATTGATGAACTTTCTCACTACTGGGTATTTTAGCTCACTGTTAAAAAGTGACTCTCGCTCAGGTTCATCTCCGTGTCTGTATTTGCAATGCTGATTTTTAAGAGTTGCAGTGGTGAACAGCAGATCACAATTTAAGCTCTGGAAACTCCTGGCTGTTGATAACATGAATTGATTTCAGCACAGAACATTGAGTTTTAGAGGCTCTCAAACACTTATGTATTGAAAGTTTTTTTTTTTGTTACCCTTTGTTTTGAAGTACATCTGGTGTTAGCCTTGGGTTGTATCGGCTCCAGGAAATGGGGATGGGGAATTGCTGATGCTTCATGTGGGTGTGAAGCTTTTCCTGAGTGTCCACATCCAGACCAGGAGACCGGACAGGTCACGGCATATACAGGAATTACAAGAGCTGCAAGACCTTTTGCATGTACTTAAGGAAAAGACTAAAAATTCTGGCACGGTGGCCACTGATGGGAGATGTCACCTCATTTCATATATGGATATATAATCCCAGAATGATTTATGTTGGAAGGGATCTTAAAGATCATCCAGTTCCAACCCCCCAGAAGACCAGGTTGCTCAAAGCCTTATCCAACCCGGTCTTGAACACCTCCAGGGACAAGATCTCAACTTTTCGGACAACCTGTGCCTCACCACCCTCTTCCAGTTTGCAGCCATTACCCCTTGTTCTATCATGAATGCTCAACAGGAAAGTCTATAGAAAATCCTATAAAATGGTCAGCAAGGAAGATCTGCAAAAGGCACCTGAGGATTTGTGAGGGAAAGGGGCTGCTCCTGCTTTGCCCTCTTTAAAGCATGAAAGTACTGAGGGTGTGGTTTTTTGGGGTTTTTTTTTTCCCCTTCCTGATGAAAGAAGGAAATGGATGAAATGTTTTGATATGAAAAGAAATTTTCCAGCTACCATGGTGGGGCGAGTGTTCTTTTGAAGTGATGCAGGAGCATTTGCTGGGCAGGTGGTGGGTCAAGAAGTAGGCCAGGGCAAGGACACCCCACTGCTTCTCCTGCCCACCCCAGCATGGGCAGAAACCGGCAGGGAGCAGGCAGCACCACATAATTACCATGTACCCATCTTGTATTTTATTTAGAAATTGCTTCATGTTAATTAAATATGTTACTTCTTAAAATCTGCCTTTGCCACATTGAAATGCTTCCATGTTTGTGATGAGCTCTAAATGAATGGGGAAGAAATGTTTGTGTTCAACGCTTTTATTTGTTTTTTGGCAAAATTCCTTGAATAAATTAATAGATTATATTGTTAGGTGTGAGTAGCTATGTATTAGGATACCCACAGATAATTTGAGTAAATAGATAATAAGGTAAGTGCACAGTGCTCTGTATCTGCACACATACAGTTATTCTATTTGAACTTAAAATACAATTACTTATCAAATATCTCCATCAGGGTTTTACTCTGTAAAGGAGCCTGTTGGTTACACAGAGGGAAATGATTGCAGTCGCACAAGGCAACTCCAAACTGCTTTCTATATTTTGACTTGTACTTTTGACTTTTTCTTTCTCTGGTAACCCCATTATTTTTGTCCCTACTCAGAGCTCTGACCTGTGCTACATGGAAAGTTTAGAGATGAAGTCATTTCTGGTTTGAGTTACTGGAGAGACCTTAATTCATCCAGCTGTGCCTGCTCAACAACAATTCCAGCATTCAGCATTGACAACACGCCATCAGTGAGAGAAATCAAACAGAAAAGGCAGTCAGTGTTGAAAGGCACACTTAGAAACTGCTCTCATTTGTAGAATTTAACATCATCAAAACACTAAAAGTAAATATGAGCAGAAGGAAAAAGCTAAACTCATCAGTCAAGGCATTTCACAAAAAATATTTTTTTTTTTTTCCTTTGGCAGACCATTAATGAAAATCCCAAAGGAAATATCATTGAACATAAAGGTGAATCTTAAGGAAAAAGAAATTGCTGGGTACTTTGCTCAAAAGGACCTTGCATTATGAAATACATGAAGTGTTTCCCTTGTTGAATGTTTTTAAACTCATGTTTTAGTAGTAAGAGGAGGGAAAATTCCCGCAGTTCCTAGTGGCAAGTACAAGCCAGGGAACAGCCATGTCTCGGTTCCAATGCACTCGGAAATCAAACAGGAAGTATTTCAGGATTTCTGAGAGCAGTTGTTCCCCTCAAAATAGTTCTTCAAGCTGGGCTATAATTAATAAATGTTCAGTTACACGTTATTGAATTGCCATTCCAAAGGAAAAAGGGGAGTAAAAGCTCTTTTGAGCAAAACGAAGACAAAATGTAGATCTCCTAGCTGTTATTCAGGGGTGTGAAAATTGTTCTTCCTGGGAATTCTATCCCTTCAGATCGATAACATGAAAGAGTGAAAGGGGCTGAATTTTTCATCTCATTCCCTCACTGCCTCAGATGATGCTGCTGGAGCCTTTTGGCGAAGGTGATGGTGCTGATGCCCATCCAGAGCCATGCCTGCAAGGTGCAGGAGATGCTCCTGTGTGAAATTCCATCTTCATCTGGTGTGGGACCACATTGTTGTAGGAACAACAGCTGAGAGAGGGCATAAAATACCTCAGTTTGGTGGTAATTTCAAGAAGCAGTGCTAGGGTAAGAGTGACCTTGAAGGAGGGCTGGGAGGGACAACATTGGTGGATGCCATTGGATCCTGTCACCTCGTGGCCCTCCTTCGGAGTGAAAGGCATGAGGTTCCCCCCAACTAGGGAGAGGCAGAGCTGGCTCTCCATTAATTAAATCTCCTGAATATTCAAATATTAGTATTGCTCTGGCTTGTAAACACTGGAAGGAAGCAGAGATGGGTACCCCTTGGCTCCTTGTCTGGTTTGTGGAGTTTTGGTACATTCTCCATAAATCATGGTCCAGCATCAGGGGTGAAATTTAATTTTAATCACCCCTTGAACAGATTTGTTCACTTCCGTCTGAAAATGGTGTCTGGTATTAAAGCAGAAGACTGGAGCAATGGAGCACACCCCACTACCTTCAGACATTTGCTGCTGTGGTTGGGGGTGGTGATACTGGTGGCTTTACACCAGCATTCCCAAACCAGCAGCAAAAAGAAGCTGGAGAAGCTTGGTCCTGGGGTTTGTTGGGCAAAACCAGCCTGACCTGATGTTTTTGAGCTTCTACCCCTGCTTTTCCTGCTAATTTTGTATCTTGCAGCTTGCATTGTCACATCTTTTCTAGACCAGGGATGCCCTCTAATGTGTTAAATAGACACATGCTTTTAAATGTCTGTGTTTTCACTTTAGATGTGGCATAAATAAATTTCATTTGTTTAACTGCCTTTTAAGTATAGAAAGAAAATTCTAGTAGTCGGACAGGCAAGAAAAATAGTGGTTGAGCATGCAAATCACTTCTTTTCCCTTTAAACAATACGTACTCTGCTGCCTGCATTTCCCCAAAGATACTGCTGCAGCTACACATGGTTGAAGTCTGTTTTACCCTTATATAAGGCATCGTGACAAATGATTTAGGGGGGGAGTAATCTCTAATCAGCATAACTTCATACTGCACGGCGCAGAATTATTGTCAATTTAATTCTGTCTCCTCGACACAAAACTCTGAAGTGTTTCTTCCAGTTGAAGTTTTGTAGCTGAATAATAAATAAAAGAGGGTGCAGTACAAGTACTGCATAATGTAATTGTACCCTCTTTGTTCTTGTCAATCAGCTTTAACACAAGTTAAGTCGTCCTGGATGTCATCATGATCATATTCATAGTAGATGGCTCGCAGTTTCGGTCGTCTTCTGTGGGAAAGTTCCTTTAATAAAGAGGTGAGCGGTGAAGGTTTCAGGTGCTTTATAAAACTTTGACTTCCCTCCTACTACAAGGCAAGAAAGCACAATAACGCATGCATGAATTGCCAATAAATCAAAGGCCTGCTTTTTTTTTAATTCCTATTTTGACATGTACATACATAGCATTTTTAAGAGATAGCTCCAAGGTAGCTTTTCAGTCCTTGATCAGATCATGAATTTAATTAATTCAGTGTAGACATGTCATAGATTTAAACCCTTTAGAATTACATTTTTAATACAGATCTAACATTTAATGTCCTTTTTATTTTTTTTCTTGCGAAGTAAAAAAAATCCTTTAATACTCTGGTAGCAATTTTTTCCTCTTATTATGAGACTGTGGCTCCTTCCTAATTATGTGGCTGCAAATTATTTACTGTAGTTTTAAATTAAGGAAGGAGACAAGTAATCCAGTGTAAAAAACACTGTTCCAACTTCAAGAAGAAATGAGTGTATGTGTTTAATTTCTCTTTAGGCATACAGCTGTACAGTCACTGTATAATGGAAGGTTTGAGACAAAATGGTCCCCCACCACCTTACCTCCGTGTAATGCAATTTAGCTTCATTAAATTACTGGAGGGCCAGTTACTTAAGCAGAATATTGATTTTCAGTCTGGGCCATGTTTAACATAATTCTGCGTAGGCAACAGCTAATTCTGCATTTGAATCTGGCACCCTAATGGAATTACACGATGCGGCTGACCATGGGCGAGGCTGGGCTGGGCTGGGGGCTGCTGCTCCCCCCTGCCCACCCCACTGCCCTTAACCCCTTCCTCCTCTGTGCTTGCTCTGTGCTCTGAATGGCCGCCCTGACAAATTTCTTGGTCATTCACCCGGGGATGTGTAGCCCTGAGCTAGGTTTTGGCACTGCAAAGTATCTGTGTGGCTATTATATTTTTCTTCATCAACCTGTATCTCAGTCTATACAGCAACAGAGACAATGTGGAATAAGGGATTTCCTCCAGTTCCTAATCCCAAATACCATTTTATGAGCCTAGCAATTAAAGGATGGATTTCACTTTCATTAAAACCTAGTAAAATGAACAAAATATTTGGCTGGAAACTATGTTCTTTACATTGCTGGCTTGAAAGCTAGTCATTATTTTTATTTATTATTCTGTTTAATGATGAGATGCGGTTTACAAGCCATTGAATAATAATAATTTAAAATGGTTCCCTGTGAGTTATAGTTTGTCGGTGTCTTAGAATTTAAATAGTGTGCGGGGAGAAATAGTGGTTATCACCCACATTAATGGTGGGCATGGTGGAGGGGACATGATGCTACCTTGGTGGGGTTGAGATTTTGAGTAACGGGATGTAAGATGGACATTCACAGACCTCAGCTTCAAAAATCACCTGCTCACCGGAATCCCTTAAATTAATCAAAATAGCAAAACACTGAAATTACCAGATAGGACTTCAGCTGATGAGGGTTTTCATTTTTTAAATTTAGCAGCTAAACTGTCCTCTCGGTTCTCAGTCCCTGGAGACTAAAACATTTCATCCCTCCACAAGTACCAAACACTGTCCCTGCTTGTTTGGGAAATTTTGTGCAGAGTTGGGTTCATAAGAGCATTTTTTTCAGAAATTCTGCTGCATGGCAGAGAATAGCTTGAGGGCAGCTTAAAATGCTAGCTAGGAAGAGCCTCTGTTTTAAATGAACTTATCGTGGCCACTCTTTTGTATGCATCTCGTGCTCTACTCAGCTCCCCAGGAATAAATTGATTTAAAAAGTTCTTGCTCTGGCATTGATGCTGCAAAGAATTGAGTTCATGCTTAACTTGAGCACCATGCCCTGTCCGGTTGACTTCAGTGAATTTCCACACTAGCTGTCAGTATTTCCACTGATTCAGATCATGGCCCGTATCTGCCTCCGTCTGCCAAAATGGACCAAAGATGTGGCATGGAAAGAGGGGTTGGTTTCAGGAGCTGGGACTTTGTTCCACTGTGTCTAGATGTAGAACTTCTTTGGTGTGAGGGTGGTGAGAGCCTGACCCAGGTTGCCCAGAGAAGCTGTGGCTGCCCCATCCCTGGAGGGGTTCAAGGCCAGGTTGGATGGGGCTTGGAGCAACCTGGTCTGGTGGGAGGTGTCCCTGTCCAGGGTAGAGGGTTGGAACTTGATGATCTTTAAGGTTCCTTCCATCCCAAACCATTCTGTGATTCAGCTTTTAATGAGCAGATTTGGGAGAGGAAGGGAGGCAATGTTTGAAACTTGGTTTGGGTTGCAAGAGCTCATTCATTTGGAGAAGTTGATCAGAGCCAGCTCCTAGGAGTGTGGCACATATAGTGAGCACCAAGACTGAATTTTGCTGTGGCTGAGAGCACGTTTAGGAGGAGCAAGTCTTTTAGAGGGACGTCAGCAAGTTTCATGTCTCATTGAAGAGAAGCTTTAAACTAGACTGGATAACTTCAAACACAATCAACATCTCCAAGCCTCACTGAGGCCACTGATTTTGATAGGTGTGCCTGAGCAAAGAGTGTAAATGGTAAAGTGGCATATAAGACACCTTGCAGAGGGTGCCTCACCTAAGGCAGCTCCCAGAGATGGGGGACAAACACAGGCAGGTGAGGCACTGGCCCAGCTCTGCTCTATCAGACCCAGGGCAGCCTGAGCTTGCACTATATTCCCTGTGGCTCCCAGAGCAGCTCCCTGGGGACCCCTGCACAGCATTGTCCCAGAGCCAGTTGTGGTTTCCTGGCTTTGGTGGAGGCCTGAGGTTTCTCAGAGCCTTCTGCTGCTGTCATCAGAATGCAAATTACAGCTGGCCAGGGTGATGCTGCTCATGTTAATTCCTCAGGACTCTGCCTCTCACATGCTCTTTCTATTCTCCCTCGCACGTGCAAGGGTGTAGTTAGCTATTATTTGAACCGCCTCTGTGTTTCAGTCTGGGGGGGAGGGGTGTGGAAATATGCAATATGCAAAACCAATTTGTCATTGGGAGTCAATAATTAGCATCAGGTGCATTACTTAGCATCCTGTCACATATTTGGCATGTCACCTGATTGATAACTCTGTGCTTTCTCATGACATTGACCATAATTTGTTCCCTATCACATTTGCACACATGGCCCCTAGTCCTTTGTTACTTACTTTATGCCCATTTCGTAGGTGGTAGAGGAGAGCACTTCCTTCCCCGTGCCTTGGCAGTTCCCCTGATGTCATATTTCTGGTCCTGAAATGATGGTGTTGGTGTTGAACCCATCTGTTTGGATTAGGTGTGATGAAAAGGAGAAGGCAGGAGATACCCAGGGAAGCCGGCTATGGTGGAAGGTGAATGAAAGCAGTTAACTTAAATTCTTTCTCTCTTCAACTTACCTTTTCCACCACTGTGTCGCACCGATCCAGTGGCAGGAGGCTCCACTGATTTCAGAGGAGCTACTAATGGATAGGGGTGTTCGCCATTACATACAAGATAGCAGAATCTGTCCGTATATAATTAATACAAATATGTGCATAATTTAAAGCTGCCCCAGGAAAGCCTTAAATTACATGATAACCATGCAGACACTGGCCTAGGAAGGAAAACATGGGGAGTCTCTATTAGTGAAATTAATTATATGTAAGATTGTCTTCAATAACCATGTGGGAATGATTAAGTAATCAGTCAAATAAAAGATTTAATAACAAATTCCCTATCAATTATACAAGAACACCCAGTAAAAATTAAGTAAAAATTATTTTCAATGCATTAATATTAACATTAATGGTTCTGAAAATATTATAACATAATTAAGTTTAATTTCTTGTAGTGAAACACATTCATAATAGCAAAATAAACAGGTCCCTGAATAGCATTTCCTGAGGAAACTCAACGGCAGGAGACACGTTGGGGACGAGGGCAGCTCAGATGAGCACCAGAAGAATGTGAGAAATGGGTCTGCAGGGGTGGTGTCCAGTACGTGGGTGACAGCTACCTGTGTGGGTCACGGCTACCTGTCCTGGTGTCCAGGCACTAAAAGATAAAGAAAATTTGTTGTTGAACCGATAAAGTTCACTTTATCATTACTATCACCCTCTGTGCCACTAAGGATGGGAAATGTCTCATTTATTGCAGCCTTCTAAGAGTTGGGTACCTATTTTAGGCTTTACATCCAAGGTATTTCTGTAGTTGATGGGGGGAAAAGGGATATTTTAGCCACTTCTTTAAAGACGAAATTAATTGTCCTGTGAAGGTATCTACTTCTCTTTACATTTTAGATTACTAACTTTAGCTAGAAATCTACATTTTTTACATGACTGAAGGTCAAGGTGAAAATATGCATCTGACAGACTGGTCCAGATCCTGCTGAAGTCCATAAGAATACTTCTATTAACTTCAGTAGTTTTTAAACAGTCACGCTGTGATTTCCTAAAGGTAAAATGCTCTGGTTCCAGTGTAGGAATAGCTGTTGTGGGCTTAGTCACCCGTCTGGTCCAACACCGTGTCTCATTGGCAAAGAGCTGGTGCATAAGGATGGATACAGGAATGGGGGGGACACAGACTGAGAATTTCTTTCTCTGGTTTCCCGTCACCAACAACCTGCATCTTGGGGGCTTTCCCAGCCAGAGGTTTTGTTTAACAGCCTGTGAAGGTCCATCTACGTTGCTGAAAGAGTCCAAAAGCAATGGAAACAACAAAGATCAGCCAGAGTTTTGTTTTTGGCCTCAAATGCACCTGTTTTTTTTTTTTTTTTTCCTCCAGAAATGTTAAAATAGTGGGATTTGACCTAAGCATTCCATCCAACTAAGAATGAGTAACTTTTTGTGAGGTCCTTTGCAATAAGACCCCACCAAAATAGGCAATAGATGCTGCAAGAGTTAGATTTTTTTCCTACAGAGCCATAAAAATATTTTTTTTAGAAGTAATTCAAGGTAAAAGGCTTAGATTTTCAAATGAGGAAAAAAAGATATTGTTTTTAAAAAATGTGCTTACTAGAGACAAAAAAAGAAAATAATAAAAATTTTAAAAATCCTTCCCAGTACGTTTGAACAGTTCTTACTACAATTGTAAGAGTACTTTCTGTGTTTCTTATAAAACCACATTTTTCTTTGCTTGTAGGATACAGCTATGTGAAATAAGGAGAGGTAGTGAATATCTTTTTCTGTAATTCCTCCAGTGTTTGTTCCCACATCCGGCTGCTGGATACTGTGGTTTTTCCAAAACCAAACCAACGCCCTCTTTTCTCCCCAGTGAATGGTAAACGGAAAGGAATTGATGTGTATTTGGATTTTGCAAAGTTGTATTTATATGCAATGTTATACAAGCAGCAGCTCAAGTCGTGATTGTGCCTCTGAGTAAGAGTTAATTAGTAAAAATTCTGGAGTTAGATATGTGTTCTAAGAAGTTGCTTTGAGGTCTTGAATATAGAGAGTGTTATAATATTTTCAGCAAGGGTATCTAGTTAAAATAATGTGGGGTTTCTTTTTTCTTTTTTTTTATCAAAATCTGCAAAATAACCTGCCAAACCAATCATTCCCTCCCAGGGGTCTTGCAGAAGGCCTGGATGTTAATTGCATTTAACCTAGAACAGCAGAGCATTTTTTTTTTTCTTTATACAATAACTAATATGTAAACTACTGTTGCACTTTGAAATTACTTTCACTTAAATTCTATTATTGAAGCTCCACAGTGGAATATATCCAGGGTCCATTTCATTAAAAAAGACTAATTACACTGGAACCACGCAACATACCCGCCAATCTTCCTAGGTATGACTGAAAAATGAGTGTTGGAGAGATACAGCTCACTTATTTGTCCTGGCATTTCAGAGAAAGGTTTATGTGAGGATGCAGCCGAGGCTAGAAATGAAATTCTGATTGGTAATGAAGGGGCAGTTCTTTTTTTTTCCCCCCATAATAGCAGGAATTTACATGGATTGGCTGACAGCTCAAGCAGGGGAAATACCTGTATAATTCCCATTGATAAAAAAACCAAAACCAAACAAGCAAAAGCCAGCACTGCAACACCAGATTGAAACATGGCATATACTTCCACGGTGTGATGTGCTAATATACTTTATATTTATTTATACCGACAACCTGAAAACTCCATAAATTTTCTGTGGGAGACTCACAATAAAAATACACCTTGCGTAACAAAAATATAAACTGGCAAGCTGATCATGAGGCGGATTGTAGGATAACAAACGTGTAATATTCCTCTGGCACTCTGCCAATTGCTTCTGGTTTTGGAAATCAGAAGGTTTTGGAAATTTAGAGCCACAACCAGCAACCCTGACACCAGCATCCAGTAGCAGAGATGCTCGGGGAGCAGTGGTGGGGAAGGAAAAGGGGGTTCCTCTGGATTTTGCTGGTAGATCTACAGAAGCTTATATTTTTAAATTCTGGTTTGGCATTTTGGGGTCCTGCCAGGATGTAGGAAGCGGTGGTGGGTGCTTGGGCAGGGTATCTGTGGGTCAGTGCTGGTCATGTCCCATGGGGATGACAATAGGTGAGCTGGGGTAGACGTTGCTTTGGCAGTTGCCATCCAATTTCTGCCTGAAATCTCATCCTCTTTTTTTGGAGGAGCTACTTTGCGCACAGATATTTCTCCCAGATCTTTGGAAATGACTTGTTTAATTAGTGGTGGAGTGAGTCAAGTCCTTACCAATGCTGAAATACTTGTTGTGATTGAGGTTCTAAAACGGCAATGAAGTGCACCAGTTCTACCAGAATCTGCTCAAGACTTTGACAGCTTTTTTTTTATGTTACTTTGACTTTTCTGATGATGTCTTTGATGGATAAATATCCATCCATTAGAAGTCCATTGCCCATTGATGGATAAACAGGTACAGGCTGGGTGGAGAATGGACTGAGAGCAGCTCTGAGGAAAAGGACTTGAGGTTGATGATCTTTAAGGTCCCTTCAAACCTAAACCATTCTATGATTCTTTGATTCTATGGAGCATAATAAAGACAAGTTATAGCATGCCTAAAAGTTTGCTGGTGGGGTTGGACTGGGGGTGAGCACTGTTATTAATTCTCATGGCAACCAGTAGACCCTTGTCCAGGGTTTTGCTTCATATCTAGAGTCGCAGTGGCAACACCTATGGCAAAACCCAGCCACTGGTGTGGGAAATATTCCTAGTTTGCATGTACAAATGCATGCATTTTTTTGGACACCAAAGAAAGAAGGAATATGCTTATGGAATCACTGCTGCCACCTTATTTAGGAGGATGCTGATCCTGGTTCCCTGGATTCCTTGACAGGTTTTCCCAAGGAGGATGGGTTTGCACCACAGAAAGCAATTACCCTTTTTGCATTCAAAGGGCTGCAGTTTTTGGTGGGGCTGGCCATTCCCCAGCCAGGGGTCCTTGGAAAATGGCTGGGAGAAGAGGAAAAGCAGGACTGAGGATGCCAGAATTGAAAAGTCCAGGTCCAAGGTGTGTCAGGGTTTGAAACCTGCAGCCTGGCTCTCTGTGCCACCCTCTTACTGCCAGATCTCACAACGGGAGTGAGAATAATACTCAATGCTTCCGTCTCACACATTTATGCATCCATGAATTTGACATAAGAGCAATTTCAGTTCTTTTTTTTGCCCCCATTGGGACAGTGGAAAATAAACACTTAGCACAAGAAGCAAACCTACAAATGTATAGTCAGTCTGGTCCTCGAGTAAGGTCCATTAAAACATTGCAAAAACACTGAAGTTCATAACATGATGGTTTGTATTTCATTAATAAGGTGTTCCTGCCAAACATGTGAGACCTTTATAACTTGTTGTACTGAAAGTACAACTGACCTTGTGCTGTACTGTAATAACTTCTTATTCTAAAATCCATCTTCTCTAAACAGTTTTCTTTTTGCCCTGAATGTACAAAGCCAGTGAGTTTTGGGGAGGAACTTTGCCTCTGGTCCTTGCAGCAGCTGCAGAGCCCATAGCCACCTTGTGCTGAGTGGGGATGGCCAGGAGTGCAGGAAAATGGGCAACAGGCAACAGAAACTCCATCTGCAGTGATGGGGCTTGGGGACCAACACAACGTCCACACAGAGAGTTTGTAGGATGTTAGGTGGTTTGGCTCTGTGGTGGGAGACTGTTGTCATGGGTGGAGATGAGACGTGGTGTCCTTCATGTAGAAGAGAACCCCAGAAAAATGAAATTTTATTCAGTGGTGTTCTATGGAAAGCAGCATAGGCTGAACTCTACTTGTAATATGGGCTAAATTTGCTTCAAAACAGCACACTCTAAGATTTATGGGGCAAGGAGAATTCTTTTGGTATGTGTAAGAACAGGGTATAGAAGAGTCCATGTCCTCTAGTAGTAATAACAATAATAAAGTTTGCTGGTGTAAAGACAAAGGAATATGGGATTTAAAACTCTTCTAACCCCCAGCTTGCCAAGGGAGCTAAACCTGCAATTCCTTTTCGCGTTGTCTGGGCAAAACTTGTTATTTTGACAAGTGAAATGAGAGAATATTTTTTGTTAGTGGACTCCTTTTTGAAAAATGCCTGTCTGGTAATCAGCATAGTGGGATATAATATTATCTGAAAGCTATGAATGGTTTTTAAAGATGCCTTGGTGCATGCTGCATGCTCTCAGCTCTATCTAAATAATCTGAATGTCCTGATTCATTGATTTGTACATTATGCTCATAAAGACATTACATTTGAACTTGATATGAAATAAAAGGCTTTGGTCAGTCAATACTCTTCAAGAAAACACTTCAAAGATTTTATAAAAGGGTCACTGACCTGTACACTGAGATTGGACCTCAGTTGTCCAGGGAGAGACCTCTCCGCACTTGGTCTTTGAACCTGCCCTCTCCCTCTTTCCCAGAGCACCGCACAAAGCAATAACTTATTACAAGTCAGTGTTTTCAACTGTGCATACAAGGAAAAACATCAAAACAACGCAGCTGAAAATAATCCCCTTTAGAGATGAGATTATGTTTTATTGTTTCTTTTACCAGGTGTACGGTGCTCAATATTTAGAATGATTGCTCTGAATATACAGGTTTAACAGGCTCGACTTTGCCTGTCTCACATGCTTAGCAAGAGAGGAGCCCATTCTGGGCCATATTTCTCAGGAATTTAGCTTTCTTCAAATATGAACTTAGATTTTAAATATCTATATTTCAAGTGAAGCCAGCAAGTGACAAACAAGTCACTTGTTGGCCTTTGATAGCCATTCCCATGTTTGCCTTCATTCCTCAAAGGTTTTGGGGTATTATTTTTGAATCTGAATTTTATTTATTTTAAATTCATTTTTGAGTCCTCCTCACCAGGTGTTACCCCAGACTTCGTTGAAAACATCTCCGATCTCCAGCCCTACCAAAATCCCTCTTGGGAAGAGCCGTTCCAGTTCTGCCACCCCATTTTTGGTGCCGTGGCATTAGCTTTGGGGTGGGGCTGAAGTAGAGGTCAAAATTCTTCAGCCCAAGGCCTGTCTTTTTTTTTTTTTTTTTTTTTTTTTTTTTTTTTTTTTTTTTTGTGAGATTTTGCTAGGTCTGACCGATTGAAAGCTTTATCCAGCTCTGGGGTTACTGAAAACGTACATCAAAAAGATGTAAGGCAATAATGTTCTCTCTGCCCAAGCCCATACGGTCCCTGCTCTGTATCGACTCGGGCACTGGTGGCATCCTTCCGTGAGACGTTTGTACAAGGCCAAAATTTAGGGGCACTGCTGAGACAAAGGAGTTTGCTTGTAATCAGAATTCCCTTCATGAAGACCGTGATTTATAGACATTTCTAAAAGCAGAAGGACTCCGTGCCATTATTTAAAAGGCTAGGCTGCTTAGAGTTATTTATAAATACCAATACAACAGAAACAGTTTCTAACTTCAGGCAGAACGATACTATTCATCATCTAATTCTGCAGGAAAATAACAGATCTCTTGGAAGTGGCAGCGAAAGGATAGCATATTGATGCAGAATTGAATCGGGACAAAACAAGTGGTGTATTCCTCCGTTGAAATCAAATTGCAAAATGTAAAATGAGTAGAAATAAACAGCCAATTGTCCCAACACCATTTTTTTCCTGGTCAAACCATGCAAAAAACCCCCCTAAAACTCACAATGGAGCAACTTCCATTTTAGATCAGTTTCTCCTCCTCTCGCATGGTCTATTTATTTTTATTGGTTTGTTTCTCATTAAATCCTTCAATTACTCTGCAGTGTAAAATGGTGAAATTATTGGCATGTGCCACTTTCATCATGTATTTGAGTTTGCTTATTACACTTGCAGAAAATGCTTGAATGGTATTAGGCTCTGCTGTGGATTGAGACAGAGTTAATAAATATTATTTGGTGTTTTTTCCCTGAGAAGCACTGCTTTTCTTGATTGTTTTTTACAGTTGGATTGGGAATATTGATTTATTCACCACTGTTACAATAATTGTATACAAGGAACAAAAAATGCAGAGGTAACATTTCATCAGCTCAAACAGATTAATTAGTTGTAGTAGATTAGGCACAGTGTTACACAGAAAGATTTGCATTTAGAGGAAGAAAAAAGTTTTTTTTAATCTTAAAAAAAGGCAAGAGAATTTAATAGAGATGTGATACACTGAGCTGCTTGGCTTATTATTCAATCAGTGTTTCCAAATGAGTATTAAAGGGCAACTTTAAATATTAACTCTTCTTCCTAAAATAAAAAATGCAGTGTAGTTGTTGAATGCAGGGTATGGGGAAATCCCTGTTTACTGTACTTGTATAAGAAAAGTTAACTTGGTTTTGTACCCTAAATTTAAAATTGTACAGAGATTATAAATCAGTATATTACAGAAGCACAGGTATTTTAAATTCCAGATTTGCTCTCATGTTTTCTGTCTGTGTGGAAGCAAAGACGTTGTTTATATTTTTCCTCTTTGTGCACAGAATTAAGGAGAAGCTGCAAAGAGGTAAATATTACTATCTTTTGTATGAGGTTAGCTTGGCCGTGATACTGAAAATTATTCATTAAAGGTTATGAGGCATTAACAAGAGTTTAAAAAGTGTCCTGGTTGTTCCCTATTTGACCCCTTTCTGAAGGGAATTGAAATTTCCCAGTGCTCTGGACCACTGACACCACGAGGGTAATTAAGCAATTTCCCCCAAGGTTTCAAGTTTTAACATCTTTCAGTATTGAAATAGAGAAGAAAAACATTTTTTATCACTCTCACATTCTATAGAAATCTACAGAGAGCTACACAATGGGCCTTGCCTGACATGCTGATTTTCTTTTTAAACCATCTGTTAAATCATCCTGGCTTGCAACATATTAGACATTATAAATGCCCCTAATTTTTCAAAGCAGTGCACAAGGATTCAGCTGCTTGACTTTCAGTTTCTGCCGTGCTATCCCACCCCAGCCATTGAGAGACATTAAACACACAGAGCCGGTTTCACAGCTCGGCTAATGCCGCTTTTTTGTCAGCCTGGCAATGCAGAGCATCTTTCAATCTGGCTTAAAGGGCCACTGGAGGGATGCTCCACTGTCGCAGCATCCTTGAGCAGCACAGAGATGCCATGACATGCTCTCAGCCCCATTCCTGGCCCCATTCTTGCTGGTGGCCATGCAGACCACAGAGCACTTGGTCCCAGTTGTCCTGCATCCCCGTGATCCTGGGTTGTGGCTGCTCTGGGGCTCGAGTCAGCAAGGACCATCTCCTGCCTTTTGGGAGCACCCTGGGGAACTTTCATCCAAAAAACCCAAAATCTGTTAAATTGTGTTTGCAGCCGGTGCCTGGTGGGGGATTGGAGATCTGGCCCGTGGGACAGATGAGAGCCATCCCCCGGGGGGGCAGGCCCTGCACTGGGATCATGCAGAAGCCATGGGGCGGTGCAGGAAGGATGCTCAGGGCACCCTGTGTCCCCTGACAGCGGGAGCAGGAGCACGGTGCCAGTCCCTTCCCACTCCAGTATATTCATCTTCTTTCAAATGCTCCAACTCCATGTATTTCAGGTCTTCTTCCCAATAAATTTATCCTCTGCGAGAATTATAAATTGCTGATTTTCCACCACCTGGAATAGGGTTTGAGCTGCTCCCAGCATCTTTCCTCCCTGGCCGGCGGGTACCGCTTCCTAATGGGGCATCACAGCTTAATCTTGAGAAGTGGTGCAGCCTTGGATCACAAATTAAAGGCCTTGTCAATAGTGGGAGACATTAAAAAAAAAACAAAAAAGGTCAAGGAAGGTTAGGCTTTCTCTCTAAAACCATTGGCAGTATTCCCCTTAATCTGTAGCACGGCATGCACTGTTTTTCAGAATGAAATGAAAATGAAATCATTACATGCTGATTTCTTTGCCACGTACCCTCAATGATCCCAAGGAAGAATTGCTAAAGTAATTTCAATGAAGTCCAGCTCAAAATAGAAAAAAAGACACACAAACCAGATGTTTGGGTGGAAGCTGAGGCAGTGGTCAGCAGCCGTAGCTTGGTGTGCCCTGGGCACTGCCAAGGCACCCAAAGGCTTTGGTGTGATAAAGGAAAATTTCCTTGATGTGCCACTCCAGCAAAGGATACTGTGCTTCTAAAAATAAGAAACCCAGGGTACAACCACGAATTTGAAAGTCTGTGAGTGTTTCAGCGGATGGACTTTGTTACCTATCAAAGGGCAGCAGCCTTGCAAGTGGATGAAGAAATGCAGTCGTGCCCCAATTTGTAGCCTCTGCCCCTGGGTCTGTGTTCCTTGGTATGTCATCAACAGGGGAAAAAAGGAATTTGGGGGAAATCTGCGGCAAAGGAAATGAATAATAATCCTCTCTTCCTCCTCCATGTGATGGATTTATAAACTTTTGCCAAAAGTTTGTTGCATCCCACTGAATTTAACCTTCAGATGTGTCTCTCTACTAGACAAGGAACAAAATATTCCAGCTGCTATGAAAGATAATCATTAAGGTGATCTAACTCCAAAGATCAATAACATCTCTACAGGATGGAGAGAAACCCATCATCCAGGGTTTCTGTGATATCTTCTGCCTCATTAAAAATCATATTAAAAGATCCTGTTCAGGTAAAGGGGGATCTGATAACTTCTTCAGTATTACAGAGCAAGATTTATTAAACATTTATTCATCTGAACAATGCTTGGATGAAATAACTGCAGAATAAGGAGGAGGTTAATGTTTGTTTACATTTATTTAGGCAATAGCTAAGATTATCACTACTTTTAGTAACTAGGAAAGGACTTTTTCCAAAGTTGCACATTCAGAAGATGAATTATTTATTTAAGAAAATTTATGAAAAAGGTTCATAGTTTACCATGTATATAATTCAATTACATTTTAACTGAAGGTTGCTTTGTCCGATGTGCAGGTTCTCTATTTCTGGGTTGTTAACAGCATCTTCCAACCTGCTCACACGGGCTCACCGGCAGGAGACACCATGATTTTTGCAAGAATAACCAGGACCTGATTCTCCAGCCTTTTGAAAGGGACACAGCAGTTTGGGGTCCAGGAAATACAGCTATCCTCTTCCTCTGCAGGAAGATGGTACTTTAAATGGCTCTTGTTTCCTATAACATCGAAAGGTTACTGCATGTCTCAGGTCTGCATTGCTTTGCTTTCTTGGATAAGCTCCTGCAGACTGGGGCGGCTCGTTGACCCAAGAGACGTTCGCTTCCTGGGACTGATTTCTGATTAAAAGAAATATTAATGGTAGATGGTGATGAGGAAAGATTGATGCACTCAAATAACGCAAGAAGAGCCAAATCCTGCAGCCAAGAATTGGCTTTGCTCTTGGAAAAGTCACCTGTCTTAAGAATTTCTGCTCATGTTATACCATGATAGCTAAATTTGGCAACTGAAAAATAATTAAAATATAAATAGTATCAAGAAAAAGGAGTCTATGGTTCTGAAATACTCAATGAGCAGTTTTGCTTTCGAAATCAATGACATTTTTATCTAATCACTTTTCAAACAAGGCTATGTTTTCAATTAAATCTTGTGCAGGGACAGAAGGCTCTAGCTGCTTTTCCAGCTAATCAAGTGTTAACACTTAAGAGAGAGGAAAATATTGTATTTCATTTCTACATCTTCTTTGTTCGTGACATAGCTATAAAATTTCTGCTTTTTCAGCCTTACAACTCTTGCAGCCTTTGGATCTTTTTGCACCTGTGAAGGTGTTTACTCAGCTATGAACACAATTATGACATGCAATAACAGTTGCCTTTCAAACAAGCATCTGGAAAACCAGGGTTAGTGTTGATTCAGACAGTGGCAGAAGTTAGAAAGACTGTTAATGATAAGAATTCTAATTTCTTTTCCTTGTGCAAAAAATCATACACACACAAAAAGCAAGCTGTTTAACACCAGACGTTTTTTAAAGCAATGGAAATACAGTCCAAGCAAGTTATATGCATATACTCTTTATTTGCATTTATTAACAGAGTTTCCTTCCACTATATACACACAATATTCATGTATAAGCTTCGTTTATAACAATTTCAGAACCATACTTATGCCAGATTTATGTGTTCATCCTTCTGTTATGTGAGAGACAAAATGCTTCAAAGAATGCAGTTTTCATCGAGGTCCCTAAATATTCAGAGAATCCTTCTGGTGGATTTTAGGCACTTTTAGTTCATGTCAGTAATTTAAATGTCCGTAGTGTTTGGAAGCACATGTCTGGCCATCAGACACCTGGAAGGTCTTTGATCCCATGGCAGGTTGTCCCACCATGAGGAGACCTTGTCCTGGAGAGTGGCAGGTACAGGGCTCCGATCTGAACACACCTCCAGGAAGCCCCAGGAGCCTCCTTGGGAAAAGATGTCCCTCCGGACCTGCTCCATGTGTCAAGTGGAGGCTTCAGAGGGGTGTCAGCAGCCTGCCTGGTGCATCACTCTGCATCACTGCCAGTTTTTCTGGCTGGAAAGAAACCATGCTCATTGGTGACATGAGACAGACGTCAGTCCAAAACACAATCAAACCACTCTGTACAATTACACTGTAAATATCCATAATTTTTTGCAAATCCTGCAAACTTAGAAATGGCCTGCTCCAAGGAAGGGCAGAAGATGCCCTTCAAATCCATCCTTGTACCCAGCATCGTACAGGCAGCAATTTAAGGAAATACCTTGGCTGTCCACTTAAAGAGCTGCAGAAATGCGTCTCCAATTGATGTCCCTGCTGCGGAGCGGACCTGAATGGAGTAGCTGTTCTCAAGGGCAGGTAAAGTAGCACAAACAACGAGAATCGAGCAAATTTTTCTGTGTCCTAAACACTCAGGTCTCAGCTGGATAACTGAGATGGCAACACACATGGAGATAAGCCCCTGTACAAGTGAGGTCATAACTGAATTCCCTAGAATTCCTCTGGAAAAAAAAATCACAAAATTTCAAAAGAATTAAAAAGAGAAAAAGAACAGACATTGGTTTGTAAAGCAACCGTGAAGAGGATTTAAAAATACAGAGAGGAGTTTTTCCCAGCTGTGTGGGATAAAACTGTAAGTTCAGCAGAACAGAGCAAAGCTGATATGGAATAGTTTTAAATGTCTTTTCCCTCATAACTAGATTATTCAGTACAATGTCATTTGCTGCCACTGACATTTTCTTTAAAGTCATAAAGGCCTACATAGTAATAAAAGGGCTCAGAATAAAATTAGGAATATCATGTATAAATTATCTTTAACCTTAGCTTCATTTGGACTGTGACTTTTTAGACCTGATCAATTTTCATGAAACTATCCACATAAAACTGTGAAAAAATATTTGATCCTTGGCTCTCATAAAGCTCCTGTAACAAGCCTGGTACTTTCTTGATACTTAATAGTGCTGTTGGTGTCTGTCTCTGTGGGCAATTCTATAAAACCGAGGATAATATCTGAGATTTAATGCAATTTCTCAGAGCATTGTTATGGAAAACATCTACCCAGATATGTGCATTTTATGTCATTTGTACATAGCACATACTTACCAAATTTCCTGCTTAGTTTGAAAAAGGGAACAGACAACTTCAGGTGTGGCTTTTTTCCTCCCTGTTTCTGAAAAACAAGCTCTTGGGAGATTTTTAAGGTTCATTTTCCAGTGCGGCCCCTCTAACAATATTGAACTTGTGGTACAAAAGGCAGTTCCTGGTGTGTTCTATAAATGAGAATAGATATTGAATCATGCAGTGTGTCTGCTATTCTAACGAAAAACTTTTATACTGACATTGTGTAGCTCTGTGTTGCTCTTAAAAATGTTTAATAAATGATACCATGCACTCCACAGGCACCCGGAGAAGGGGCAGAGGCAGGTTTGAACTACGGGGCAATGTTTGTCCTCTTCCTGACGGGGAATTAGTCACCAAAATACCCTGTCAGCCAAAATCTGTGCTTAGTGGTAGTGGATGAGAAGGTTAATCATGGCCCAAGGAAATAATAAAACTTAAGTTTTAGTTGAACTATGTATTTTAATTAGTAACAAAGTGACGAGTGGCTCCTCAATGCCCTGATGTTCACCAGGTGGGGGGGTTGAAGAGAGGACTTTCCAGGAGAAAGAACTGGTGAGTGAATTGTGATTTCTTTGACCTCTAATAAGCTATTAATATGCTTTAGGGATATAAGGAGTGGTACCAGCTGGGTATAGTTGGCTGCTCATGTGTGCCCAGATGGGTGCTGGCTTCAGGGGAGGTTCAGGGTGGCTGCAAGCAGAGGGGAGCATCAAGACTCCCTTGCCTGGTGGGGATGCAGAAGAGAGATGTTGAGCTGGTATCCATCCTAAAATCACCAAGGCTCCCTGTCTTTCTCCTCTGCCCTGTCAGCCTGGATGGGCACAGTTTTGATGTGAACAGACACAGGTTTGCTCCTGAAGAAAGTAAAATTGCTTTCAACTTTGTGCTTCAAGGTGCGAGCAGGTAAAAATGCTCCTTTCAAGGGAGGTTCTGGATCAATATCCTCCTGATGCCTGGTGCTTTCTGCTGCCTGGTGGTCACCCTAATACTACCTGCTCTCTGTTCTAAAATGAAAATTAATCAAGAGCTGGATTTTAAGGTGTCCAGGTTAACCTTTTCTCACGTGTGCCATATTTTATGTACTAATAGAAATTCCTGTGAGTCATGTATTTGGAGAGCCTGACAGCAGGATAAAAGCCAAGCACTGCTGTTTATTTCCTGGAAAAGAGATTTCTAACAAGGAGGTTGGAGGGGTGGGGGGCACATAAAGGAAATTAATTTCTTATATTTCTAGGTAACAAATGGTAATCATATGTGGTTTTAAATCTCTTTAAAGTCTGTCATACTTTACCACATACTCCTTCCTGTTCAGGGCAAGGCGCAGAGTCATGTCTCAAAGACTGACCTTAGTCTGCAGTGGTTGCCTTGAGAGCAGTGCACCCCACTTTGCTGCTGAGCGGGCCTGGGCTCATTAATGATGGTAAATTCTGTGGCCTTATGGAGATGTGGGCACATAAGGACATAAAAAAAAATGGACCAAAGTGGTAATAGGAGACACATGTAGGTCATAAGTATTTAATTTATCCTCTGCCACTGGGCAGGAGAATGGAGGGGAGGAAGGGAGGTTTTTGTCCCCAGGGCATGTGTGTTGTGGTGTGACTTCACCTATACAGGGTGGGATCAGTTCTGCTTGTTGTGATTGTGTCATGATATGAATGGGCTTATGATAATGTACTCTGGCTGGGATGAAGGCAGGCTCCTACCTGTGTATGAAATATCCCATTTCTCTTCATTCCTTAGATAGCTCAACAATGGGTAATGGATTTAAACTGAACAAGGGGAAATTTAGGTAAGACATTAGGAAGAACAACTTTGGTGTGAGGGTGGTGAGAGCCTGGCCCACGTTGCCCAGAGAAGCTGTGGCTGCCCCATCCCTGAAGGGGTTCAAGGCCAGGTTGGAGGGGGCTTGGAGCAACCTGGTGTGGTGGGAGGTGTCCCTGCCTAGGGCAGGGGGATGGGACTGGATGATCCTTGAGCTCCCTTCCAACCCAAACCATTCTGTGATTCATTCTATGATTCTGTAATGGTCAGAAAATTAGGCTTTCTGCCCACTGCTAGCCAGCAGAGAGCAAAATGGCTCCACAACAATGGATCTGCCTTCTGGAGGGCTGGAGCAAATTCATCCCATCATCAGGTTGAGCTCAGTCAAAAGATGTGATTTTCCCTTATAGTTTGAAGCCCCTTAAATCACTGATATGTTTGTATGGCTGCCCTTGAATGTAGGTACATGACTACACTGAAATGGTGTGTGTGAACATATGTTTACATTGCTGATAGCTTTGAACTATAAGTTCTGCTGCATATTAATGTCACATTTATGCATGGTAATTTAGCAAGCATGAGTCATTTATCTAATAAAATGTTAATTACTAGTTACTAGGTATATTTATTTACAAATTGCTGTGGAACACACAATGGAAATTTCATCCTCTGGCCTTTTTTTGAGGAAAAGTTCTCCACCCTTCTTCTTAATGAGATTTTTTTTCCGTGAAAGGGACTTTGAAAATTACATGGAGTTGGATCTGTGCTGTTGTATGCTGCTTCATGCTATGCTGCACAACAGTAAGCCGTGTTCTAGCTGCTCTGCATCTCAAAATACTGTGTGAGAACTTCTAAAAGATAAAATCCTCCCACAGCATCTGATCATTCAAAACAGGTTTAGGAGTCTTATACAAAACTCTTAAAATGGAGTTTACAGTCCCTAATTGCCTTTTTTTTTTTTTCTTTTTTTCTTTTCCTTCTATGCCATGGTCTTGGATAAAGGGAATTAGACACTGAACTTCCTAAAGGGCTTTACAGGATCTACTGCAGTTTTATGGCACGGGGAGGTCAGAATTAGTGGCTTAGTCCCCTAAGGGCTGCACACCCTGTGTTTACTGGAAATCCTGCTCAGGGAGGGGGTTTCTGGGATGGAGATTTGGAGACAGGCAGGAGGTGTGAAAGGGGAGGTGTGTGGGAACTGTAGATCTGCAACTTTATATACCTCAGGCTGGTTTTCCCCTGCTACGATGTTGCTCTGGCCCTGAGGTACTCTGGAGTCAGGGATTTAGGATTGTGTTTCTCAGTTTCCAGGGTCCTCTCAAATTTAAAAGCAACAACCTTTTTAGGTTTCCCAGCTGAAAATCCGCCACTGTCCAAAAGAAATTCTCTGATTTTGGAAGAATACATCAAGAAGAATCATGACCTTCTCTAAACATTGCAATGCAGATGCACATTTTTAAGGAAACTCTGCATCAGAGTAGCAGAATTATTGCAGCAGGATGAAGTCTTTCATGTTTTATAGTATTGGTCCAACAGCATTATAACCTCATCTTCTCCAGAAGACTTTAAATTCCTGTTTTCATAAAAATGTTGCTGCAATTTCAGCTTTCTATGGGACATCGGGTGGCAGTTGCTGACCATTATGGTCAAGTTACTCTTTGCATGTCGCCTTCACATTTGTAGAGATTTAACTTGCAAAATGTTCAGCACTTAAACGATCTCACTGGCTGTGTAATAAGATGATTCAGCCCAGCAAAATATTGCTTTGGCAAGTGTAACCCTTTTTATTATGACCCTTCTTATTGCTGGCATCATGTTGCTCAAAGTAGAGATGGAGGAGGAGATGAAACTATTTCTTTCCAGCAACGTGATATTTTGGTCAGTTGTGATTTCTTTCTGGTTTTTCCCCTTTTTCTTTCTTTTTTTTTTTTTTTTTTTTTTTTTTTTTTTTTTTTTTTTCCCTCCTTCCTTCAGTGTCTTTGTCACCTTTACCTAATGTGCTGTGCCTCTTAATGTGCACCCGGGGTCTTGTGAAAACACTGTGAGAAAGTGCTTATCCATGGTAGTTTGGATGGAGTTTAATGCAGTAGCACGAGCCAAGCTCTGTCCCAACTTCAGTGAGTGTTTTCTGGGTCCCAGTGTCATCCCAGGCAGGAATCTGGGACATCTCTCACATGCACTTTGACAATCCGAGTGCTTACACAGTGGGTTTGGGCACGAAGTGACCTGGCATGTGCATAGAGCAGGGGTGAGCTTTGCAAACGCTTCTGAGCAACAAAGAGAATTGAGCAGAAAAAAGGTTTCCAAAGGCGCTGAAAATTATACACAAATGCATGAGCCTGGCCAGCGAAGCTTAAGATGTTCAAAAGGCTTGAGCCTGTTGAATTTCATAAGTTGTCTCTGTTCAGGGTAAATATTTTATATATGCACATACATATGTGGCATAGAAAAAAAATTTGGGATTGCAAAGAGCTATGCCTTAACAAAAATAGTTATTTTTATGTGGACTTGTTCCTTGCTTATTGAAAGAAGATCTGTGTTATAAGAAAATGCATAGTTTCCACTGAAAAAAAAAAAAAAAAACCAAACAAAAACAAACCTCCCAGCATATCCTGCATTCTGGCTCTTCTCCCTGCCTGTACTATACCAGAAGTACTGTGATCACAGTATCCTAAAAAAAAAAAAATAAAAAAATGCAAAAACCCCAAACGATGCAGGAGCCTAAGCCTCTGCATTTTCCTTTAACACAGGCAGGGTTTCAGAAATTAGAGTGTCCTCACTGGGCTTCAGATATAGTAGAGGGTAAAAGATTTCAAAGGCAGTTTTAATGAAAGAGAAATACTGAAAGAAAGAACAGAGACCAGCGACACTATAGTTCTGCTAAATTTTACATTTAAACTAAGAGGCTAATCATAATTTATTCTGTCAAAGAAATGACCTATAAGTAAAGAAGACAAAAAACGACTTGATGATTAAAGACTTTAAGAAATATTCTCTATAGTTATGTCAGTACTGCATGTTACTGTATATGTAATCTAAAGCAGTGTTTGAAATTTCTCCTAATTATATTTGGAGCCCAGACCATCATGTCCTGGGGGAAATGTTTAGTGCGTTGCAGTGGTGTGGCAGCTTCCCTGTGCCACCACTTCTGATGACGTTTTTGGGTTTAAAATGTCTTTTTAAATGCTTTTGGCTCTGGGAAGCTGTGAGGGCTGGGTGAGACAGGGTTTCTTACAGGTGACTGGGAAAAGAGAACAGGAACATCCTGGTGGAGGATCAGGAAGCGGCATTCATTTGAGGCTTCCTTTCTATTGCTCGAAAAAGTGATGGCTCAGAAGAGTACAGGGCTGGTTTGTTTGTTTCTGTATTTACAATCATGCTGATTGGCAGATAATTTTTTTTTTTTTGTGATGGCCCCAGTGCAGTAGAAAAGCACAATTCTTGGAACAGTACAGTTTGAAAGGAATGAGAACAGACCAGCAGGGATGGTGCTGTACTGGTATGGAAGTGGTAGCGCTCAACATCAGCCTCTGCAAAGCAGGAGGCTCCACTTAGAGTATTTATGTTAAGAAAGAGATGTGGTGTTCAGACACTTACAAGGCTTTCCAGAAGTTGGAGGATATCCTGATTAGGAAAGGATGAAACGGGGAAAATTACTGTGTTGAGCTACACAGCAGTTCCCTCTTGTGCGGTGCTGCGTGAATTTTGCCATTTCTATCCAGATACCAAGAGAGAAGAAACGAGATTGCATTTATGGTGGAGAAATCTGGTTCAAATGAGAAGGTGATGTCAAAGGAGAAAATAACCCTGAAACGTAACTTCGTGTTTGTGTGAAAAGCTGAAGTATATTCCAGTTGAAAGGAAATAAGCCTGTATTGTACATTAAATGATTAAAATAATTCAGAAGCATTGCCTGATAACAGATTCATCCAAATTCAGAATGCAATATCAAATCATTTTTTTCCCTTCTAGTAATTTGAATGGGAAATGTAAATAATCTTGGGGGTTTTTTTCTTAATTAAAACAATTAGGAAGATAATAATTTCGGTCCATAGATGTTCTTGCAGGATGATCTGATAAATTCTGCATTTAGATTTTATTCTCTTTGTACAGAGGACAAGAATAAAAATAAGTGTATTACCACTATGGGACATTCTGAAGACAAAAAAACCCACCCCAAAACATAGAAAGTAATGAAAAATTCTTTTTCAAGCCAAATCATTTATTTTGTTTTAATTGATGCAGGTTGTTTTGTCTTTATGGGACATGAGAACTAACCCACAAGTACTTCAGATTTTTTGCTCTCCGTGCCCTTTCTACTGAAGTCATCAGCCTGCTGCCACTGATTTCCATAGAGAAAGAGGATGATGATGATGATGTAAAGGTTCAGCAGTCTGAATGCATCAGAAAATCTTATATTGGAGAGGTCTCTTACCCTGAGTCCTGGAGATGCTCCCAGGAAGATTAGTTTTTCTTTAGAAGAGTAACTTGTCTTCAGCCTGTTCTGCAGGTCCTGAATTTACTTAATATACTTGGGTTGTTTCTTTTTCTTATATGTTTGTTGTGAACTTATTCCAATAGCCATTTACTTTTAGTCAAAACTCACACAAACCTCACCCATGTTTGTATCTCACACTTGAAATCTATAAATAACAGGTGTTCCCAAAAGAATGCAATCGCTTTACTGCATGCCAGTGGATTCCCTCTCTTTATTGGTACCAAGTTTTCAGCAGGTCCACTCCTGCAATTCTAAAACCGAAATCAACACTTAAGGCTTGTTACTCAAATGAAATAAGTATTTTAATTTTTTCCATACATAATACATAAAATGTTGCATAAATTTACATATCAAGAAGAATCTTGATTGCAAAAAATATAGCCATCCCCTTGTTATCATAAGATTGTTGTTGCTACAAAACCATGGGAGGTGCGTATGCAGAAGTTATGGTTGCCGAGCAACTATAACGGCACAATTTAATGCCTAAGTATTGCAGATTTAAAAAAAAAAAAATACAAAAGAGCACTGGCAACATCAACAACCACCATGTTATTGCTCTTCCCCAGTAAGAGAATTATATCCTGTAATGAAAATTATTCAATATAAGGTCTGTGATATTGTATTAATTTTCTAAAATGTATTTGACTTGAATTTACTCTCAGTTTCTCAGTACTCCCCAGGATCATTATAATATCATCACTGGAAGCCAACTATTTGAGCATTATAAAAAGATTTTTGCAAAGAGGATGGAAAGCATTAAGGATTGCAAGTTATCTCCCATTTATATTGTTTCCAGATTTTAGAAGAAGGAAATCCAGCCTGTGCTGCAGGAGGCAACTTGCCAGCAGAGGAAAATGGAGCCCTGCAATTCTTGTTGGGGACCAGGGTTTTGCAGAATTGCCCTTCCTGTTGGGGATGGTATTTGGGGTATAAAACACTGAGTTCCTGGTGTCTATGTGCACGGAAGGAAGGAAAATCCAGTTATAGGGCTCTGCTTTGCAATTGAGATGTATCTGTCCAGCTGGTCTGGGACCACTCATGTGGGTTTGGTTTGGTTTTGTGGTTTTTTTTTCTTTTTCTTTTTTTTTTTTTTCTTTTTGCTTTCTACTTAATCAGAATGATTTATGAAGAATAAATAAAAGAGTATCTGAGTTTTTCCAGCTTGCTAAGGCAGCCTGCTTTTTCCTGGATATATCCACACTTTTTCTTCCCTGTCAAATTTTGAAGCCCTGTTTAAACTAAGTCATGTGCATCACCCATAACAATGGTATAAACTGCAAGGATGGTCCTGGGACCCGTTTTGTGATAGTTGTAATGAAGTAGACCTGACAGTGGGAGTTGGGTGCTGGATAGACTGAACATAATCTGACAGAGAAGGTAAGAAAGGCAAGTGATGGATTTGTAGGTTTTAGTTTTTTACTCCTGTTGCCTGGAGAGAGAAGCAGAACCCACCTAAAGCAGCTGATGGAGAGATTGGCAGCGAGGGGCTGAAAGCTGGTGGAGATTCTGCCCAGGAGGCAGTCTTGGTGGCAATAAGTCACCTCTTGACAAAAAACAGAGGTCCATGAAAATTAGTGGAAAATGTAGGTCCATGCTGGATTCATACTCTTGCATACTACCTATTAGTGTGTAAAGTTTACAATAATTGGTAATGCAGTTTAGCAGCTCTGTACTGTGCTTTGTATTACAAACTGTGCTGTATTAAGTAGCATATCCTTTTCACAAGCAGAGCCTCTGGCCAGCTCAGTGTGTTGCTCAACTTTGGCTTTCTTTTCCAGAATGACAGTCCTTGGAAGCAATGTTCCAGGGGTGTTTGATTTCTTCCTGCAGCTGTAAGTCATTGCAGCGGCAGCACTAACCTGATCAAAGAGGAGAAGCACAGCCTGCCATAAGCTATTAAGTTAAAGCCTCAGACAAATCTCTGTTTTTGTCTGTCTTCAACTTGTCTCCTGTTTCTTGCTTGTTCTTCAGGCTCATTCTGGCTTTGAATCGGGCTACACCAATTGAATGGAAAAGGGAGGGAAGTGTATTCCTGTATGTTTAGGCAGAAACAGGCAGGTTTTGCAAAAAATGGGGAAGTGCCAAAATGTGTATAATCTTTCTTTTTTCTTTCTTTAATATATTCTTTNAGCCAACAAAAGACCCAAGCAAAAAAGGAGACAAACCAACAAAAATCTCTAAAGCATGAAATCCCCAACAAGACCAGTAATCATTCTAAAAAGAAAATTAGGAACAGTAACAGCAGCATTAGGAGACTGCGGAGAGAAGAAAAAGACCTGAAATGATTTTGTGCTTCCTAATTGGGGATGTGATTGTAAAATCTCTAGGTCGTATTAATCACATCATGGCAAATGCAGATCCCAGCTCTATGAGTGGCTCTAGTCAGATTTCTAAATATTTTCCAGGGGGTGTTTTTAAATCCCATTTTGTTTTTAGACTATTAGATATTCACTTAAGTGTGTGGAGGGTTTTTTTTCACTCTTTATTTTTTATTATTTTTTTTTTNGCACTGGCAACATCAACAACCACCATGTTATTGCTCTTCCCCAGTAAGAGAATTATATCCTGTAATGAAAATTATTCAATATAAGGTCTGTGATATTGTATTAATTTTCTAAAATGTATTTGACTTGAATTTACTCTCAGTTTCTCAGTACTCCCCAGGATCATTATAATATCATCACTGGAAGCCAACTATTTGAGCATTATAAAAAGATTTTTGCAAAGAGGATGGAAAGCATTAAGGATTGCAAGTTATCTCCCATTTATATTGTTTCCAGATTTTAGAAGAAGGAAATCCAGCCTGTGCTGCAGGAGGCAACTTGCCAGCAGAGGAAAATGGAGCCCTGCAATTCTTGTTGGGGACCAGGGTTTTGCAGAATTGCCCTTCCTGTTGGGGATGGTATTTGGGGTATAAAACACTGAGTTCCTGGTGTCTATGTGCACGGAAGGAAGGAAAATCCAGTTATAGGGCTCTGCTTTGCAATTGAGATGTATCTGTCCAGCTGGTCTGGGACCACTCATGTGGGTTTGGTTTGGTTTTGTGGTTTTTTTTTCTTTTTCTTTTTTTTTTTTAGATTTTTAACATAGACCCTCCTCCCTGATCACTAGTCCCTTCAGGGTTACAGCAATTTTTAACAATAAATAACTAAATATGTGAATACCTGGAGTCCTGATCTCATCACATCTGGCATCCTAATTAATGCATTGCAATTAGACTATTGATTATTTCAGTTGCGAATGCTTCAGAATTAAACACACCTACTTGTAGACAAACAGGCTAAAATAAAAACATACCAATATCACTCCTAGGCAAATAGGCGAAAATAACAATATTCAAATGTTTCCTGTACAGAGCATATCGGGCTTATCAGGATTCAGTATAACTATCTGAATCCTTCCTCCTCACCCACGTCCCCCCACCTATATTGTCAGCCAGTATTCAATCACTTTCTGCAACCAAAAGAATAAGTTATTCACAAAGTTTACTTTCTGTAGACAAAATTATCACTTAAAGGTTACAGAAATATTACCAATTTTAAAAAAAGGAGAATCATCAAGCATCAAACCAAGTAAGACTTCTAGACATCAAACTCCTTCCACTTATTTTTATCTGTGATCATGGTCTTAATGTCTCAGTGAAGGGCAGAAATAAATATTTCAGTAAAGAGTTTGATCAGCTTAGACAGTTGTAAGAGGAGGTAGACCTTAAGAAACTTAACTCTATCCAAAATTTACTATATCCATTAAAAATTTTTTCATGAGTAATTCTTATGGTATAAGTGCCAGGCATAATGAAAGAAATGCAAACAGCAAAACACAATTTCATTGGTAGAAAACATAATTTGTTTCTCCTCTCTAGCCAAAGAGCCTGCCAGAAAATATCATCTGAGCATCTTATACAAAAAAGCAAGAAGTAGATTAAAGCTCCCTTTTTACAAAAAATTACATAAAAAAAAAGATAAATGTAATCAATGTAAGAAATAAAGTCCAAACGACTCCCAGCCTTATCTTTCTTGGGTCATTTTTTTCTCCACTTAATACCATAGCTACCAAGACATAAATTCTCCATTTGCTCCTTCCAAGCAATATGAGATTTTTCTCTCTCTCTCCCAAAGTATCAGCACAGATTTTTCACTGTCCTGTACGAAAAGGATGGCCACACTCAAGTAATAATCGTTACCATGCTTCTTGTAATAGTTAAACCCCCTTTTTCATTCTCTAGCCACAGTTACAGGCTGTATGACAAGGCTTCAAAAGTGAAGCTGCAGCTACTACGAATTCAGATTCTGCAATAATCCAGCATCATCTCCAGCAGTGCACAATTGATGAGCAATGGAGCTCCTTTAGAACGAAATTAATTGTCATTTTTATAGCAATAAAACCCTGACATCTTTCATTTCAATTGATGCTGAAATATAGACNAAAAGACCCAAGCAAAAAAGGAGACAAACCAACAAAAATCTCTAAAGCATGAAATCCCCAACAAGACCAGTAATCATTCTAAAAAGAAAATTAGGAACAGTAACAGCAGCATTAGGAGACTGCGGAGAGAAGAAAAAGACCTGAAATGATTTTGTGCTTCCTAATTGGGGATGTGATTGTAAAATCTCTAGGTCGTATTAATCACATCATGGCAAATGCAGATCCCAGCTCTATGAGTGGCTCTAGTCAGATTTCTAAATATTTTCCAGGGGGT